>CM064519.1:49365892-49429802 GCA_032716605.1 Paralithodes platypus | reverse complement strand
TCTGACCTTGTTCATTATAACGGAATAAATGGTCTTGGTACAATGTACCGGCTACCGCTAGATCCAGCGAATCACTTCCATCACTTCCATCTAGCGACATCAAGATGTGATGAATTCTAGCGATAAAATGTTCCCTATTTTAAGGAATTGTAGAGATTTTTCGATTGTTAAAGATTATTCTAGATACTTAAACATATGTTTTCTAGTGACATACAAGTGTTTAGTGTCTGGTGACTATCTAGCGATTTGTCAATGCTATTCTAGCATACATTTGTGCTTTAGTTTATCATGCATTGTTTAATATAGTTGCCCTATTTCTCCGGAAGACTTCCTACATGATATAGTGTATTGTTCTAGTGATAATTAAATATTATACAGGGCTATTTTAAGTTGGCTGATGATTATGAAACAGTAATATGCTGGACGATGAGAATACTGTATGTACAAAGGAGTACAAAGGAGTACAAAGGAAATCAAGCAACAACAGGTCTAGTGACCCTTCTAGGTTGCTTGTCCTCCAAAACACTGAGGATCAAGTGTCCAAACAGTGGTTTAGAGTGGGTAAGGGAACATTGGAAAGGGAACTACTGCCCTGCCACTAACGTGGCAGGACTAGGAAGTTAGTAGGGGACATATGGGTTAGTAACTGAGGAGGATAAAGTTATTCATTTACAAACGCAGTCAGTCGCGGGTTTGATGCGAGATATTTGTCTAGGCGGAATTTAAATGAATCAACGGTGCTGCAGTCTATAACGTCTCGGGGAAGCCCATTCCACAAGTTGACAACTCGATTGAAGAAGAAATTCTTAGATTCGTGCGAGTTAAAAGATTTACCAATAATTTTGCAAACCGTTTCCCCGCGTGTAATTAGATTGGTCGATAGTGAAGTACTTACTACAGTTCATATTGTCGATGCCTTTGATGATTTTGAACACTTGAATTAAGTCGCCTCTTAATCTGCGCTGGGTTAAAGGAAATAGATTTAATTCTCTAAGACGCTCTTCGTATGGTTTGTTCTTTAGGCTAGGTATCATTTTGGTAACTACGTTGAACTCGTTCTAGCTTGTTTATATCTTTTTGGTAATAAGGGCACCAGGATTGAACGCAGTATTCCAGAAGAGGGCGGACTAAGGAATTGTAAAGGGTTAGGATAACTTCTTTGGATTTGTGCTCAAATGACCTGCCTATAAAGCCAATTATTTTGTTTGCCTTCTTAACAACTTCTGAACATTGTTGACTCGGTTTTAGGTTACTCGATATTGTTACTCCCAGATCAGTTTCTCTGTTTACATTCTTAAGCTGAGTGCCATTCATCGAATAGTTTGCTTTCTCATTTAGGTATCCGACATGTAGTACTTTACATTTATCCGCATTGAAACTCATTTGCCAAATTTGGGCCCAACATGACAATTTTATCTAGATTGTGTTGCATATCGTCAACTTGTTCTTTTGAGAGTACGCTATTTGCAATTTTTGTATCGTCAGCAAATTTTGAGATTGTGCAGGTGAGACCCTCATCTATGTCGTTGATGTAAATTAGAAAGAGAATTGGTCCTAGTACCGATCCCTGGGGTACCCCGCTACTTACATTGGTCCATTTAGATGCCTTACCGTTTATGACTACCCTTTGCTTTCTGTTGCTGAGCCAATTTTCTATCCATTTCAACACACCGTCTTGTATTCCATGCGCTTTTAGTTTTAGCAGTAAACGTTTGTGGGGAACTTTGTCAAAGGCCTTTTGAAAATCAAGGTATATAATATCTACAGCTTTACTCTCATCGTAGAGGTTGAGGATATCGTGGAAGAAGTCTAAGAGGTTTGTTAAACAGGAACGTTTTTTACGAAAGCCGTGTTGAGTATCTTTAAGTATGTTATTTTCCTCTAAGTGATTTACGAGTCTGTCTCGTATGACCTTTTCTAGCATTTTACATACAACTGAGGTTAAGCTAATTGGACGATAGTTACTGGGTAGGGATTTGCTGCCTTTTTTTAATATCGGTGTTACGTTGGCTAGCTTCCACTGATCAGGCATAGTTCCAGACTGCAAGGATTTATTGAATAGTAATGTCAGTGGTTTGGAGAGCTCATTCTTAGCTTCCTTTAGAACTCTAGGCGAGATTGTATCAGGTCCTGGCGTTTTATTTACCTTGAGTTTATCTAAACAATTCAATACTTCTCTCTCTGTAACGGTGATATTGCTTAGAACATCTGAATTATCAATCTGAATCGGCGATGGTGTAGGGATATCACTGAGGTCTTCTGTTGTAAAAACTGATGCAAAGAAGGTATTGAGGGCATTACTCATTTGTACTTCGTCTTTGGTGTATTCTCCTTTTTCATCGACTAACGGTCCAACAGTTGAAGTAACTACTTTTTTTCTTTCTGATATAACTATAGAATTCTTTCGGGTTTTTTACTTTGATTCGCAATATGTAACTCTAAGGTCTTTTTACTTTGCTTAATTAACTTTTTGGCTTTGCGTCGTAGCTCTACAAATTTCACCCGTTCTTCGTCATTTTGTGAGGATTTTAATCTATCATTAGCAATTTTTTAGCAAGCAGGCAGTTTGAAATATCTTTATTCCACCATTTGGGCTTATTATTATGGCCTGGACGCCGTATTTTCGATGGTATGCAGTCTTGCACTGCTTTTAGGTAAGTGGTTTCGAATAACTTCCAAGATGTATTTATGTCGTTATTGTTAATTAAAAAGCTCCAGTCAGTTTCTTAAAACATAGCTCTAATTTTAGGGAAGTTTGTTTTTTTGAAATTAGGGTTTTTTTCGGTGCTACTTATTGGTTCGTTACTAGTAAACTTTAAAGTGAAAGTTATCGTACGATGGTCGCTGTTACTGAATTCATCACCAACATTCAAATTCTCTATCAATTCTTCTTTTGTTGCAAGTACAATGTCAAGAACGTTATTACCACGGGTCGGCATTCGAACAAATTGATAAAGCGAACTCTCTTGCAAGTTCGTATACAAGTCATGTCCGGAGTGTGAAGTAAGAGTATCGCCCCACTTGGTCACAGGTAAATTAAAGTCGCCAAAAATTACGGTATCTTGTGAGTTACTTACATCTGCAATTTGTTCGTAAATTTCTCGGTCAGTTTGCACTGATTGAGCTGGAGGTCTGTATATTAACGCAAGTATTATTTTTGTACCTTTATTATTCTTTATTAGCACAAAAGATGTGTCGACGTTCACAATTTGAGGTTTTGACACGAGGGTCGGGTTAAGACTTTCTTTGATATAAAATAAAACGCCACCTCCATTTTTATTTATTCGGCTGTTCTCAAACATTACATAACCGGGAAGTGAATACTCTGCTAAAAAGTCTCTATCTTGTGTATTGAGCCAAGATCCTGTTATGCCAATCACATCATAATTTTCTGTAAACACTAGTTCCTCTAAATCTGAAAATTTATTGCGTATGCTACGAGCGTTTGCATAGAAAACCTTTAAAGTTGCGGTTTTAGAACTCGCAGATCGTTCTTTCATCGAATTTTTGGTTCTGGTCGGATCTACATTTACATTCATAGCTGTCCTCGGTCCTCGGTCGTTATCCCTGACGGTTTTGAATTTGGGTCGTGTTGGTGGAGCTTTATCCAAATTCGCGGTTCTTAACGGATTAGTATTTAATTCCTTTGTAGATTGCCGTCCTCGCTGTCTTCGGTCCTCCTTCCTGGTTGTCCTGTGCTGAGTCGATTTCTTCTCCGAAAATCCTTCACCGCATCGTTGAGAAGACGCCCAAAACGCGCTGCTCCCACCTGGTTCAGATGAACTCCATCGTCCGAAAACAAATAGTCATCGTAGTAGAAATTGTCTAAACATGTCTCGGATATCACTGATAATTTTTGGCATTTTCGGCCAAAAGCCCAATGGCTAATCAGTGGTGGTAACGAAACACGCAGCTTTACACATTCACATCGTCATTGGCGCCAATTCCGGTAATTAATTTCATAGTAATTTAATTAACGTTTGTTGGTGATATATAAAGAATTACCAGTTCTTGAAGGATGACAATTTCATACTTCAAGAAAGATTTAAATATTCGTTATTCGTATTCGCGAATTTTACCAACAAAAATTCGTATTCGTATTCGCAAATAGTGAAAATTGATATTCGTTCCATCTCTAGTATACAGTATAAAACAATTATATACAGGGAATACATTAACATTTAAATACCGTATCTGAGAGAGAGAGAGAGAGAGAGAGTCTAGTATACAGTATAAAACAATTATATACAGGGAATACATTAACATTTAAATACCGTATCTGAGAGAGAGAGAGAGAGAGAGAGAGAGAGAGAGAGTCTAGTATTCAAGACAAGTTTTGGTAATGACACCACGCATAGGATGTATGTTATTGTTGAGTTATTGCTGTGCTACTTGATTGTTTACCCCTCTCTCTCTCTCTCTCTCTCTCTCTCTCTCTCTCTCTCTCTCTCTCTCTCTCTCTCTCTCTCTCTCTCTCTCTCAAATTATATTTATCTATCTATTACCCAACAATCTGAAGATGTTTTGCAAGAATAGACGAAAGCTCAGTGTTCCATGTTTCCTTTTTCCTGCGAGTTTTACTACATAATTATTTTGGTCGCACGTATTTGTGATTTAACCTCCACGTTTATGCCAGCTATTTTTATTAGTGCTCGTTCTGTTCTTACTTCCTACTATTTATGTGTTAATACAATATTTAATGCATCTACAGATTCTTCTTAATGAACTTTCCTCGCTTTAAATTAAAAACATATTTCGGTACGTCATCAGTGACGTAGAAAGTGTATATGGAAGTCAGAGGGCTACTTGAGCTAGTCATTACCCTATTATTTCCCACAGATCCTTCCAAATCTCTATAAAATCGTCAATTGAAAGCCATAATAAACTGCTAAAATGAGTCATAATCCCCAGAGGATTATTAAATCCCATTAATATATTTTCGTCTAGTGTATTATCTAACACTATAAATAATGAATTGTTCTACTTTCCTGTCTTCCCCCGCCACACTCTCCCCTTCCCATCCCCCCCCCCCCCCCCCCCCCCAATCCCACCAATCTAACTCTCCCTCCCTCCCTCCACCCTCCCTCCACCTTCCCCCTGCTCTCCGGAAGTTTAGGCCCCTTAGGCTCTATGCACCTCTGCTAGGAGAGAGAGAGAGAGAGGGAGATGAGGAGGGTATGCAGTTTGTTTCATTAGTGTGTGCAAAGGTATACAATTATAATAAAAACAAATAGTCCTTATTGCAAGAATTTATATATATGAATAAATCATCGAGAGAGAGATAGATAGAGTGAGAGTGAGTGCATTAATTTGGGTGATGGCAGAGATTGTGATGGCGGTTATGATAATTACTACAACATACTCGGTGGGAGTAGTAACGTTGGGGATAAAGTTGTGATTGTGATATATGTACTGTACAGTATAGTCCATTCATTATACTCTTGGCCAAAATTAATGACCACTAACCTCTACAACTCAAGAACGACTAGGGTAATCAAGCTAACATGGTTATCATATGGAAGGGGTCCATTATACTGTATATGTTAGGCGGTTTTTAATTACTGAGGTTAGGGGTCATGATTTTTGGCACATGTATTTGTTGATTTCATTAATTGAGTTTAGAAGTAAAGTTGGTTGGTGAACAAATATACTTATAATGAATGGACTGTAGTTACGATGATTGATTATGTATTCATATGAGTATATTGGAGTACATCATTCTTGATGGTAGCAGTGATACATAATGCTATTGTTAACCCTTTCACTAACGAGGATGTGTGTGGTTATTATATTTCAACTATATTTAGACGATTTTGTGCAGTTTAAGAAGGATCTGTGGTAGCAAAATGGGTTAGGTGCGATAGTTGGAAGCTTGTTAGTTGCTGGAGGCCCTTTGAAAACTGAATTAAATCGTCTAATAGTAGCCAGGATAAAGTAAAAAGACGTCGCCGATACAGAAGGAGTTAATGACGGTAGTAGTGATGATTGTACTACATTATAGTTGATGATTGTACTACATTATAGTTGATGATTGTAATACATTATAGTTGATGATTGTACTACATTATAGTTGATGATTGTACTACATTATAGTTGATGATTGTAATACATTATAGTTGATTGTACTACATTATAGTTGATGATTGTACTACATTATAGTTGATGATTGTACTACATTATAGTTGATGATTGTACTACATTATAGTTGATGATTGTAATACATTATAGTTGATGATTGTGCTACGTTATAGTTGATGATTGTACTACATTATAGTTGATGATTGTACTACATTATAGTTGATGATTGTACTACATTATAGTTGATGATTGTACTACATTATAGTTGATGATTGTACTAATATAGTTGATAATTGTACTACATTATAGTTGATGATTGTACTACATTATTTTTTTGATGAGTCTACATTGATTGTACTACATTATAGTTGATGATATATTGTAATACTACATGAGTGATGATTTTTTGTGTGTGTGTGTTGTTTTTCTTATATTATATGTAGACTGGATATCTTGACCTCTAACCTCTAACCACCAAAAGACCTAGAGCAAATGAGCTGTACATTTCAACACCTAATCCCTGGGTAACCCTTCCTAAATGATAGAAATAGCTCGATTACTTTATTCCCTTCTGAGTTACAGAGGATAGTGGTCAAGATTTCTGGCCTACCTTTAACCCCTTCTGTACCGGTGACGTCTTTTGTATTTTTTTTTTCCAGCTTCATTTAGACGATTATATGTAGCTTAGGAAGGATATAAGGATAGCTAAAAGGATTAATTAAGATAGTCTGTAGTTTTTAATGGGTAGATGTCCTTCCTAAACTGAATAAAGTCATCTGATAGTAGCCAAAATATATAGTGAAAAGGACACCGTCGGTACAGAAGGGGTTAATGAATGGACCTCTACAACGGTTTATGTTTTATTTTATGTTTTATTTTATTATTTTGTCCTATGTGGATAAGGGAGACAGAAGGCAAACCTGCCTGTGACGAGTGCCTCCCCCAGTGTTGAAAGAGTGACAGGGACAAAATCAAGGAATGTTCCGAACCAAAATATCTGAACACACGGAGTTTGAAGCAATTTAAGTCATATGATGAAGGAAATATGGATTCAGGGAGAGAGTTCCAGAGCTTAGCTGTTGAATAGAAGAAAGATTGGGAGTATTGTTTCACTCTTTGGTTACAGAGTTGCACAGAGAAGGGGTGGGATTGAGTTGCAAGAACGTAGAAGAGGTGGTATAGACTGAGAGAGCTCCGAAGAACACTGATTATTTTAATAGCAATAAAATAGCGAGAGAGATGCAACATTGCAGCGAAGAGAGAGAGAGAGATTGCAGAGAATCGGTGAGTGGACGTGAGTTAATGAAACGAAAGGCTTTCTTTTCTTCTTTGTCTAGGAGAGTGCTGTGTGAGATAATCCTCCCTACACATACGAACCTTGTTTAAAGCCATTAGCACATGATGCGAAAACAAACGTCCACAAGGCTGCGGATATTCACTATTCAAAACTGGAGAGAGAGATATATATATACATAGATTTACATAGCTACACTGACCACACAGACCTTACGATCTCAGCGAGGTGGTCAGGACTTAATTCTAATAGAAATAGCTAACCTGTGAGTAAGGGAAAGTGGAAGGAAAGGATAACAAAGATAAAGGTTCTCTCCCCACCCTCAGTTCCTCCAGCAATTACCGTACATGAAGACAGTTTGAAGTGAATAACCTTGCAGGTCTTGGAAACCGCCTGAAGAAATTTATAGAAAGTTAGAAATGGAAAGGAGAGAGAGAGAGAGAGAGAGAGAGAGAGAGAGAGAGAGAGAGAGAGAGAGAGAGAGAGAGAGAGAGAGAGAGAGAGAGAGAGAGAGAGAGAGAGAGAGAGAGAGAGAGAGAGAGAGAGAGAGAGAGAGAGAGAGAGAGAGTGGGGAGGCTAGAGAGAGCGAGAGCAAGTTACTGAGCGGCAAAGTAAGACATCGTGAGCAATAAATAAAGATCTAGTGGCCTGGAGGTAAACATGAACAGTTAGCTAATCATATACAAGCACTAGACAAGACAGCAAAACATTAGTGAACCAAATAGCACCATTATTGACATTAATAAGCATGTGGAAATATGAACAGCAACATTACAGTCATGCCAGAGTGTTATTTAATAAAGAAAATAAATATACAACTAACGGAGGTGTGTTTAAGCGGTTATAGTATCTTATTTTCTTGAATTATTTATACTCCTTCATAATTACTTTAATGTTGACTATAATAGTATCGTATATACAGTATTTTATTACTTCTTCAAAAACTATATACATTTATATAATATATACCCGGTATATATATATTTTTTTTTATGCTTTTTATGGTGTTAATTTAACTCTGGAATTACTGGGACTATAGTCTGTTTATTTTCAGATGACGGTAAATTGCTATGTTCTCATCTTGATTATTTAGCTATTACGATGATTTTGTAGCGAAATATGTTGCTACTTGTGAAAACTTTGTATATATATGATTTAGACATAGTAGTATCATGTGGTTTCATTAAGGATCGAGAAATTAGCTGCTAAGGGATTAAATTTACCATCAACAGGACACAAACAGACAAGTATCAGTATTGAACCAGCTGTTGGCGTGGGAGTGAGTGAGTGAGTGAGTGAGTGAGTCTGTAGTCTGTCTGTTCTTAGCTGAAGGTATATTGTCTTGCCTCCATCCAAGGGGATATGGGTAGTTTTTCTGGTCCCTCTTCTCCCTCATGTTTAGCCCCATTAGTTTTCAGATTATACGATGTTTGCCCCATTAGTTTGTCGATGTTAAGACCTTTCGCCCCATTTCCTTGTCAATATTAAGACCTTTCGTGCTATTTAGGTGTTGATTTGTTTCCTGGCGAACGATAGTGAGCCTTTAATTTTTGAAGAACCAGCCTTCGGCCGGGACATTTTTCTACCGAAAAATGTAAAAATTAATCTAGAAAGAGGATCTAATTGATGTTTTTTTTTTAAAGTTTGAAGGAAGTCTAGGGAGGAAAATTATATATATATATATGTGTGTGTGAAATAATCGACCTAAAGATAAACCCTTCCCCTTAACCCTCTCAGTACTCAAAGATGAGTTATTCCTCTCATTCTGGCTATCTTTAGCAGAATTTATTCAGTTTACGAATTAATTTTGGAGGTCTGAGGGTTAATGGTTATATACTATTCCACCTTCGATTATTAGAGGTCTCATAGAAACTGAGTAAAATCGTCTCATGATAGCCATAGAATTATTAAACAACGCGTCCTAATACTGAATGGGATAATTGTTCAGATAATAGATATTGTTTAATTGATTATGATGGTTATTTTGAAAACGTGCTTGATTAATTGATGCAGACACATAGACACCCTCTAATACCCTCTTGAGGATTATCACGCGTTTTAGCAGTTTATCCAGTAACCCATTCAGTACCAGGGACGTCCTTTTATCCAGTAACCCATTCAGTACCAGGCACGTCCGTTTCATCATAGTTTGGCAACTATTAGACGATTGTATTCAGCTTAGGAAGGACCTCTAGCAATAATAAGGCTTCAAACTATCTCAACCTACCCTTTTAACTACCCCCAGATCCTTCTTAAGCTGCATAATATCGTCTAAATATAGCTAGCATAGAATATAACACACGTCGCTGGTACTCTATGGGTTAAACAATATTGTTCAGCTACTGTAATAATTTCCTCGTGTTTTGTTTCAAAGTGCATAATAATAACCAGAGTTCAAATGTAAGAATGCGTCCTGGTTCACTGAAAGGGTGAATGGGAGATTTGTATTTATCTTTTTATGTATCTGCAGTATTTAATTAATAATATTTTTAGTTTCCTCCCTCCATCATACTGATAATAAATGCCCTCAAGACGCCCTTCAAGGTCAATGTGTGTATTTATCGGTAGAAAAATGCACCGACCGCAGGATGATTACTCCTAAATTGCAGTCTCGCTTTCGCTGTTGTTGTTGTTGCTGTTGTTGTTTATTTGTATTGTTGTTGTTGCTTCTGTTGTTGTTGTTGTTTATGTTGTCGCTGCTGTTGTTGTTGCTGATGTTGTTGTCGCTGCTGCTGTTGTTGTTGCTTTTGTTGTTGTTTATTGTGTCGCTGCTGTTGTTGTTGTTGCTGATATTGTTGTTGTTGCTGATATTGTTGTTGTCGCTGCTGCTGTTGTTGTTGCTTCTGTTGTTTATGTTGTCGCTGCTGTTGTTGTTGTCGCTGCTGTTGTTTTTGCTTCTGTTGTTGTTTATGTTGTCGCTGCTGTTGTTGTCGCTGCTGTTGTCGTTGCTGCTGTTATTTTTGTTGATATTGTAGTTGTTGTTATTGTTGTTTTTATTGTTGCTGTTTTTGTTGATGTTGTAGTTTTTGTTATTGTTGCTGTTTTTGTTGATCTTGTTGTAGTTGTTATTGTTGTTATTGTTGCTGTTTTTGTTGATGTTGTAGTTTTTGTTATTGTTGCTGTTTTTGTTGATCTTGTTGTAGTTGTTATTGTTGTTGTTATTGTTGCTGTTTTTGTTGATGTTGTAGTTGTTATTTTTGTTTTTATTGTTGCTGTTTTTGTTGATGTTGTTGTTGTAGTTGTTGTTATTGTTGCTGTTTTTGTTGATCTTGTTGTAGTTGTTGTTATTGTTGTTATTGTTGTTGTTTTTGTTGATCTTGTTGTAGTTGTTTTTATTGTTGTTGTTATTGTTGCTGTTTTTGTTGGCCGCCTGATGTACTAAGCTGTAATAACCACTTCTTAGATTTAATAGAAACTTCTGGTAATCATCGCCCCTCGCATATAACCATTGTAATCTTCCCCAAGGGCAATAAGAAAGCCTCTCTCGCTCTCTTTCTCTTTCTTTCTCTCTCTCTCTCTCTCTCTCTCTCTCTCTCTCTCTCTCTCTCTCTCTCTCTCTCTCTCTCTCTCTCTCTCTCTCTCTCTCTCTCTCTATATATATATATATATATATATATATATATATATATATATATATATATATATATATATATATATACATACTTTACCAAGGGAGGTGATCGACAGTAATTCAATGTATACGTTTAAGAAGAGACTGGACGATCATCTGATGGAGATTGGATTAATATGAATTAATCAGTAGGTATGTGTAATTTCCCTTTCAAACTAAATTCTTTCTATACTCTATAAACACTTTCCTTGTGGGCATATCATGACCCATAAGATTACACATCATCCTATTTTCCGGTACGGTTTTTAGCCGGAGGGAGCAGAGGGTGGGGAGAGAGCCTTCTACTTTGCTGTCCTTTTCTTGTACTATAAGATGTCCTGTCTAGTAGCATTAAGGCCGGGCCACCTAGTAGGGACCGCAAGGTTTGTGTAGTCTGAGTATCTGTGTAACTCTGTGTAACTCTCTCCCTCCTGCACCCTCCACCCCAAGATTGAAATACTAATGATAATGATAGTGGTGTCTGGTACGTTATTTCAAGGAGAGGCCGGGAGATTGTATTTGTTTTGTTGTTTTTCTTGTGTGCTGGTTTCTCGAGTGCGTTCGTGTGGGTAGGTGCAGTTTTATGGGATTTGAGAGAGTGTTAGATTTTGTTATGGTTTTGCTTTTGGTATTTTATGCGGAGATAAATTAACTGTGTTGCCTATAATATTGGCATACATTTTGTCGTATATTTGATTTCAATGCCACCTTGCATATTCACGTGAACATTATCTGAACATTATATAATAAACTTCAAACTGATATTGCAAATATAAGATATATTTCAGACTTATTTTTTATTATCTCTAATATGCTCCTCTGGCTCTCATTCTACTTGATTTTGTATTGGTTTCAAATGATGTACGTATTACTATTTATTTCGTCTTTTTTAATTTTGTTTATGTTAAAGTTAGTCAAACACACTATTGAAATTAGCTAATGATACAAAAGTACAGTTCTGAATAATTAATTTGAAATGAATAACTATTAAAATTTTGCTTTAAAAAATATTATGGAAAACTAAGCATAGGATATACAGATCTAATGAGTGCGCCATCAATTGTGACAGAAGGAAACACAGCTAAAAACTTTGTAATAGAATAGTAAATTACTGTCTCAAGAAATAGGGGGTAATTGAAGATCACGGAACAAAATCATATAGACAAAATACAACCTGCTTCAAGCACCGTGTGTCCAGACATTTTGACTCGAACGTACCTTGAATTTGGCTAGGAAGCATATACATTTCATTAGCTTAATAACAATATATGTTGCATAATTACAAAAGAATAATGATTAAGAAGTCTGCATGATAAATTAATATAACGAATAAATCTCCGTGCCAGGAAAAGAAAATAATAATGATATTAAAAAAACAAAAAACAATCAATCAACACGCGAGAAAATACAACAGTGCCTATGGTAAATAAGGTGCAGTTAGTGTTGTAATTGAAAGCCGAGACGAGGTGAGAAGCGTGGGAAGGCGACGTTTAATTACGTATGCATAGAGCGGTTCATCATAGCACCAAGGTCCATGTATCTATGGACCTTGCATAGCACCACACATTATATAGAACTGCCGTGTGAGACGTGTGAAGCCGCGCGCTACCTCCTCAAGATTACGCAGATACCTATTGTTAACGAGCCCTATTCGATGACTACGCTTATTTATGGTTTGTTTCAGCTATAGCGAGACATGTAAGTACACACACACAGAGAGAGAGAGACAGAGAGAGAGAGACAGAGAGAGAGAGAGAGAGAGAGAGAGAGAGAGAGAGAGAGAGAGAGAGTGACCCACGTGTACACAGAAACACTATTGATGCACTTTTAATCCAATAACTGATTCCTATTTCTGCTAATGCTGCTAGATAGTGTTATAGTTAGCTTGTGAATTACATCCCATTTCTAGTGGGTGTAAATTTAAGTCCATTGCAACTCGCCATTCTACATTTTATCAATCGACAAATATTCTTGTGTCCATATAATTTTAACTTATTTTGTGTTACTGGTTGATTCCGTAATTACTGTACTTCATCTCTTGGGTTCCCGTGGTATAATTATAAACTAAATATTCTCCCGCACTACAAATTGAGGTCATTAATCAGCTGTCAGTAGGATCACACAACACATAAACCATTCCAGTCAGGCCCAGCTTCTAGTTTGTAAACATTAACAATATCATATGTGGTATTTATCTAACCAGGATGTTAAGAAATAGGTGTTTGAAGTACATAGTTCATTACATCAAATCACAATATATATATATATATATACATACGTAATATATAGTATATATTGATGTAGTGTTGTATATTTATACTATAGTTCAACTATTATCTCTTAGGCCTCACAAGATCCTTTTTGTTTTATTGTACGTGATGTTAATGCACCGGTGCAATATATTGAGAGATGAATAATAAAATGCACATTCTTGGTTCATTAACCCCTTCTGTACCGGCGACGTCTTTTTAACTTTTTTTCTGGCTTCTATTAGGCGATTTTATTCAGGTTAAAAATGGCTTCCAGGAATTAGAAGGCTTCGAACTATCTCAATTACCTGATTTATTACCACAGGTCCTTCTTAAACTGCACAAAATCGTCTAAATATAGTTAGAAACAAATTAAAAAGACGTCGCCAGTACAGAAGGGGTTAAGTAGTTTTGGTCTTGGCCTTAAGCTATGTGTTTGGTCGGGAAATAGCCTTTGCAACCCTACCCCCCCCCCCTTTTTGTTTTGTTATCACGTGAATTAATAATACTCATTGTAATAATAATAATTGTAATAAATATAATGCAGTAGTAAATTAATAAGAACTAATGTACGGTAGTCATAATAATATAGCATACTACGTAGATTATGGTAAGAGGTCAGCCTGTTGCAAACTAGCATATATTTTGCTTCCACAACATGTTAATCTTCTTAATACTACAAGAAGATTATGTGTACCTAGCAAAATGCAATCTTTAATATCCTCATCTTAACATAAGTTTTCTCAATAAAACTAAGAGCCTTTCTATTGTTCATAAATGTATATTGTGTTCCAACCATTTTTGCAGGATATAATTATGTATGTATGAATTCATAGTGTGTGTGTGTGTGTGTGTGTGTGTGTGTGTGTGTGTGTGTGTGTGTGTGTGTGTGTGTGTGTGTGTGTGTGTGTGTGTGTGTGTGTGTGTGTTTAAGCAAAGTATAGACTTCCAGATAACATAAATAAATAGAAAAGCATCTTCTCATAATTAGTCTACTAAATGCAAGTAGAAAAGAAAAATATGGACATCATTAATGCTTAGTTCAAAATACAAAACAAAATATATTAATGAAAGCAGCTTTTAGGCTTAATCGAATATTGGCTGTATTCTTCTATCCAATGATATTCGATAATATTCAGCTTTGGATAATCTTCGCAGCCAATGAGATAAAGCCTAATAAATGGCAGGCAGGCTAAGTACAAGCACCCAATATATTCTGGCCACAATCTTCCTTACTTCAATCATCTGCTATCTCCCTTTACTATCTGGCTTTCATCACTTCATCTCCCTCTCAATCTCTTTTATAGTGCTAACATTTTCCACGCGGATTTCTGTTTTAACATTTATTAGCAGTTTATGATGCTTAAAAGGTGTGTATCCACTTCCAATGGACACTAGCAAACCAGTTTTAATTCATAAATTGTACATGCATAATTATGCAAATAATAATGTATTCCTTGTACTAGGGTTTTCCATGTCGATTTTCAAGATAAATGCTCTTTAATATATATATGAGAGAGCGATTCTTTCATTAAATTTTACTTAATCAAAATACTAATAATTTACCGAAATACGATAGTTTCCATACAGTATAGTTAAGAGTTGTATGTAATATCATTATTTAATGCCATCAATTAGGCCACATATATTGTCCTCAAATTCCAATAATATTTACGTCCTATCTGCATGCACCTTTATTCTACGCACACTAGATATATTTTTGCCAACAAAATTGTATAATTGTTGTGATTATTAAAGAAGATCTGCTCTAGTATGTCATTAGATTGTCCGCATAGTTTGGTATAATTTATCTTCATATGGATTACTACGTATACTCTAACTTAATTTGTGTTTGCAATCTGCTTCAATATCTGTCTGGCATCCTTAAATTTGTGTTTGTAATCTGCTTCAATATCTGTCTCGCATCCATAAATATTGTATCTTCATTGTCTCCATTGGGTTTGTGTGTGTGTCTGTTTTTTGTTTTTATCTTTTTGCAATTCCGGGCTCATTTTTCCATAATTGTGCATGCTCCAATTACTTAATTATTTAGCTATGCCTTTATATTCTTTAATACCTTTCTTTTCACCAAAATAACGACCAAATACTTTACATAATTTCGCATGCACCAAATTTTTTATTCTATTTCTCTGCCTTGGTATTCTTTTCAAATTGTTTCATTAATCTAAGGCTCACTTATTTGTGTTATAATTGGACATGTACGGCACTTAACCCCTTGAGGATTATGATGCGTTCTGGCAGTTTCCTATGGCTATTATTAGATGATTTTCTTTAGATTGGTAAGGGCATACGGAAGTCAGAGGGTTAATTGAGACAGTTTTTACCCTTTAAATTACCCCAGATCCCTCCTAAACTGTATAAAACCGTCTAATAATAGCCAGATTAAACTGTCAAATCCTCAAGGGGTTATTTTGTTGTATTTATTTATTTATTTATTTATTTATTTATTTATATATTTATATATTTATTTTTATATTTTTTGCATGATCCAAGCACTTCATTTTCTCCTGTGTCTTTACATTCATGAACCTTATTTTTTCAGTAATCCTGGGAACACTGTTTTTTTCAATATAATTTTGCATGCTACAAATACTTAATTAATCTGCTATCTTTCAGTAAACTAGGACCCATTTTTGTTTCTTCTATAATGTTGCATGGCCCAAGTACATCATTATTTATGTGTGCCTGCGCCGGCCTCAATATCTCTGCCATCTCTCCCCATCATCTCTCCTCATGTCACCCGAAGATCTCATCACACACGCACCCAAACTATCTCTCTCATTCTCTTTGGCTAGGTTTTTCGATTAGTTTATAGTTTTTTTTTATAATTGTCCGTCTTTATGTCGTAGTGCTACCGTACCTCTTCTCTCTCTCTCTCTCTCTCTCTCTCTCTCTCTCTCTCTCTATCTCTCTCTCTATATATATATATATATATATATATATATATATATATATATATATATATATATATATTAGTAGGGCAATGAGAAGAAATACGTTGTGGAACATCATGGTTTATTCTAATTTTCGGCGACGTCACGCAGCCATCCTCAGGAAAGGGTTACCAACAGATCCTAAAAATTGAGTATAACTCTGTATATATTGCTAAAACAGGATCACTAAAATGTAATGGATTGTTGAACACGTGGCAATTTGCCTAACAAAAAAAACAATTAAATAACAATTTTGGCCAACTAGGCAAGGTTTTAATATAAAATAAATCTACGGCTAGACACCATCAAATTCAAAATTGCTAAATCTCAATGCAACAAAAGAAATCAAAACACATAAGATATCAAATTTATATTATAATTTCTTTTTCAATTCAAATATTATTCTGAACTGTAAGGATAAAATCTATTAAACAAAAATTAACCTACCGCTAAACAGCGTCCAAAGTATTATGCTAATATCCAACCATGTGAGGACAAGACTTAGCAAAAGCAATCATATTAAACTGAAGGACTTTACAAAACATTTCAAATTATCTAGTAAAATTAGAAGCAAATCATAGTAATCCTAATCATATCGAACCGCAACATAAAGCAAAAAAGTACATTTGAATTACTTGACTCTAAGAAACAAAAGATAAATGTTGAAAATTCACATAAAGGAAAATTGTCACAAACAAATCGGAACTCACCATGATACCACCAGTCTCCAATGAAAGACGATGAGGGACTGATTAACTGAACACATTTGAACTCTATATGTAAACTCAATATATGGTGAAAATTAAACGAAATAAAATGAAAAACCAAACTTCATGAACACCCAAAAAGCAACCAATTGTACCTAATAATGAACCTTCAACTATTATTGACAAGATTTATTTCTGGTTTGTGCTTATTTATCAGCATTTTTTCGCCTATTAAAGCCTCATACGTGCTTCTAAACCTGCCGATGATTTCAAAATCCCTCTCCGAAAAAGGGTGATCTTCATATATATATATATCTTTTCTGATGAATATTTTACTCTTACCCGCATATTTCTCGATAACTAATGGAAAAATATATAACTACTATATCTCTGCATCATATTATTACCAAGCTTTCGTAATTAGCAACATATTTGGCTATAAAAACGTCGTAAAAGCTGAGTAATAAAGATGAGAACAAGCCAATGTTTCGCCAACTTAAATATAATAGACTATAGTTTATTCTGGCTCCTCCACTGCATACTTTAATTCCTCTTCTTTCCTTTTCTCCTCTTACTCGTGTTTTACCTCTTCCTCCTCTTACTACTCCTCTTTTTTCTGGGTCTTCCACTGCATACCATTCCTCTTCTTCCATTTTCTCCTCCTTCTCTTGTCCTGTTTTATCTCCTCTTAGTTCACCTCTTCCTTCTCTTTTACCCCCTCTTCCTCTTATGACTCATCTTTTTCGGAGTCATCCTCGTCTTAATGCTCCTCTTTCATAATCTCTTACTTCTGCTTTATCCCGTCCTCTTGGTTTACCTCTTCTCTCTTCTTTCATTATCTCCTCTTACTATAGTTTACCTCTTCCTCCTCTTTCCCCCCTCTTCATCTTAAAACTCCTCTTTTTCTGGTTCCTCCCATCATAATGTTCCTCTTCTTTCATTATTTATTTCTGGTCCCGTTTTACTTCGTCCTCTTGAGTTACCTCTTCCTCATCGTTTCCACCTCTTCCTCATACGAACCCTATTTATCGGGTTCCTCCTCGTCATAATGTTCCTCTTCTTTCATTATATCATTCTCCTCTAGCCTACACCTCTTAGTTTACCTCTTCCTTTTTTCTTCTCCCCCCCCCCCCATAATTATGTGAGATAATTGTATATTATTTTGTATTTGGCTCTGAGGCAACCCGCAGGAATGACTTGTACTTTCCTAAATATTATTTAATATAGTTGTATCTACAAGGTTAGAAGAAGTCATTCATACTGGATCAGGTCTAATGTTTTTATTGAGACTAATTATATGGATGGTGTTTGGCATCTTCATCTCGGGTGGTAGGATCCCACGCAGGTCCATTTTACTGGAATCAATGAACCCTGGCAGCAGACATTCCTTGTTGGGTCTCAGACTCAAAGATTTAAAAGAGCGATACACTCCTCAGCATTGGTGGTGGTGTCGGGAATCTCATGGGACTGCAATATGGTGATGGCTCGGATGGTGACTGACTCAGTGGTGTTGTTGTTGTTGTTGTTGTTCCCAAAGCTGCCTGGCCGAACAGCCCCAAGGTCCCGAGCAAAGCCAAGGCCATAACCGAGCGCCCCCACAGAACCCTCCCCGCCGACCACAATAAAGCCTGGGTGACCGAAGCCACTCCATGGCGGGGAGCTGAGGAGGGTGCGGAAACGCCCGGGAAACCAAAGCCCCACCCAGGGCCCTGTGCCCCTCAGCAATTATGAAGAGAAAGTTGAGAGGCGGGTGCCCAACCCCGAAAGGGGTTGAAATAGGGGAGCTATCCCCCCGCCAAAGGCGGCTTTCTAGGGCCTTTCCTAGCTGATGCTGAGAGGATTGGGTTCTAGTCATGTGGTGATGAGCTGGTCTATCAGAGTGAGAACTGAGCGATCTCTGCCATACCCATAGCTTACTCTGACTGTTCCTTTTACTTATATATTTTCTAGATCTCAAGTGACGGCGTCTCTTCCGTGGATTTGACCTCCCAATTTACCAAGATTGGAAGTCAAAGCGTCACATTTTTCCTTTGACTGACTCGGTGTTGTGGCCAGTAGCTTGTCAATTTTCAATGTATATCAGGGAGATGCCATTGCTAAGGTCTTCAGGATTGTGGGTGCACATCAGTGCTAAAGTTGACACAGAGCGGGCCTCACAAATTGCTGTTCTTATGAGGACTTTGTCGGTGGGTAATATGTGAGTGCTGATGGGTGTCAGTAGTTTGACCGGCAAGTGGAGGCTCTACTTACCAGATATTTAGTTAAGGGTTCTTTAAGCTTGGACCACAGGTACGGATATTCTGTGGTTTGCTTGGAGAAGTCTTAGTATTTCTGCTGGAGTTATGGGTCGATGCATTGGGAACGCAGACTACCACACAAAGGGGGTGTGGGTGTCTCACATGTCTTTATTGCTTGAGAGCGCGCACCGGCCGGGGATCTGCGCGTGATTTCTAAATGTCTCCTCTCTATAACTAAAACCGAGATGCTATAGTTTGCTTCTAGTTGCATAACAGTTATGGAAGGTTGAGAACATTTCTTGGGAGAGGATGGTTTAGTACCTATGACGAGAGAACATGAACATAATGGAGATAGTCAAATTTGCGTACTACAGCATTTGTCCATTCGTTTAATGTATTGCTTGTTCTAGGGATGGTGGTTTCATTGGAGAATCTGTGAAAATTGTCACAACGCATCATGGAAGGATGTATTTGAGTATTCTTGTTTTATTTAATTTGGTTTCCCCACCTTTATTCTTCCACCGAAAGAAATACCCTATTCATCTTTCTTTCATCTCTTCCTTCAACTCTTACGCTTTCTTCGCGTTTTCTTCCTCCTACTTTATTCCTCCTTTATCTTCTCCTACTCCATCTATTTCTCCTCCTCCATCTATTCCTCCTCCTCCTCCATCTATCCTTCTTTCTCCTCGATCTATTCCTCCTTTTCCTCCATCCGTCCCTCCTCCTCTCTTCCTATTCCCCCTCCTCCTCCACCCAGCCACTATCAGGACCCACCATGTTCATCTCCGGGCGACTGAGATAATAAGAGCTGTTATCTGATACAAGCGGCTCTCATGGCAACCAGGCTCACTCCATAACCCCGAGACTTACCTTCACCCGATAACCATTATTTACCGCCTTTAGGGGCAGGTGGTTACTTTTTCTGAACCCCTTCTCCCTCATGTTTAGCCCCATTAGTTTGTGATTTTAATACATTTGCTCCATCAATTTGGCGATTTTAAGACCTTTCGTACCAGTTAGGTGTCGATGTTTTCCTGGCGAGCGATAGCGAGCCTGTCATTTTAGGAGGAACAGGTCTTCGACCGGGATTTTTTTCCCGAAAAATATACACATATATCATGAAAAGGGGTGTAGGGGGTGTTTTTAAAGTTTGATGGAAGTCTAGCGAGGAAACTAAAAACTACAAGGAAAATATATAAATAGACCAAAAAGTAACCTCTACCCCCTTAAAGAGTGGACGTTGGCAGGCAGAAATACAACTTGATAAAGTCACTTATAGTCCATGAGCCAAGACCCGAATTTTGGGATATCGGTACCACCCGGGGTGACTAATTCTCTTAGGTGTTTTTAGCTTGCTACATGTCTCTAGTTTATGTTTTGATATGATAGCCCTTGCACATTGGTAGCTTAATGGTCGTTATCACTTCTTGAATAGACATACCCTACCGAAAATTCCGAAATTTTTTAAAAATGTCAAATTTGGGGACAGGAATGCCTAAATGTCAACAAAATGCATATAGTAATTGTCACATTTAATACAAGTCCTGTAAATACACACTAAGCATGCCATGGGCTTGTACATACTATTATGGCAAATTACTACTCCTAAATATCATCTACGTCAGACTCGGAATCTGACTGTTGTGCCACCGGCTCTTCTTCAATAGCCTTGTTCTGACATGTCTGTAACCTGCACATGTCCGTGCATTTTAGACCATTGCTGAGGCAAGTACACTTAGGGAGTTCGCATGACCGCACACACTTGCAAGACAGTAGCTGCATAACAGCATCTGGTGCTGGTGAGCCTCGCATCCAGTTGACGGCAAGCTTACCGTCCTCATCTGTCATCCAACCGCAGTCTGTTGGGTTCGCAACAAATGGCTGGCTCTGAAGACTTCTCCTCCAGATCGCAGCCTGGTAGTTTGCACGCAGTGCATGCATGAAGAGGCAGTCCTCACAAGGAGGGAGTTGACTTGACTCTACCTCTCCACCTCTTGCACAGAACAGCTCATACCGAAGCTTGTTTACCTTAGTTGTGTGGGTAGATGGTAGGTACATGTGGCAGGTGATTTCCTGTAGCTTCTCAACGAGTTCAGGAGACACTTCCCATGAGCGTCCAAGTTCGTGAAAAGCATGCTGGTATGTCTTGTCCATCTTCACCTGCTTGAGTGTCGTCATCTTCCCTCGGCCAGCGAATGCACTGACGGTATCACAGCCTGTAAAGGCATGCATACCAATCAATGAATCACACACGCTGCCTCCCAGTGTGCGGCTCAGTGTGGTGATATCCAGGAATCTTGTCCGGTTCTTCGTCCCGCACTTCTGGAACAGATGGGATGGGATCTTGTGGCACATGCCAAGACACAACACCATGACGTCTGTATCTTCTGCAGTGATGATGACAGACTTGTTCCCAGATTCTGCTGCATGAAGTGCATGGAGAAGAAGGCGTGTGTCTGCTTCTTCTTGAGTTGACTTAAGCTCAGGAGCCTCTTCCCACTGCTCTTTGGTGATCTTGAAGCAGCGCTGCTCACATGTGACATACAGCTCCTTGTCCTTGAGCTTCTCCCTGTGCTGTGGTGCCTTCCATTCTTCTACCAAGAACTTGATAAGACTTGCCTTGTTGGAGGAACTACCGAGTAACTTTCTCCACTGCTGGATGTTGTGCCCAGGTTGAATGTTCTTGAAATGAATTCCTGTGCCTGCACTTCTTTTGGCTCGTTCTGCATCCTTGATGGATGTCTCCTTGTAGATATCAAACACAACATCAATGCGCCTGCTCTTAGCACCTTCATGAACAGCGTGACTCAGTGCTGTACCTGCAAGCTGTGAAAAAGTTTTGTCGTTTCCCTTCAGTTTGTGGACCAGGCTCATCCCATCATTTATGGTAGCAGAGGGCTCGGGTATCACTTCTGCAGGAGAAACATTCCTCTCTAACTCCTTTGCGAGGGCAGCCTTGTTGGTCTTGCGGAGAGACCCATCACCGCTGGCAAGTGCCCAAGGCAAAGGCCCCAGGGGATGAGCCAAGACATCACTCATTTTGAGCTTTCTGTTCTCGGCAACAAGGATCATCTGGCCAAATAGGTTCCTGTCAGCCTTTAAGATAACCTCCTTGGCATGGTCTTGTGAGCGTGGCAGTGGAATGAGTGCTGGCAGTGGAATGTCATCCTTTGAGCATTCCAGCTTCTGGATACAAAGGGCTGTATCGATCTCCTCAAACATTGAGTAAGACACACAGTGACCAAGACGATTCAGAGTTCGGATCAGTTCTGTGTTTCCTGTCAAAGACTTTACAGCATTGGTCAGCAGTACGTGCTTGGGTGGTTTTGTCTTGCCACTGGTAACAGCAAAGACCAAGTCACTGCCAAAGGAAGTGGCAAGACGTTGAGCTCTTTCAGAGGGAGTTTCACACTCACACTCTCCTGTCAGCAGGGTGTGCAGGAATTGAGTGACTGCTGCAGGAATGACATTCTGATCTGTATCGGGAGGCCATGGCTGACTCACATCTTGTTTATTGATCTCATTCCTCAGCTGCATTCCTGCTTTGGTTAAGACATCTTCAGAGTTAGCTGCTCTTGCTTCTTGCAGGTCTTTTGCCATTTTGTGTGCTTGCCGGGCAAGGTCGTCCATTGAGAGGCTGCGTGGATAGATTAGAAGCTTTCCTTTCTCATCTGGACAAAGCGTAGTGATTCTCCAAACTCGGTTTCAATCTTTCGGCGAACATGTTTCTTTGTCGCTGGTTTCAGTTGGATAATACCACGGGACATCATGGATCTCTCAAGCCTAGATGTGAGGTTTGTCATAGGCAGTACCTCTGGGTTGGGGAATAATTTGGTCCTTATATACAAGCAGAGTTCCTCGAGGGCTTCTGTCTCAACCTCTTTGTAGCGTGCTTCCTCGCTTTCTTCCTGATTTTCACCTGCACCCGACCTGGCGGCCGCTGGGAAATCATCTTTTGTGAAGAGTTTGTAGCACGACTTGTGGTAGTGACCCTCTGCAGCAACAAGGTCTCTGCTAACTAAACCAAGGATTCTCTGGTTGAGTTTCCTTATTGCTGCTCTGCGAATCTTCTCATCTGCTCGTAGCTCAACACACTGTATGAGTGGCTCCCTTGTCTTTGTTGTTTTTATGTACTTGCTTGACTTCTCGCAGAAGATACATACTTTGGCATACACCCTGCTAGTACTAGGGGCATCCCTTGATGCCCTCCTCCTGGGGTCGACGCTTGCTGATTCTATCTTGACACCCTTGGCAAGGATAGAATCCAGTGACTTCTTCATTGTAAAGAGACTACGACATTTACGGTGATAATGTATGTGTGGTATTCCTCCTTCTTCAAGGCCCTTGGCTGCCTCCAGGACTGGATCATGCTGCCTGATTTCTGCAGCCCTGAGCAATGTGTTCCAGGAGTCCAAATCCTGTGGTGACACCAGAGCATCGCTGTCATCATCAGAGCAGTGGATGATACAGTCGATCCGTGCTCTCTTCCTCGCAGATGGTTCCATCCTGCCGTCAAACAGTCGACACACACCTGCAAAAAATATCACCATTAAACCATGAACAAACAAACACATTACATGGAAACCACTCTACATATGTTTGCTCCTTCCAATAATAAATTATCCCCAAAATATAACAAAAAATCCCCAAATATGAAATAAACCCCTAAATATGGAGAAACTTGAAATACACATCGGAATAATTCTTGTAGAGAATCAAATAAGCTACAAGAGCTGTTAGAATATATTTTTCAATGT
Source organism: Paralithodes platypus (assembly GCA_032716605.1). Taxonomy (NCBI): domain Eukaryota; kingdom Metazoa; phylum Arthropoda; class Malacostraca; order Decapoda; family Lithodidae; genus Paralithodes; species Paralithodes platypus. Next base: position 49,405,916 of record CM064519.1, on the reverse strand, counting down.
TCCCCATATTTAAGGATTTATTCTAGATTTAGAGGAAAATACCCAAAATATAGAGTATATTCCGAAATATGAGGAAATTTGAAAAATACCTAGGAACAACTCTGGTAGAGAATATAATTCTACATAGGTGTTCAAAGTTTCGCGATGATTGTGTGATGGATTTTAAAGAAAATGAGGAAAACGCCGAGCGTCACGCTAAAAATCTTTATTTTTGGGTAGCGCCCCTATTGCATAAAAAAAAATAGACTAAGCTACCAGTGCGAGAAGGCTATCATATCTTAATGTACTTACAGTCACTCTATAAACATTTTAGTACCATTCGTGTTTAGTCACCCCAGGTGGTACCGATATCTGGCCTGGCTCATGGACTATTATGGTGATGCAATAAGTCAGATACAATTGAAAACAGTATCATTGTATTTGCAGTGTTAATCATGGGCCGATTTTAATCATCGTAAAATCAATATAAATTATTCAGTTTTGTGTGTATAAGATTACTAGATAACCTTGTTAAGCACAGAGAGAGAGAGAGAGAGAGAGATTGATTTTGATTTTGCCCCGAGGGGCGAGTTTATTGAGCAGCGCCCCCCATCCTGTGAGGGGACAACCACTAGTAAGGCGATACATACTGCTCAAAGAGCCATTATTCCACTGAAACAACAGCATCGTCGTCTGGTTACATTCATATTTGTGTTTATAAATCAGGTTGGCATTATTCAGATGTGTTATTATAGTTTCCTCATTTAATTGTCACATGGTCTGTAGGCTATATACGTATTTCATTTAAAAACAAAAAAAAACAAAAAAAAACAAGCAAGCTTGTAGTGACTGAATTATTAATTGACAGGTTGTAAATAATAGCACTACAGAACTAGTGCAATCGTATGAGGAGACTATTCATATTTTCATTACATCAATGGTTATTGAGATCATAGTTAGCTGAATACAATTATTACAAAAATAGGCAATGGTATAAATCAACATAATACATAATTTAATACAGGCGGACATACTCATGATCCGGTTCGTTGTGCACTGGGAGCTAAGGTGTCTTGAGATCGCCTCGTACCCATACACAACGAACGTATTATAGTCTTCATGGTTGGTATCTAATTGAATATACTTAGTGGGTATTTCAAGAATGTCAGGGGGTAAGGAAATGTGATTTGTATATTAGAAGACTGTGATTAACGAGACGTGTAACATGTGGAGGGAGGTGGTAGAAAGAGAGGGATCTCGTTGGGGGTGGAAGTTTCGCTCCCAGGAATTTTCGTTCCTGTGGTATTTCAATAATAATAATAATAATAATAATAATAATAATAGGGGACAACCACTGGTAAGGCAATACATACTGCTCAAAGAGCCATTATTCTACTGTAATAACAGTATCGTCGTCTGGTGTTATTATAGTTTCCCCATTTGATTGCCACATGTGCTGTATATACGTGCTCATGAAAAAAAAAAAAAAAAAAAAAAATGTGACTGAATTATTAATTGACAGGTAAATAATAGCACTACAAAACTAGTGCAATCATATGAGGAGACCATTCATGTTTTCTTACATCAATGGTTATTGAGATCATAGTTAGCTGAATACAATTATTACATACATGATGTGACTAATATTTCGAACTACATAATTATTATGCAATAATAGTACGACAAATATATTACAATCATATGAGGGACACTTCACATTCTTCATTACATCAACGGTTATTGAGGTCATAGTTAGCTGAATACAAGAGTCACATACATAATGTGACTAATATTACCAACTACCGAAGTTATAATGGAATTATAGTAATACAAATATTTTACAAACATGAGTTACATGGTTCAAATTCTTATTACAATAATGGTTATTGAGGGGATAGTTAGCGCAATATGACCAGTGGAGAAGTTTACATGCCGATAGTAATATACTATTTAGTAGGGTGTGTGGTTATGGGAGAGAGGGAGGGGGGTTGTAGGAGGTAGAGGAATGGGTGGGAGAGGAGGAGGAGTGGGGGGGAGGAGGAGGAGGTAAGGTACTCCAGGGAGGAGGAAAGTGTGAGAGGGGAGGTGTGTGTGTGTGTGTTGGGGAGGGTGGGACATACTACATATAAATAAGTTGTTTAAGGCCAGCCATAGTACTGAAGATAAATATGGTAGTAACAAAAAAAAACAAAAAACAAATCTTAAAAGGGAAAGTTTGAATTTCAACGCAAGTCTACAGATATCAGCAGTATCGCTTCATCGTACCTGACACAACATATCAATAAGTAAGGAAGGAAACTGTATACGTGCAAAGATCAAGATTCAATTAAGTTTAGTAGCAAAACAATATTCAGAAGGAAGATACTAGTAGTCCTCCGGGATGGATATGCCGCATATCCGAAGGTACTTAATTGTAGATCAAACCATTAGCAAGAATATTGAGGACAATTATGTTGCTTACATATGCAAGGGTCATGTATATTGGCTTGCAAAAGGATATGAATTGGCACTTAACAGATTATTTAAATAAATGCTGTGTTAGAGGCTCAGAGGGATATGTATATACTATACATTGTCAATCTATTAAATGAGAATAGCAGTGATAAGTAAAGAAATACTGACTGGTATTATAAGTGTGACATGATCAATGAAAATATGAAATCGTGTAGAGGGCGTTACAAAGGGTTTAAGTGTGACCTTGTAAGAAAGAAGAGATGTGTGGAGGGCAAGGGGTGCATACTTATAAGGTTCATGTTTCATGTTTACAGTACATATTATTGTGGGGGGGCAAAGTTCTTGTGTTTTTTTAGTATGTTATTGATTACGTTATTCTTTAGCATGTATATTGCTTGATCCTCAATTGTGGTTAACTGATTATTCCTGTATTCCCTAATCATTGGGCATTCCAAGATATAGTGTTCGAGAGAGTGTTTGTTGGGAGCTCTGCAAACCCTACATTGCCTGTGCTCTTCTTCTACCTGCCAATTCAGCTGCCATGGATAACAATAGCCAAGCCTTATTCTTGCATGTACTGAGTCTACCCACCTACTCGTTGTACGTTTACCATAGGTGTATTTGGTCGTAAATGCTACTTTATTGTAGTAGTTTATAAATCGGCTGGTATTATGATGTCTAGCTCTGTCTTCATCCACTCTTTCTTCTTGTGTCTTTTTAATTATAGTTCTCATTTGTTTCAATAACAGTTCAAGAATATGATCAGGTTCTTCTTTCTCTGAGGCCTCCTTGGCAAGCTTATCTGCCCTTTCATTGCCGGGGATGCCTACATGTGAAGGAATCCAGGCAAATTTGACCCCTAGCCCCTTCTCCCCTACACATTTTATCCCCCGTCTGATATCTTGTACAAGGAAAGGATAGGTGGGTTGGGGGCTAGAGATAGCTTCCAAGGCCGCCCTGCTGTCAGATAGGATAAGAATATTCTTTCCCCTTCGAAAGATACTCCCAATTCCCATCGCTATTGCCACCAGCTCAGTTTGAGTGGAGGAGGCCCAGTCCTGTAGCCTGGATAGTTCATCCTCTTCCTGAGCAAAGTTGCCACCACTCATAATAGTGATGGTAGCTCCTGCCCTCCCAGTTACGGTGTTAAGTGAGCCGTCACAGTATACCTGATCAGTGTTCTCATCTGTCATATCTTCTATTAGTGACATAAAGTTCGTCTTCAGAGCGTAGGACGGGATCTCAGACTTTTTTGTGTCGAGTTGAGTCACTATAATCTCAATAGTGGCCTCTTCCCAGGGCGGAAGGGGGACACTCAATTGCCGGTCATCTGGATGGTAGTCTGTAAGCTGGCTGGGCGGGGTGGGGTCAGTCAGTTGCCAGTCACCGATATAGTAGTCTGTAAGCTGGTAGTCAAGAATGTCAGCAGCAGTTACATGTGGCCAGTCCCTGCCTTTTAAGTCATCTATTCTAAGTAGCTCCATTAGTGCAGTCTTAGGTCGTGTTTCTCTGTCGTCTCTCAGTGTTCGTATGCCTATTATCATATTTGTTTCTTTAATTCTATCAGTGATGGACGATAGATTTAACTCATATCTAAGATTTTTTACCTTGACATTTCTCGGACATCCAAAAATAAGTCTCATGGCCTCATTTTGCAGTTTGTCAAGTTTTCCGATCTGATTAGCAGGTAGACAGGAGAGAGCAGGTGCATGGTAGTCAATTACTGATCTAATATAGGCAATGTACATGGTCCTGAGGATAGTGATGGAGGCACCCAAGCCTTTCCATGACATTACTTTAAGGGGCCTTAGTCGTCTTTTACAGGTGGTCATTACATGATCAAATTCAGCATTATTACCCTGTAGTCCCCCAACATACACTCCCAGATATTTATAATAGTCTACCCTCTCCAGTACATTACCATGGAGATGTAGAGGCTTCTTACGATTCCAACCTTTTGTTATGGCCTTTGTTTTGTTTGTTGATATTACCAGGCCTAATTGGTCACAAGCTTATCCTACCAAGTCTAGGGCACGTTGCATGTCCCTGTGACTATCGGCCTGGATCAAAATATCATCAGCATAGCATTCACAGATCACTCCTCTGGGAAATTTGAGTCTAACAATAATGTGCATTAATATGTTGAATAGTATTGGACTTAATACTCCCCCCTGTGGTGTACCCAGCTCAAGCTTATGTATTTCAGACTTTTTACCTTGAAAGATGACATATGCACTTCTATTGCTGAGGTATTCCTTGATCCAGCCCAATAGTTTACCTTTTACACCCATTTTCGCCAACTCGCAAAGTATTAGAGAGAGAGAGAGAGAGAGAGAGAGAGAGAGAGAGAGAGAGAGAGAGAGAGAGAGAGAGAGAGAGAGGAGAGAGGAGAGAGAGAGAGAGAGAGAGAGAGAGAGAGAGAGAGAGAGAGAGAGAGAGAGAGAGAGAGAGAGATAGATAGATATAGGGGAGCAGGTGTATAGTTGTGCATGATTACCTTGAATGTCCTTTGAAGGTGTTGAATGTTGCGTAATGTGGATATCCTTACATATAGAGAGGCCGGGAAGCTTTCATATGTCTATAGTCCGTTCATTCTAGGTTGGGCAGAAATCGTAACCCCTAACCTCTCATAACTCAAAAAGGACTAGATTAATCGAGCCAATATTTCTACCACATACGAAGACTTGGCTAGGGAATATGTGTATAACTTAACAGCTCATTTGCTCTAGCCCTTTTTGAGTTGCAGAGGTTAGAGGTTAGGATTTCTGCCCAACCTAGAATGAACGGACTGTAATCGTGAACTCAAATACTGTATAATATTCAGAATATAACCCCAATACGATTATAGTAAATTAATAGATACAAATACAGAGATAAATTACTTAAAAATAATATATATATAGGCATATATATATATATATATATATATATATATATATATATATATATATATATATATATATATATATATATATATATATATACTGGATATATATTTTTTATTTTTGTTTTTTTATTTTTTTTTAGTGAACAGGGATGCGTTTGTAATGATAATTGTAATTTAACCCGTTTGCCTATCTATCATGCGATTTCTATATGTCTTGATTATACGCAAGAATACTTTGTTATATAAGGAACATCAGATAACTTTCGGAATAAATAACATGCACACTTTGTTATCTTAAAGGAAAATAATTTATTTCATGGAGTTTATCTTAACCAATCATCTTGTCCATATACAGCGAGATATTATATTTAGAATCCAGGAAGACAGAATATGAAAACCCTGACAAAGCCTTTCTTTCTTAAAATCTAGGTCTTATCATGTGAACAGAATTTTCTTTTTCAAGACTTATTTACTCGACTATGAGCAGCTCAAGATAACATAGATGTGTTGCACTGCGGAACTAGAAAGAAAAATATTAAAAATAAAATTCATAAATACAACAAAAATGGCCACAAAATTATGCTTCCTTCCCAAATACTGCCCAGCATCTGACTATTTCCTATTTTATAACTGTGTTGGTGGTGTAATGGATTAGGTGCTTATGTTCTGGGTGTGGTGTCCCGAGTTCGAATTCCGGGAGGACCATATATGTTTTCATTAGTTTATTCGAGTACATTGGGGTTTGTGATTGATGATTAATGTTAAGAACGGTCCCTAGACCTCCATCAAGCTAAAGGAAAAAGATACCCTCAAGACCCCCGTTCGAGATAAATTTTTAAATTTTTCGGTTGAAAAATATCCCGGCCATTAGCCCGCTCTTCCTATATTGCAGGCTCGCTTTCGCTTGAAAGAAAGAAAATTGACACCGGAATGGCACAAAAGGTCTTAAATTTGAAAAGCTAATAGGGAAAATATCTTGAAATCGCAAAGCTAATTGGGCGAACGTCTTAAAATTTCAAAACTAATGGAGCTATTCTTGAGGGAGAAGGGGCTCAGAAATTTTACAAAAACCTCCCCTTAAGTCGGTAACCCAGGAGAGCTTAATCCCATACCTTTTATCCATAACTATGATCTGGCAGCTGAAAATCATACAGCTTTTATAACAACTGCAACCTATTTCAATCTCCTTCCTGTCTATACCCTGTTATTTATAAGTAAGCCAAAAATCTTGACCACTAACCCCTTTAACTCATAAACGACTTGAGTAAACGAGCTAATATTTCTAGCATTTAGGAAGGGTCAGCCAGGGAATAGGTATGGAAATGAACAGCTCATTTGCTGTAGCCCTTTTTTAGTTACTGATGTTAGGGGGTCTCTATTTCTGGCCTACCTATAATGAATTGACTATGAATGTCAAAACCTGCTCAAAGAGTCAATTTTATGCTAGAATGAAGTTGTGGATGAAAATAGACGGTAACAATTAAATTGCGTATGAAAGTTTACGGTAAAAATGAAGTTGCGGATGAAAGTTGACGGTAAAAAAAAAAGTTGTGGATGAAAATAGACGGTAAAAATTAATTTGCGAAGGAAAGTAGACGTTAACAATGAAGTTACGGATGAACATTGACGGCAAAAATGAAGTTGCGGATGAAAGTTGACGGTAAATATGAAGTTGCGGATGAAAGTTGACGGCAAAAATTAAGTTTGATTAAATTTGATGGAGGTCTTGGTAGGAAATTTAAAGAAATAGTAAATAAATATATCGATATATCTACTGTATAATTATACTCTGGCACATATCCCCATATTGTTCTCTCTCTCCTGCCCTCCACCTCGACACTCCCTCCCCTCCATCCACTCCTCCCTTCCCTCCCTTCTCTCCTGCCCTCCACCTCGACCTTTCCCTCCATCATGCCCATCCACTCCTTCCTCCTCCCCTTCTCTCTACCTCCACTCTCCCCTCCATCACCCCCATCCACTCCTTCCTACCCCCCTCCTCCCCTTCTTTCCTGCCCTCCACCTCGACCCCCCTCCCCATCCTCTCCTTCCTTCCCCCTCCTCCCCTTCTCTCCTCCCCCCCAACCCCACTCCCCTCTTCACCCGCCGGCTTTAGCATCGCCAACAGCTCCGCATCGCCACTGAGAAAACTCGATCCTAATTTGAGTATTTCATATCCCAATTCCCTTTATTCATTGCATGAACAATAGTTAAGTGCTTGTTTAACCTCCACATAGTTCTGTAGTTGCCGTGCATGTTATTTTATTGCTTTTCTGACTGATAAACATTGTTGTTTACATTTGTTATCCTAGCTTGTAGCAGACGACGCACGCGCACCTCTAATCGACCTAGCTTTGTATTTTCTTATTAACTCTAGTAGTTATCGTATTCAGTATCCTACTGTATCTATATATATCTGTAATTTTAGTTGTTGCTTGCATGATCTTGTAGTAACCTTTGACTGATAACTTTGTTTATCTAAATATAATCCTGCTTGACTAGCCTACAGTGACACCAGTGCCATCTGTTGATACAGTATATTAACCCCTTGTGTGCAGTTACACTTTATTTGTATATAATCTCTATTTGGTGAATTGTATATTTAGTTACATATTCTATTATATATATATATATATTTGTTTAGCTTTTTTAGGTAGGTTATCACCCCTGGTAGCCTACTTCTGCATATTTCATACTTTTTTGTTTTTGGTTATTTTTGTTTTCGGTTAGTCTAGGCTATGATCCCTGGTGGCCTATTTCTGCGTACGGTACTTCAATTTTTAAATTTTCAGTTAGGCTATCACCGCTGGTGGCCTATTTCTGCGTACCGGTATTTCATAATTTTTGTTTACGGTTAGTCTAGGCTATCATCCCTGGTGGCCTATTTCTGCGTACTTCAATTTTTAAATTTTCAGTTAGGCTATCACCGCTGGTGGCCTATTTCTGCGTACCGGTATTTCATAATTTTTGTTTTCAGTTATTTTTGTTTTCGGTTAGTCTAGGCTATCACCGCTGGTGGCCTATTTCTGCGTACCGGTATTTCATAAATTTTGTTTTCGGTTAGGATAGGCTATAACCCCTGGTGGCCTATTTCTGTTTAAATATACATAAAATTGTTTTTGGTTCGGCTATCACTGCGTATTCAAATTTAATTTTGTTTTGTTTTAATTTTCGGTTAGGCTATCACCGCTGATAACCTATTTGTGTGTATTTCAAAAATTTTGTTTTCGGTTAGGCCAATTTAAGTAAGTGAAGTGTTTTTAAAGTGAGTTTAGTGTTTTTAAAGTGAGTTTAGTGTTTTTAAGTGAGTGAAGTGATCTGAAGAAAGTGATCGTCACCATGCCTCGTGCCTGTACGAACTGCGCCGGTAGGTTTGGTGCTTCCATGTTTGCTCCTGCCGATCCACAAGTCTGCTGACTCTGCCAGCAACGAGAGGATTTGACAGCAAAATTGGATGAAGCCCACAACAAGATCAACGCCCTCACCAGGAAGCTGGAATCACTCCAAGAGTTTGTAACACTCAACGTTGGAGTATCACTAACTCCAATTGTTTCAACTCCAGCATCCACCACCGCCCCAACGTCATCTGCCAACAATCCAACACCTGCAGTAGACACTGCAGCAGATGCTTCTGACGAACCTGAGCCGACATCAAACCAGGACAGCCGCCCTGTTCACCTTAGTCTCTCCCCCACTCCTCGTGCAAGAAGCCTGCTAGCACGAACAGTACCAACCCCTCGCCCCCGTTCTAACCACTCCTCTCCCCGACCTGTACGTAGAGTCCCGCCACCACAGGTTTCCGGATTTACACCAGTGAGGAACGGTGCACGGCCAACGCAGAAAAGGTCTCGTCTACCAGTCACAATGTCCAACAGATTTGAGATATTGGTAGAGATGGAAGACGAACCAGAAGAGACCAGGCTCGTTGGGGATTCCATCCTACGAGGACAGGTCGAAGAGTTCTGCGACAGAGTCCCAAATCAACGAAAAAGATTTTGCATCCCAGGAGCTGGACTGGACGACATTGTGGAAGCCTTCGAAGATACCACAAAGGATGCAAATGAAAATACTCTTTTTGTCATCCATGCTGGTTCAAATGACGTCATGCGCACCAGATCCGAAGAGTTGATGGAGAAATATCGCAAGATGATCCAGCACTACAAAAACAAGTCAAGGAATATCATCATCTCAGGCATTCTCCCCAAGATCGACGCACCTGATAAATTCTATGACAAGGCCTTCAGCACAAATAGCCGACTAAAATATTTGTGTCTGAGGGAAGAAGTTGAATTCATCAACCTCTGGGACAACTTTTACAACCAGCAACTCTGTTCCGCAAGGATGGCACTCATCTAAACCCTGTGGGTTCAGCACGCATGGGTCGTCTCCTACACGAAACAGTCCACAGCCATGGATCAAAAAACGCCATCAGAGAAGAAGCAGCAGTGACATAAATCATCCAACGCCAAGAAAAAAACAGAGGCAACCGAGGACCACCAGCGATAAGGACCGAAGACAGCGAGGACCGAGGACAGCCATGAACATAAATGTAGATCCGACAAGAACCAAAAATATTATTAAAGAGCGTTCCGTGAGTTCTAAAATAACAAATTTAAAGGTTTTCTATGCAAACGCTCGTAGCATACGCAATAAATTTTCAGATTTAGAGGAGCTAGTGTTTACAGAAAATTATGATGTGATTGGCATAACAGAATCTTGGCTCAATACAGAAGATAGACTTTTTAGCCGAATAAATCGAAATGGAGGTGGCGTTTTACTTTATATCAAAGAAAGTCTTAACCCGACCCTCTTGTCAAAACCTCAAATTGTGAACGTCGACACATCTTTTGTGCTAATAAAGAATAATAAAGGTACAAAAATAATACTTGCATTAATATACAGACCTCCAGCTCAATCAGTGCAAACTGACCGAGAAATTTATGAACAAATTGCAGATGTAAGTAACTCACAAGATACCGTAATTTTTGGCGACTTTAATTTACCTGTGACCAAGTAGGGCGATACTCTTACTTCACACTCCGGACATGACTTGTATACGAACTTGCAAGAGAGTTCGCTTTATCAATTTGTTCGAACGCCGACCCGTGGTAATAACGTTCTTGACATTGTACTTGCAACAAAAGAAGAATTAATAGAGAATTTGAATGTTGGTGATGAATTCAGTAACAGCGACCATCGTACGATAACTTTCACTTTAAAGTTTACTAGTAACGAACCAAATAGTAGCATCGAAAAAGTCCCTGATTTCAAGAAAGCAAACTTCCATAAACTTAGAGCTATGTTTATAGAAACTGACTGGAGCTTTTTAATTAACAATAATGACATAAATACATCTTGGAAGTTATTCGAAACCACTTACCTAAAAGCAGTGCAAGACTGCATACCATCGAAAATACGGCGTCCAGGCCATAATAATAAGCCCAAATGGTGGAATAAAGATATTTCAAACTGCCTGCTTGCTAAAAAATGTGCTAATGATAGATTAAAATCCTCACAAAATGACGAAGAACGGGTGAAATTTGTAGAGCTACGACGCAAAGCCAAAAAGTTAATTAAGCAAGGTAAAAAGACCTTAGAGTTACATATTGCGAATCAAAGTAAAACAAACTCGAAAGAATTCTATAGTTCTATCAGAAAGAAAAAAGTAGTTACTTCAACTGTTGGACTGTTAGTCGATGAAAATGGAGAATACACCAAAGACGAAGTACAAATGAGTAATGCCCTCAATACCTTCTTTGCATCAGTTTTTACAACAGAAGACCTCAGTGATATCCCTACACCATCGCCGATTCAGATTGATAATTCAGATGTTCTAAGCAATATCACCGTTACAGAGAGAGAAGTATTGAATTGTTTAGATAAACTCAAGGCAAATAAAATGCCTGGACATGATACAATCTCACCTAGAGTTCTAAAGGAAACTAAGGATGAGCTCTCCAAACCACTGACATTGCTATTCAATGAATCCTTGCAGTCTGGGACTATGCCTGATCAGTGGAAGCTAGCCAACGTAACACCGATATTCAAAAAAGGCAGCAGATCCCTACCCAGTAACTATCGTCCAATTAGCTTAACCTCAATTGTATGTAAAATGCTAGAAACGGTCATAAGAGACAGACTCGTAAATCCCTTAGAGGCAAATAACTTACTTAAAGATACTCGACACGGCTTTCGTAAAAAACGTTCCTGTTTAACAAACCTCTTAGACTTCTTCCACGATATCCTCAACCTCCACGATGAGAGTAAAGCTGTAGATATTATATATACCTTGATTTTCAAATGGCCTTTGACAAAGTTCCCCACAAACGTTTACTGCTAAAACTAAAAGCGCATGGAATACAAGACGGTGTGTTGAAATGGATAGAAAATTGGCTCAGCGACAGAAAGCAAAGAGTAGTCATAAACGGTAAGGCATCTAAATGGACCAATGTAAGTAGCGGGGTACCCCAGGGATCGGTACTAGGACCAATTCTCTTTCTAATTTACATCAATGACATAGATGAGGGTCTCACCTCTACAATCTCAAAATTTGCTGACGATACAAAAATTGCAAATAGCGTACTCTCAAAAGAACAAGTTGACAATATGCAACACAATCTAGATAAATTGTCATGTTGGGCCCAAATTTGGCAAATGAGTTTCAATGCGGATAAATGTAACGTACTACATATCGGATACCTAAATGAGAAAGCAAACTATTCGATGAATGGCACTCAGCTTAAGAATGTAAATAAAGAAACCGATCTGGGAGTAACAATATCGAGTAACCTAAAACCGAGTCAACAATGTTCAGAAGTTGTTAAGAAGGCAAACAAAATAATTGGCTTTGTAGGCAGGTCATTTTAGCCTAAATCCAAAGAAGTTATCCTAACCCTTTACAATTCCTTAGTCCGCCCTCTTCTGGAATACTGTGTTCAATCCTGGTGCCCTTATTACCAAAAAGATATAAACAAGCTAGAACGAGTTCAACGTAGAGTTACCAAAATGATACCTAGCCTAAAGAACAAACCATACGAAGAGCGTCTTAGAGAATTAAATCTATTTCCTTTAACCCAGCGCAGATTAAGAGGTGACTTAATTCAAGTGTTCAAAATCATCAAAGACATCGACAATATGAACTGTAGTAAGTACTTCACTATCGACCAATCTAATTACACAATCTAATTACACGCGGGGAAACGGTTGCAAAATTATTGGTAAATCTTTTAACTCACACGAATCTAAGAATTTCTTCTTAAATCGAGTTGTCAACTTGTGGAATGGGCTTCCCCGAGACGTTATAGACTGCAGCACCGTTGATTCATTTAAACTCCGCCTAGACAAATATCTCGCATCAAACCCGCGACTGACTGCGTTTGTAAATGAATAACTTTATTTTATCCCCCCCTCAGTTACTAACCCATCTGTCCCCTACTAACTTCCTAATCCTGCCATGGATATTAGTTCCAGGGCAGTAGTTCCCTTTCCAGTGTTCCCTTTCCCACTCTAAACCACTGTTTGGACACTTGATCCTCAGTGTTTTGGAGGACAAGCAGCCTAGAAGGGTCACTAGATCTGTTGTTGCTTGATTTCCTTTGTAATCCTTTGTACTCCGTCAGGCACCTGGCCCGTGGAGCTGGTGTATATGAAGGGTCATGCCTGGATGTGAGGTGGGCGTGCATTGTAGTGTGTTCTTGTGCGTGTCTGCCTGCTGAGAACAGAACCTCTCCGGGAGGTCTGGGGCCAGGGGAGTTTTGAAGGCCCTTAGTGATCCTTGGTCTCTGGGTCTTCTCCTAGGCAACCTAGATGTGTTTGAATTTATATTTTTATTTTTGTGTTGTGTTTTGTTGTCCCTGTCCGGGCTATGTCTCGAGTCGGCCACCCCCAGCTATGGGGTATGTGCCACATACATACATACATGTATGCATGTAAGTCTTGAAAACGTGTTTGTGCATCTAGGCTATATGTGTGTCGATTTGTGCGTGTGTGTATGCGATGTATGTCTATGTTTGTGTGTATGAGTGAGTGTGTGTATATATGTGTATGCGTGAGTGTGTGTGTATATGTGTGTGTGTTTATCTGTAAGTGTGTATGTGTGTTTATATCTGTGTGTATATGTTTGTGTGTGTGCTCTGGGAAAACGAGTGGGTTAAGAAGACCCACAAGCTACTCACACGACCATTTTCGACCATTGTAAGTGAGCCTGTGTTTATCTGATGTACCGTGCAGATGAACGATGGTGGGTGGTAGAGGTGTGTGGTGGTGGGTGGTAGGTAGGTGATAGTTGGGTGGTAGGTGTATGGTGGTGGGTGGTAGGTGGTGGGTGGTGGTGGTAGGTGTGATAGTGGGGGTGGTAGGTGTGTGGTGGTGGGTGGTAGGTGGTGGGTGGTAGGTATGTGGTGGTAGGTGGTGGGTGGTGGTGGTAGGTGTGATAGTGGGGGTAGTAGGTGTGTGGTATATACTGTATATACCGTGTATATAATCCTTGATTCATCCCCTTTCCATTATATATTTTGCAAATGTATGTTTTTTAGTGTGGTAATCCCGACACTGACTTACGGAAGCGAAGCATGGACGTTGGTTGAGAGACTCAGACCAAGAGTGAGAGCAGTGGAAATGAATTACTTAAGGAGTGCGTGCGGAGTTACATGGAGGGATAGACAGACTAATGAGGAAGTAAGAAGGAGGTGTGGTGTGGAGGTAGATGTGCTGGAAAGTGTGAAAAGGAACAACTTGAGATGGTTCGGCCATATGGAACGTATGGAAAGCGAGAGAATGACTAAGAGGGTGTATGAGAGCGAGGTGGAGGGACAGAGGGGGAGAGGTAGACCGAATATGAGGTGGAAGGATGGAGTGAGGAAGTACATGAACGAAGGTGGTGCTGGTTGGGGGGAGGGGCGTCGACTGACTGGGGACAGAGGTGCATGGGGGCGGTTCGTTCGTGGCCACCCCTTCGGGGATCACGGCGTCAGGCAATAGATAGATAGATAGATGTTTTATAACTGCAACGTTGCGCTACTGATCCGAGTTCGAGGCTCAGCCAGGTTATATCGCCAAGATGTTAAATACAATATCTTATAAGCTTCTGCGAATTAAACGAGTTGACTGTACACTAATAGTAAGGAAAAGTGGAAGGAAAGTATAGCAAAGAGGAGAGAGAGAGAGAGAGAGAGAGAGAGAGAGAGAGAGTGATAGTGATAAGAGACGTGAGCCATGCAGGAGTGAATATGAGACGACAGGTTGACGGGGTAAAAGTGGGGAATAGCAGGATTTAAGATAAGGCTGGGAACACGAATAGGGGAAGAAGAAGAATTTATATTGAGATGGGAAGCATTCTTAGTAAATTATTAAGGCTGAACTAATAGCTGCATGGTCAATGAAAATTTTGGAAAATAATCTGAAACGTACATTGAGCAAGGAATAATATATCTGTAGAAAAAGTAGAACAATTATGATAGGATGATGATTAGTATGCACGTAGGTATGACCAATCAATTGGCCTATGCCACTTTGGAGGCAAACTACACTCCCAACCCCGAGAAACTCACAACACTAACGATCACAATGTACTACTATAAATATTCAGAATAGCCTCAAAACGGTGGAAAAGGAGAATGAAGTATAAGGAATCAACCAATTCAATATTTCAAGGAGATGATCATTAGTATAAGATTAAATTACAATGTAAACAGCAAGGTGAATAATAAAAAAAAAAAAAAAAAAAAAAAAATATATATATATATATTATGTATATATATATTATGTATATATAAAACAAAACCAGACAATAAAGTTAACTAAGGGTTGGGGACGAATAGCCAAGGACGAATCGTAGAAGTGGAATTGTAGGACAGAGATTAAGAGGAGAGAGAGAGAGAGATCAAGACGGCTTAAAGAAGTTACTAATTCACCCCCAACTGGTCCGAAGGGGGGTCACCGGCTTGTTTTATCTTTCTCTCCTTTTCTCTCTTTCCCTGGCTTGTATCCATTCGGCCCCATTCAGCCAACTGGTTTAGGACGTTTATCCCCATCCAGGTATCGATTTCTTCCTGGCGAGCGATAGCGAGCCAGCATTGTATGGAGAAATCCGGCTTCGCCGGAGAAATTTTTCTATCGAAAAATTTTACAAATTTAGCTTGCTGTCAAAACAAAAATATATATATGCTGGCTAGCTACCGCTCGCCAGGAAAATATTGACACCTGGATGGGGGTAAACGTCTTAAAACAGTAGGCTGAATGGGGCCAAATGGATAAAAGCCAAAGAGAGAGGGAGAGAAAGAGAAAAAAGCGAGGTGGGCTCCCTTAATTAATGTGTGTGCTTGTGTCAGAGGGACCCACATGCTAGCCCGACACCTGCGTCCACACACACACACACACACACACACACACACACACACACACATATATATTATATATACAGTATATATATATGTAAGGTGATCAGACTAATGAAGTTACTGAAGGTAATTGATACGCTTACCTATCTTCTATATTATTAAATCAGTTCGTGTGTCTGTGCGTTCTTAATAGGCGGCCGCAGTTTTGGACCTGGGGAGCTGAAACTTTGCATGTGGGCATCAATTGACCTGGGTCAGGTCATAGAGGGGGCGAGGCCACGATCAGAGGTCGTTTCGAGGCCGAAATTGAAAACAAATTAAAAAAAGTGGCCGTTTGGGGCAGAAGGAGGCCTCCGATCGAAAAGGTGTATAGAACGAAAGTTGTTCGCAGCCCCCCAAAATGGGGGTATTGATGAGGTCAGATCCAAAATCTGAGGTCATTTAGCGGCCGAAATCGAGGTCGCCGTTTAATGAGGCACAGGGAGGTCGAGGCCGGTGATTATGGTAGTAGTAGTATTGTAATAGGTGGCCGCAGTTTTGGACCTGGGGAGCTGTGGGTGTCATGTGGGTGTCAATTGACCTGGGTCAGGTCATAGAGGGGGCAAGGCCACGTTCGGAGGTTGTTTCGAGGCCGAAATTGAAAACAAAATGCAAAAAATTGCCGTTTAGGGCAGGAGGCCTCCGATCAAAAAGGTGTATGGAACAAAAGTGGTTCGCAGTCCCCAAAAATGGGGGTACGGATGAGGTCAGATCCAAAATCGGAGGTCATTTAGCGGCCGAAATCGAGGTCGCCGTTTAATGAGGCACAGGGAGGTCGAGGCCGGTGATTATGGTAGTAGTAGTATTGTGATGATTGTGGTAGTAGTGATTGATGATGGTGATTATGGTAGTAGTAGTGATAGTAGTAGTGATATGGTGATTATGGTGGTACAGTGTTATTACCCGGGCAACGCCGGGTACCTCTGCTAGTTATTCTGATAGGACCAATAATATGGGAGATCGTATATACGAGGCTAAAAATGCTTGTTACTACGAAATACATCATCAGTATATGCCATTCATAGTCATTCCTGTCTTTTATCTTACAGGTGAGACTGAGGCGTGGATGACATAACATAGCTATCTCCGCTCATCACATCAAAGGTAAGGAACGCCGAGGAATTAATGTACCCAAAAAATAAATCTATAAATAAAGAAAGAACCCTTTGAAGATTATGACGCATTTTGACAGTTAATTCTGGCCATCATTAGACGATTTTATACACTGTAAAAAGGATCTGTGGGAATTATAAGGGTAATAACGGTCTCAATTACCCTCTGACTTCCATATACCCTTCCTAATCTGAATACAATCGCTTTATAATATCCAGAAACAGATACAAAATGCGCCATCATAGCTTCTCAGGGTATTCACGAAGGAACAGCACGATACAAATTAGTCGAGGTAATGGATTGGAATAAAAGGGTCGGAAGGAAAATGAAAAATTATAAATGATAGCGAGGCATAAAGAGGGGGAACAACTGAGAGGGAGTGTGTGGGGTTAGGGGAGGATTTTGACGAGAGAGAGAGTCCGTCCGTCCAATATAGGACTCTAGGAGAAATGTAGAAATAAACACAATAGAAAGGTAAGAATGAAGGAGGAAAAGAAAAGGTGTCCCCTTATTTTATCATTGTATTAATTTCATTGGGAAATCGAAAATAATTAAAATTGGGAGAGAGGAATCCGGAGCAGCATTCGAACCCACTCAATCCACACATTTTTGGAAGAGTTGGGCACCGTATCTACTCGCTCATGGTCGAGTGGATACGATGCCTAACTATCCCGGAAATATCCGGAGTGAGTGAGTTCGAATCCTGGTGAGAATACCTCTGTCCCAACCTGTCCGACATGGTGTTTGTGTTTTGGAGGAGGACATTTGCATAAAAGGCGATGAAACTTTATCAGGAAAGTAAAGGGCTTACTATGGTTTGAGACTCTTTACGAATGTCCGGGAAGAGGCAAGTATCGTATAATACCTGGAAGCTGAAATACCAGCAAGCAATTTGTTATGGATACACACACACCTACCTGATTTAGTGTGTGTGTGTGTGTGTGTGTGTGTGTGTGTGTGTGTGTGTGTGTGTGTGTGTGTGTGTGTGTGTGTGTGTGTGTGTGTGTGTGTGTGTGTGTGTGTGTGTGTGTGTGTGTGTGTGTGTGTGTGTGTGTGTGTGTGTGTGTGTGTGTGTGTGTGTGTGGGTGTGTTTTTGTGTGTGTGTGGGTGTGGGTGGGTGGGTGTGGGTGTGGTGTGTGTGTGTGTGTGTGGGTGTGGGTGTGGTGTGTGTGTGTGGGTGTGGGTGTGTGTGTGTGTGTGTGTGTGTGTGTGTGTGTGTGTGTGTGTGTGTGTGTTGCCAGAAAGTTGGGATATGACTAACGCATCTTTATATTTAGCTATACTGGTTATGATAGTTACCGGTAACAGTTGATATAAACCATAATTAAGGATTGTATAATATTGATAATGCAAGGTATATAATAACAGATGAAGAAACAAATTAATATAGTACAATGTTTAGTGATGTAGTAAATCGAAGACCTACATATATACTGTAGTATTATAATAATTACTAATACTTACTCCTTTGATTTATAAATGCATATGCTTAACTTGGAAAAAATACTGGTTGTACTTAAAAGAGGCTTTGGATTCAATTAATTGACTTTAGATCTTTAACTGTGAAACGGCATTTAACTAGTTATAACATTACTTGGTGGTAAATATAATAACTTAAAACACAGTGTTTAGGTTAAGTGGGAGATTTCCACTTTGAGGGACTTTTTTCTTGACCCCTTTCTCCCTCATGTCTAGCCCCATCGCTTTTGAGATTTTAAGACGTTCGCCCCATTAGTTTGGCGATTTTAAGAACCCTCGCCCCATTTCTGTCAATTTTAAGACCATTCGTGCCATTTAGGTGTCGATTTTTTCCTGGCGAGCGGTAGCGAGCCTGTAATTTAAGGGGAACCGGCCTTCGGCCTGGAAATTTTTCTACCGAAAAATGTACAAATTTATCTTGAAAGGGGGTCTAGGGGGAGTAATTTTAAGCTTGATGGAAGTCTAGGGAATCAACTAAAATCCTCCCCTTAAGGGGGATTTCTGGATCCCCTTCCCTCTCATGTTTAGCCCCATTAGTTTTGATATGCTAAGACGTTCGCCCCATTGGTTTGGCTATTATAAAACCTTTTCTTTTCCCATTGAGGTGTCTATTATTTCTTATGTAATTTAGGAGGATTCGACCATCGGCCAGAGCATTTCTACCGAACAATGCACAAATAAATCTTCAAGGAAGGTTTTGAGGTTATTTTTTTAAGGTTGATGGATGTCTAGGTAGTAATCTAAGCAAACTAATAATAATAATAATACAAGGAGAGATAAATATATTAATATATAAATATATTCATAAATATATATCTTCCCTTATTATGTGTTAGTCTCCAACACATACAGTATATTTATTTATATATTTATAAACATACGAATAACGTCGGTCATATTGTTAGTGTTGATGGGCGGAAGGATGAGGTGAGGGTTGCGGGGGAGATACAAATAAATAAATACATAAATAAATAAATACATAAATAAATAATCTCCCTTTAAATGTGTTAATGACAGTAAGGGTATCAATGTAAAGTCGATAATATTGTTAGTGATGGTGGGCGGAAGGATGAGGTGAGGGTGGCGGGGGAGGTACGGGCGGGGTGGGGCTTGCAGGTGCTTCCTTCATCACCTGACCGGATGTGTGTATATACCTGTTATACACCTACAGTCATTACTACACACCAGTTACTTGTGTATACCTGTCACACACTACAGTCACTTGTATATACCTGTTATACACCTACAGTCATTCCTACACACCTGTCTATACCTTGTTATACATCTACAGTCATTCCTACACACCTGTCACCTGTATATACCTGTCACTTGTATATACCTGTCATACATCTACAGTCACTCCTACACACCTGTCACCTGTATATACCTGTTATACACCTACAGTCATTCCTACACCTGTCATTTGTATACACCTTTCACACACCAACAGTCACTTGTATATACCTGTTATACACCTACAATCATTCCTACACACCAGTTACTTGTGTATACCTGTCACACACCTACAGTCACTTGTATATACCTGTTATACACCTACAGTCATTCCTACACACCAGTTACTTGTGTATACCTGTCACACACCTACAGTCACTTGTATATACCTGTTATACACCTACAGTCATTCCTACACACCAGTTACTTGTGTATACCTATCACACACCTACAGTCACTTGTATATACCTGTTCCCCACCAATCACACACTACTTGCACAAATGTCGTTCCGTATCATATATGGACATCTTTCTGCACACACTTGTCGCACAGCTGAGAAATCCATATTGTGACATGGATGCAGCCTGTGTTGCACATATATTTTATCAATAGCCTGCTAACACTTCTAAATATTTTCATGGGACATAGTCTATACCTATCTTATCTGTAGCCATCATGCAACTCAAATGTATAACATAATACAGTATACAATATAAGTGGGTAATTGGGATTTATAAAGGGGACATGATAGATATACCAAAGCTCAGTGATCGTGAGAAAACTCGAACACATGGTTTCAAATTGAATAAATCTCGCTTCCAATAAGGCATAGCAAATACTGGTTTGGTAATATAGTTTTAGGTGTGTGGAATAGGCTAACGAGTGGTGTAGTACGATTAAGAAATCTGGAAAGCTTCAAGACAAAATTGGATAGGAACATGGACGAGATGGATTGGGTGTGAAAGGGATCTGTCGTGTATGGGACAATCTGCTATATCCCACTTATAGGCTTTATAAGGCATTTGATATATACCACTAATTTGTTAACCCCTTCTATACCGAGACATTCTTTTAAATTTATTCTCGCTGCTATTAGACGATATTATTCAGTTTTAAAAGGGCCTCCAGCAATTAACAGGCTTCGAACTATCTCACTATACCATTTTCTACTATCACAGATCCTTCTTAAACTGCACAGAATCGTCTAAATATAACTAGAATAGAATTTAAAAGTCGTCGCCGGTAAAGAAGGGGTTAAATATACTATAAACTTGTGACACATAGCGCACGCGTGGTTTGGTTAGTGATATATTGAAAAATATTACATAAATCCAAAAATTATTCAAGCATAACCTTATTACACTAACCTAAAATTGTCAATGCACATCGATTCAATCAATAATTTGGCTTCTTTTGGGCAAGAGAGATGCGTTTATATAAAGTCCATACACTTACCTGTGCAGTAATTACCAACGTAAATTGTCAGTATCAGTCAAAATCCTGTATAAATAATAATGTAGAGATATTTCCTAGATAGCGCGGCGAACATCCCACATCCTCTTGCGCGAATTATTCTCATTTATTTAGCATATTATTGGATTATGCTCGTTACATACCTCTCGGCACCTGTTTCGCTTCCGGCCGCGGATACACCTGCCGTACACCTTTCTCACGCTGGTGTAGTGTATTCTGTTGCCTTAGCGCTACATAATTAAGGGGGGTCACCTTCTTTTTATCTTTCTCTCCTTTTCTCTCTTCCTCTCTTCCACTCTCTTCCATTCAGCCAACTGTTTTAAGACGTTTATCCCCATCCAGGTGTCGATTTCATCCTGGCGAGCGTTAACGAGCCAGCATTGTATAGAGAAATCCGGCTTCGCCGGAGACATTTTTCTATCGAAAAATGTACAAATTTGGCTTGCTGTCAAAACAAAAAATATATATGCTGGCTTGCTACCGCTTGCCAGGAAAATATTGACACCTGGATAGGGGTAAACGTCTTAAAACAGTAGGCTGAATGGGGCCGAATGGATACAAGCCAGAGAAAGAGAGAAAAGGAGAGAAAAAAAGCAGGCTAGCCCCCTTGCAATACATTCAACGTCTGTTTTGCCTACACCTGCAATGAGGCCGGTTCCTCTTAAAATTCAAGGCTCGCTATCGCTCGCCAAGAAAAATAAGACACCTAAATGACGCTCTACCACCATACACTTCCTTTATCTACACCTCACAATCTACACTATACCACCATACACTTCACAAATCCACACCTTAATCTAAACCTCACAATCTACACTCTACCACCATACACCTCACTAATCCACACCCTTCATTTATACCCAGAACATCAGTATTTCCACTCCACAGCACCCACTCCACCATAACAGCTCTCCTTAAACCCACATAGATAACCCTCGCCCCACCGTACACGTCACATACACCTGCTATGCCAACTCCACACCTGTCACGTCAAGGTCACTACTTCCCATACACCTGCTGAAAAAAATTCATCTTTCCCCTAGTTCCCATGCCTTCCCGTACCAGTCATAACCAGCCCGTAGCCATCCTCTCCTAAATTGCTCGTAGAACCGTGCACTTGTTGTCACCAAACACAAATATCCCACAACTGGTCTCCCAGTTAGATCACACATCTGTATTCTAATACATCCCACACTTCCTAAGAGAGCATTCTCATATACCGGTCACACAAATCATATCACCTCCATTGACCTTCCTCCTACACAAATCCCACACCTCTTACACAACTTCCACACTCACACACCTTCCATACTCGCATTCTTCCACACCTGCCACATCCCCACATCTACAACAGCCCCACACCACCCACGCACCATCCACACTCGCATTCTCCCACACCTGCCTCACACCCGGAGAAGGAAGCCACTCCGCCCCTCACTGTCTAACGAAGGGGGACTAACCTGAGTGTATTTTTACAACAGGTCCTTTTGGTGTCGCGATCCCTCCTTTCTCTCTCTCCCTTTTTATGCCATCTTTTCTCTCTTATTTTTCTGTTGTTGGGTTTCCGCTGGCCACATCCTGCCCTAGTGTTGCCAATTTAGCTACTTTCCCGCTAGATCTAGAGGCATTCACGTCAGTCTAGAGGTATATACTTCGATCTAGAGGCAACATTTTACATCTAGCGACATGAATTTTAGCGATATTCTGGAGATTTAAGCCATTTTAGAGAGAAAGTGTAGAGATTATGCCTTTATTCTAGCTATTTTCGGCCTTTATTTACTATCTAGCGGACTTGATCTGGTAACCCTGTACCTGCCCTCTCACCTGACTCATCACTATATACCTATTCTTCCGGGGCCATCTGTCTGTCACTCCGTCTGTTTGTCACCCTCTCCAGGAAGCTCGGGACTCCTTTTTTCCCTCTCTCGCGTTGTTTACCTCTGACTGATTTGCTTATTCAATCTTCATTTATTTATGTATTTTGTTTTATTTTATTGTGTTTTTCTGTGTTGAAGTGAGGGAGGGGTTGTGATGATGTAAACGAAGCTGAAGTGTGCGATGTAGAGTGAAGTGAGGGTGAAGTGAAGTACATACATACATACATACAATTTTAAGACTGAGTGTTCCACACATACGTGCAGTTTCAGTCTCTTGTCCTAATGGCAGCGTTCCAGGCAACCCTGTTAAGGGCTGCTTCACTTGTCAAGTTCTTGGATTTGAGATCGGCACGTATAGTCCGATCCCAGGTCTTCCTCGGTCCACCCCTTGGTGCAGCTCCCTCCACAATCACAGACCTGCATTTTTTCACCCAATTTTGTTCATCCATTCTCTCCACAGTCCATACCATCCCAGTCTACTTGTACGCATCACCTCGCTAATACTCTTTATACTTAAACGTCTCCTCAGCTCAACATTTGTTATTCTATCCTGTAGCCTGGCCCCACACATCCATCTCACCATTCTCATCTCATTACGTTCCATTCTGTTGACATCCTCTACTTTAACGGCCCATGTTTCTGAGGCATACGTCATTGTACTTCTAACACATGAGGCATACACCTTTCCCTTCAGGGGGAGAGGCATTCTTTTCATGGTCAGGATTGGCAGCAGTTCACCGAACTTCCCCCAGCCACACCTAATTGTTAACAAATGAGGCTGCAGTCAGGGTGTGAGTTGAAGGGTGAGTGTTGGGATTAAGTGAAGAGTGTTAGTGTTAGTGTGGCTATGAGGTTAAGTGAAACTGTTATTTTTGTTTTATGTAAATATAATAATGTCAAAATTCGCAAGTGCTACGACTCCCCTCCAATGTTTTCTATCAATTCCCCTGAGCTTCTTAATTAACCCTTAGAAGATACGATAACGCAATTCCTGTCTGTTTTCTGGCTACTATTAGACGATTGTATATATATATATATATATATATATATATATATATATATATATATATATATATATATATATATATATATATATACAGTATATATATATATACTGTATGTGTGTGTATTATTTATTATTATTTTATTGTATTGTATTTATTTATTTTTTATTTTTGGGGGGAGTTACAATATTGGAAAGTAGAGTGGTGTGTTAAATGTCGCTCGTCCAGTGTACTCGTAAGTAATCGTATACGTATCAGTGGTTGAGAGTCCCTGTACTAATCTGCCTGGGTCCCCAATCATATCTCCAAATGGCAGTGTTTGTGGGGATTCCTTCTGTGGTGTAAGAGCCGCTATTTTCATGCCTGCTGGTTATTATGGGTAGTGTGACTGTGAGGAGAGAGGGGTGAGAGTTGGTACAAAGGAGTACAAAGGTGGGGATGGTGGGGAGGTGAGGGGTGAGGAAGAAGGGAGGGGAAGATCGGGGAGAATTTAGGAGAAGGAAGTGGGGAAGATGAAGAGAGGGGAAGGGGAGATATTTACGGGAAGAAGGTGGGAGGGGCGAATAAGAGGGAGGGAAATGGGGGGAGAATTTAGGGGAAGGAGGTGGGGGGAGATGGAAGGGTGACGGGGAAAGAGGTGAAGGGAAGAGAGATGGAGGGGGTGGAGAAATGAGAAGGATGGTGGGAGGGAAAAGTGAGGGGAGGAGGATGTGAGGGGAAGGAGGGAACGAAGGAGGAAGGGAGAGGGGGGATGAAGAAGTGAGGAGGAAGGGGTGAGAAAGAAGTAGAGGGAAGTGAAGGAGAAGTGGGGACAAGAAGAAAGGAAGTAGTGAGTGTGGGGAGGAGAAGGGAGATTGAGAGAGGGTGAGAAGTTTAAGCAAAGGAGAGAGGGGGAAGCAGAAATAAGGGGAAGGTGAAGGGGGGAAGAGAGAGGGAGGAGGGAGGAGAAGAGAGAGGGAGGAGCGAGGAAGAAGAGAGAGGGAGGAGGGAGGAAGAAGAGAGAGGTAGGAGGGAGGAAGAACAGAGAGGTAGGAGGGAGGAAGAACAGAAGAGGTAGGAGGGAGGAAGAACAGAGAGGTAGGAGGGAGGAAGAACAGAGAGGTAGGAGGGAGGAAGAAGAGAGAGGTAGGAGGGAGGAAGAAAAGAGAGGTAAGAGGGAGGCAGAAGAGAGAGGTAGGAGGGAGGAAGAAAAGAGAGGTAGGAGGAAGGAAGAAAAGAGAGGTAGGAGGGAGGAAGAAAAGAGAGGTAGGAGGGAGGAAGTATAGCTGGAAGGGGAAGTGACTGATAAAGGGGAGGGAAATAGGTGAACGACTTGGGTGGAGTGAGCGAGCAAGCAAGCAAGCAAGCAAGCAAGCAAGCAAGCAAGCAAGCGAGCGAGCGATCGATCGAGCATTAATCGTGACAAAAGCATCAGCATTGTCAACGTCAGGTGTTTATGTATAGATGAATCTGAACGGAGACCTTATAAATCGTTAGACGTTATTCTATATGAAGATTACATATTCCATCGACTTGCTTATTCCTTCAATCTTACACTCAATTTTGAGGACACCACTGTCACCTCCTCAGTCTCCTCGGAACGGGTCAATTTCAATCAAATTGCCTATGAAAACGTTTTTATCTGAGTAGCCGAAATATCCGAGATTCCGGAATTCCAAGACGCCTGCACTATGATAAAATGTCTGCACACAAATCACCGTAGCTCCGGTAATTTATCGCTGTTATTGGTTTTGGTTTTATTTGTTTGTATTTGTTTATTCATTTATAGTTGTTCGTATATATATTATTCATTTATTTCTGTATTTATTTGTTTATTCATTTGTATGTTTTTGCTGTTAATATTTGTTTACTTATATAATTATTTATGTATTTGATATTATTTTATATATCTATTATCGATGTTATTTGTTTTTTTCATTTGTGTATTTCTTATTTGTTTTGTTACAACCAAATATAGGAACCTCTGAATATCCCAGCCAAGTCTTATCTCCATAGTCCCAAGGATTTGCGGGCTGGGCGGTCACTAACACACACACTCAGACTACAGCTTTATATAGAGAAATTCAACCTTGGATAAGTTCAGTGTTATTTTTCCTTCTCCACTCCCAACTTTTTTTGTTTTGTATAACTGGTTTAAGAATATCTATAAAAGGTGCATTTCCCTCCCTCTCTCAGATGGAGACCTTCCTCAATTATCCTCTCTCTCTCTCTCTCTCTCTCTCTCTCTCTCTCTCTCTCTCTCTCTCTCTCTCTCTCTCTCTCTCTCTCTCTCTCTCTCTCTCTCTCTCTCTCTCTCTCTCTCTTATCTTCATGAGTTATTGCATAGCTTTTCCGTATAATTTCCATTCATCATTTACCTTTCCCATGTCCAAGAGAGTTAGCGCATAATTATGTAGGACGCCCAGTAACGCATATGTAGGACGCCCAGTAACGCATATGTAGGACGCCCAGTAACACATATGTAGGACGCCCAGTAACGCATGTATAGGACGCCCAGTAACGCATGTGTAGGACGCCCAGTAACGCATGTGTAGGACGCCCAGTAACGCATGTGTAGGACGCCCAGTAACGCATGTGTAGAACGCCCAGTAACGCATATGTAGGACGCCCAGTAACGCATGTGTAGGACGCCCAGTAACGCATATGTAGGACGCCCAGTAACGCCTGTATGATTGTATAATATATATCTCTATGTAATTGTTTGCTCTTCATTTAACCCCTTCAGTACCGGTGATGTCCTTTTCATTATATTCCGGCAGTTATTAGACGATTGTATTTAGCTTAGGACGGACGTGTAGTAATTAAGAGGCTACTGACTAGCTCAATTACCCCTTTTAACTACCACAGATCCTTTCCAAGCTTCATAAAGTCGTCTAAACATAGTGGAAATTAAACAACAGCCACCCCCGTTAGTGAAAGGGTTAATGAATGTGGCATATCAGTGTGATGACTACATAGATTGATTTTGATTTTGCCCCGAGGGGCGAGTTTATTGAGCAGCGCCCCCCATCCTGTGAGGGGACAACCACTAGTAAGGCGATACATACTGCTCAAAGAGCCATTATTCCACTGAAACAACAACATCGTCGTCTGGTTACATTCATATTTGTGTTTATAAGTCAGGTTGGCATTATTCAGATGTGGTATTATAGTTTCCTCATTTAATTATCACATGGTCTGTATATACGTATTTCATTAACAAAAAAAAAAAAAAAACAAAAAAAAAAAAAACAAGCAAGCTTGTAGTGACTGAATTATTAATTGACAGGTTGTAAATAATAGCACTACAGAATTAGTGCAATCGTATGAGGAGACTATTCATATTTTCATTACATCAATGGTTATTGAGATCATAGTTAGCTGAATACAATTATTAAAAAATAGGCAATGGTATAAATCAACATAATACATAATTTAATACAGGCGGACATAATCATGATCCGGTTCGTTGTGCACTGGGAGCTAAGGTGTCTTGAGATCGCCTCGTACCTATACACAACGAACGTATTATAGTCTGCATGGCTGGTATCTAATTGAATATACTTAGTGGGTATTTCAAGAATGTCAGGGGGTAAGGAAATGTGATTTGTATATTAGAAGACTGTGATTAACGAGACGTGTAACATGTGGAGGGAGGTGGTAGAAAGAGAGGGATCTCGTTGGGGGTGGAAGTTTCGCTCCCAGGAATTTTCGTTCCTGTGGTATTTCAATAATAATAATAAATAATAATAATAATAAGGGGACAACCACTGGTAAGGCAATACATACTGCTCAAAAAGCCATTATTCTACTGTAACAACAGTATCGTCGTCTGGTTTTATTATAGTTTCCTCATTTGATTGCCACATGTGCTGTATATACGTGCTCATGAAAAAAAAAAATATGTGACTGAATTATTAATTGACAGGTAAATAATAGCACTACAAAACTAGTGCAATCATATCTAGAGTCTATTATTGCTAGGAAAATTAGAAGCCACTTAGTAAAATTTAACTTAATAAATTCTTCTCAGCATGGATTCACTCAGGGACGTTCTTGCCTTACTAATTTCCTTAGCTTTTTCTCAGAGGTATATGAAGCAGTAGATAGTGACAAGTCATATGATATTATATATTTAGATTTCAATAAAGCTTTCGACAGAGTCCCTCATGAGAGATTGATGAGAAAGGTTGAGGCACATGGAATAGGAGGGTCGTTGTTGGGATGGATTAGGTCATGGCTAATGGTAGGAAACAGAGAGTCAGCATAAATGCTACCAAGGCAGAGTGGGGAGCAGTCAAAAGTGGTGTCCCCCAGGGATCGGTATTAGGTCCCCTGTGTTTCTTATATACATAAATGACCTAGATTTAGGTATAACTAGTAGGATAAGTAAATTCGCAGACGATACTAAAATGGGGAGATCAATTGATTCAGATAGCGATATAGAGTGCCTCCAAAGGGATCTAGATACCTTACATGAATGGTCAGTAAATTGGCAGATGAAGTTTAACATTGACAAATGCAAGGTATTAAAGATAGGGAAGATGCAAACAAATGTTAAATATAAACTAGCTAATTTAGAATTGAAAATTCAGACTGCGAGGAAAGATCTAGGTGTGTTTGTTAGCAATGATTTGAAGCCTAGAAAACAGTGTATAAGCGTTCGTAATAAGGCAAACAGGATTCTCGGGTTCATTCTCGGAGTGTGAGTAACAGAACTGCTGATGTTATCTTAAAACTTTACTTGTCATTAGTGAGACCCCATATGGATTATGCTGTCCAATTTTGGTGTCCTTATTACAGAATGGACATAGATTCATTGGAGAGAATTCAGCGTAGAATGACAAAAATGATCCATAATATTAGAAATTTCCGTATGAAGAAAGGTTGAAGAAATTAGGTTTACATTCGTTAGAGAGACGCAGAGTTAGAGGGGATATGATAGAGGTGTTCAAGTGGGATTAACAAAGGGGACATGACAAATGTACTAAAGCTCAGTGATAGTGAAAGAACTCGTACCAATGGTTTCAAATTAGATAAATTTCGTTTCAGAAAAGATATAGGCAAATATTGGTTTGGTAACAGAGTTGTAGATGGGTGGAATAGGCTACCAAGTGATATAGTGGGATCAAGAACGATAGGGAGCTTTAAGAAAAAATTGGATAAGCATATGGACGAGAAGGGTTGGGTGTGAAGGGGGATCAGCCGGGTTGGGCCAATCAGCGCTCTGCAGACCCCCGTAATCCTGCGTTAATCTCTAACCGGTTTGGTAAGATGATCCTCAGGGTATTAGAGTGTTGAGCCTATAATTGGGCTTGTAATTGGGGTTGTGTGGGACAGGGATCTGCCTTGCTTAGGCCAATCGGCTTTCTGCAGACTCCCATTTTCTTATGTTCTTATATGAGGAGACCATTCATGTTTTCTTACATCAATGGTTATTGAGATCATAGTTAGCTGAATACAATTATTACATACATGATGTGACTAATATTTCGAACTACATAAATTATTGTACAATAAAATACGACAAATATATTACAATCATATGAGGGACACTTCACATTCTTCATTACATCACCGGTTATTGAGGTCATAGTTAGCTGAATACAAGAGTCACATACATAATGTGACTAATATTACCAACTACCGAAGTTATAATGGAATTATAGTAATACAAATATTTTTACAAACATCAGTGACATGGTTCAAATTCTTATTACAATAATGGTTATTGAGGGGATAGTTAGCGCAATATGACCAGTGGAGAAGTTTACATGCCGATAGTAATATAATATTTAGTAGGGTGTGTGGTTATGGGAGAGAGGGAGGGGGTTGTAGGAGGTAGAGGAATGGGTGGGAGAGGAGGAGGAGTAGGGGGGGGGGGGGAGGAGGAGGAGGTAAGGTACTCCAGGGAGGAGGAAAGTGTGAGAGGGGAGGTGTGTGTGTGTGTGTGTTGGGGAGGGTGGGACATACTACATATAAATAAGTTGTTTTAAGGCCAGCCATAGTACTGAAGATAAATATGATAGTACAAAAAAAAAAACCCACAAACAAACAAAATCTTAAAAGGGAAATTTTGAATTTCAACGCAAGTCTACAGATATCAGCAGTATCGCTTCATCGTACCTGACACAACATATCAATAAGTAAGGAAGGAAACTGTATACGTGCAAAGATCAAGATTCAATTAAGTTTAGTAGCAAAACAATATTCAGAAGGAAGATACTAGTAATCCTCCAGGAGGGATATGCCGCATATCCGAAGGTACTTAATTGTAGATCAAACCATTAGCAGACAATATTGAGGACAATTATGTTGCTTACATATGCAGGGGTCGTGTATATTGGCTTGCAAAAGGATATGAATTGGCACTTAACAGATTATTTAAATAAATGCTGTGTTAGAGGCTCAGAGGGATATGTATATACTGTACAGTTCTGTACATTGTCAATCTATTAAATGAGAATAGCAGTGATAAGTAAAGAAATACTGACTGGTATTATAAATATGACATGATCAATATAAATATGAAATCGTGTAGAGGGCGTTACAAAGGGTTTAAGTGTGACCTTGTAAGAAAGAAGAGATGTGTGGAGGGCAAGGGGTGCATACTTATAAGGTTCATGTTTCATGTTTACAGTACATATTATTGTGGGGGGGCAAAGTTCTTGTGTTTTTTTAGTATGTTATTGATTACGTTATTCTTTAGCATGTATGTTGCTTGATCCTCAATTGTGGTTAACTGATTATTCCTGTATTCCCTAATCATTGGGCATTCCAAGATATAGTGCTCGAGAGAATGTTTGTTGGGAGCTCTGCAAACCCTACATTGCCTGTGCTCTTCTTCTACCTGCCAATTCAGCTGCCATGGATAACAATAGCCAAGCCTTATTCTTGCATGTACTGAGTCTACCCACCTACTCGTTGTACGTTTACCATAGGTGTATTTGGTCGTAAATGCTACTTTATTGTAGTAGTTTATAGATCGGCTGGTATTATAATGTCTAGCTCTGTCTTCATCCACTCTTTCTTCTTGTGTCTTTTTCATTATAGTTCTCATTTGTTTCAATGACAGTTCAAGAATATGATCAGGTTCTTCTTTCTCTGAGGCCTCCTTGGCAAGCTTATCTGCCCTTTCATTGCCGGGGATGCCTACATGTGAAGGAATCCAGGCAAATTTGACCCCTAGCCCCTTCTCCCTTACACATTTTATCCCCCGTCTGATATCTTGTACAAGGAAAGGATAGGTGGGTTGGGGGCTAGAGATAGCTTCCAAGGCCGCCCTGCTGTCAGATAGGATAAGAATATTCTTTCCCCTTCGAAAGATACTCCCAATTCCCATCGCTGTTGCCACCAGCTCAGTTTGAGTGGAGGAGGCCCAGTCCTGTAGCCTGGATAGTTCATCGTCTTCCTGAGCAAAGTTGCCACCATTCATAATAGTGATGGCAGCTCCTGCCCTCCCAGTTACGGTGTTAAGTGAGCCGTCACAGTATACCTGATCAGTGTTCTCATCTGTCATATCTTCTATTAGTGACATAAAGTTCGTCTTCAGAGCGTAGGACGGGATCTCAGAATTTTTTGTGTCGAGTTGAGTCACTATAATCTCAATAGTGGCCTCTTCCCAGGGCGGAAGGGGGACACTCAATTGCCGGTCATCTGGATGGTAGTCTGTAAGCTGGCTGGGCGGGGTGGGGTCAGTCAGTTGCCAGTCACCGATATAGTAGTCTGTAAGCTGGTAGTCAAGAATGTCAGCAGCAGTTACATGTGGCCAGTCCCTGCCTTTTAAGTCATCTATTCTAAGTAACTCCATTAGTGCAGTCTTAGGTCGTGTTTCTCTGTCGTCTCTCAGTGTTCGTATGCCTATTATCATATTTGTTTCTTTAATTCTATCAGTGATGGACGATAGATTTAACTCATATCTAAGATTGTTTACCTTGACATTTCTCGGACATCCAAAAATAAGTCTCATGGCCTCATTTTGCAGTTTGTCAAGTTTTTCGATCTGATTAGCAGGTAGACAGGAGAGAGCAGGTGCATGGTAGTCAATTACTGATCTAATATAGGCAATGTACATGGTCCTAAGGATAGTGATGGAGGCACCCAAGCCTTTCCATGACATTACTTTAAGGGGCCTTAGTCGTCTTTTACAGGTGGTCATTACATGATCAAATTCAGCATTATTACCCTGTAGTCCCCCAACATACACTTCCAGATATTTATAATAGTCTACCCTCTCCAGTACATTACCATGGAGATGTAGAGGCTTGTTACGATTCCAACCTTTTGTTATGGCTTTTGTTTTGTTTGTTGATATTACCAGGCCTAATTGGTCACAAGCTTCTCCTACCAAGTCTAGGGCACGTTGCATGTCCCTGTGACTATCGGCCTGGATAAAAATATCATCAGCATAGCTTTCACAGATCACTCCTCTGGGAAATTTGAGTCTAACAATAATGTGCATTAATATGTTAAATAGTATTGACTTAATACCCCCCTGTGGTGTACCCAGCTCAAGCTTACGTACTTCAGACTTTTTACCTTGAAAGACGACATATGCACTTCTATTTTTTTTTTTTTTTTTTTTTTAAGAGACAATGAACGGAGGAAGGAAAAACACAGATAAAACAAAAAGGTCCATGTGCCTAAAGGCATCCTCCATTCATAAAATGTTTGTAACAACTGGATTTAAACATTTGTTGATTGTAAGTTTGTGGAAAGCAATTGAGGGAAGTGAATTCCAAAGAGTAGTAGCTCTGGGGATAAATGAATTCTGATAAGCAGAAGTTCTGCATTGTGGAGGAGAAAGTGTAAATTCATGGGCGCTCTCAGCTGCCCTAGTTCTACGGGGAAAGATGTGGAGAGGCGGCACAATTGAAGCAAGTTCCTCGGAACAATTGCTGTGAAAATATCTGTAGAATAATGCAAGGGATGCAACCGTTTCTTCGTATGGATAATGTAGGAAGGTCCTGTGTGATTGCAGGGTTATTGATTAATCTAATAGCTTTATTTTGAATTTTGTCCAACTGCCTCAATGCAACCACTCCACTTCCACCCCACAGAGGTGAACAGTAATCCATCTGAGAGCGCACATGACTTTTATATATTACGGCCAACTGCTCGTCAGTGAAGAATTCTCGAACTCTGTACAGGAGTCCCAGTTTTTTAGAGGCATTCTTAGCAATGCTTCTAACATAATGTGTCCAGCTCAAGTTAGTAGTTAATGTTACACCGAGAATGTCAATACTAGGGGAAGTGGGAATATTTACATCATTAAAAAATATATGGGAGTCAGTGAGATTCTGTCGGTTAGAAAATTGAATGTACTTGGTTTTCTGTGCATTAAAGGAAACTAGATTCTCTTGTACCCATTCATTAATTCTAGAAAGGTCCTGGTCAGAGAAATTGCAGTGTTTATTTGAATTTATAAGATCGGGTTGGGTTGAAAGAATTGGTAATGTGAAGGAACTGTGGAGTGTTGAGTCATCTGCGTAGGAATGTATTGGATTATGAGTGGTAGATATGAGATCATTGATATGAATGAGGAACAGAGTTGGGGCCAAAACTGATCCCTGGGGAAACACCAGCATTTATTGAGTGAAATTGAGAATAAAGGCCATCTACCATTACACGTATTTTTCTGTTATGAAGATAAGAAGAAATTAGTGGAACTAATGATGCAAGGCCGTAGTGTGACATCTTCGACAATAAGGATTGATGCCAGACTCTATCAAATGCCTTTGATATATCCAGTGCTATTGTTTGTGTTTCACCATGTTGGTCTGTAGCTTGGTTGATTTGATGCGTAAGAAGGCAAAGAATGTCTGCAGTTGATCGACATCGTCTAAAACCATATTGCCTATCACTGATTAATTTATTATTCTCAGATGCTTAATTATGTGATTATTAATATAATTTCAAAAACTTTGCCAAGAGTGGAAGTTATAGCTATGGTCTGTAGTTTGATGGATCTGAAGAGGCACCTTTTTTAGGAACTGGATGGATGTTTGCTTCTTTTTTTCCAGGGTACTGGGAAGCATGCAGGTATGAGTACACAGACGGAAAAATTTTGCCAATACAGGAGCGAGCACCAAGGAGCAATTCTTAAGTACTATTGGAGGAATTCATCTGGACCAGGAGCCTTATCTACTGAGAGATTCTGCAAAATAGTTTTGACATGTCTGGTGTGGATCTTAAGTGAGGGAAGTTCAGGTGAATTAAAATTAAGTACAGGGACATCTTGATTTATGTCATCTAAGGTTGAGTTGGTGGAGAAAATATCTGCAAGAAGGTTAGCTTTACCTCGTGGGTCACTTACAAGATTGCCAGTCGGAGATTTTAATGGTGGAATGGATGAAGCAGTAGTGAAGTTGGATTTGAATGAGTTAAGAGTAGACCAAAATATTTTGTATCATTTGGATTATTTAGAAGTTTATTTCACTGCTTATGGAGAAAGTTTGATTTAGTTAGGTTTAATACAGTTTTGGCATGATTTCTGATGTTTCTAAAGTAATTAAAGGCTTCATGTGTTTTTGATCTTGTGTATGCATTGTAGGCTATTGCTTTTTGTTCAGTTACTCTAGCACAATTATGGTCAAACCATTTAGGTGAATTAGATCTTTTACTGTACTGAGATATTGCTGAGATATTCCTTGATCCAGCCCAATATTTTACCTTTTACACCCATTTTCGCCAACTCGCAAAGTATTACATCCCTGTTTGCTACATCAAATGCACCCTTCAAATCTAAAAATACAGTAAAGTTACACCTATGGTTAGAGAGATATGATGTGATACAGGACATTGTACTTCTGCCTTTGATGTAGCCATTCAAATGCGGGCTCAATTGTGACTATTTTGTGCAGTAGCCTATTAAGGACAATCCTTTCAATTGTCTTGCAATAACAAGAAAGAAGTGATATAGGTCTCATGGCTGTAACAGAACCAGCCTTGGGTACAGGAATTATGACAGCTCTTTTCCAGTCAGGAGGGATGACACTGTTGCGATAGCTAAGGTTAAAGAAATCCAGCACTGGATTGCCTGCAACCTCTGTCATTGCACGTAGAATGGGATATGTTATCCCATCCTCCCCTGGGGCACTACTTTTGTTGTTGGATAGGGCTCTTTGGAGCTCGTAAGTGTTTATATCTTTACATGAGTCATCCTTAATGGCTATTGCTTCGTCTACTTGTTGGCGAAAATCCGGCAGTTGGGTCCTAGCTTATTCCTAACTCTGAGAGGCAGATTACTGTAGGTGGAGGCAGAGGCCCATTCATCCATAAGGGTTTGAGCATATTCCTGAGGGTGGGGATGTGCTGCAGCTTGGTTAGTTTTCCCCCTTGCAATATTTATTTTCCTCCACACAACACTGATGGACGTATCTTTATTTGTGTGATTTAAAAAGTCTAACCAGAATTTCTCCCTTGCTTTAATTTTAGCCTGATGGGCCCTTTGACCACAGATTTTTATATTTTCCAAGTTTTCACCAGTTTTATTACCCTTCCAAATTTGTGTAGCAGTTTTTAACAAATTGGTGGTATCTTGTACCTCTTTATCATCCCTGTACCACCTTTGCCAGATTCCACCCTTCGCGTTTGAACGGTATTTGTTGTTTCCCCTATTATTTTTGTTTTTTTTCTTGTTTGATTGCTGTTTGTTTGACTACATAGAGTGGGTGGAGTTGTAGCGTGACGGGCCTGGTTTTCTCCTGGCGCGCACAAGGCATGAGTTAGCACCTCTATTGAATACCCTCTAATTGTTTATTGTATGGCCACTTTCACTGCCATTCGCTATTCTTTCCCATCCGCCGTTTTGTGAAAGCTCATGGCCTGGTCATTCTGTTAGGTAAGATTAACCCTTTTAGTACCGGTGACGTCCTTTTTATTATATTATTGCACTTAAAAATTGCCGGAAAAAGTGCTGGTGTGATATCGTCTTAAATGATACCGAAGAAATGTTGCCGCTTAGAAAATTGCCGAGAATAGCGACCTTGTGATTCTGCCCTTATATCCCCTTATCTGAAGAAGGAAGGCTACCAGATGGAATACTAAGCAAGCCTCACATTCCATATAGTATTTTTTTTTTAGTTTGTATTTCTTTTGTTATTACTGTTATAAATATGATTATTTTGTTTATCATTATAATTTATTTTTATTATTTTCACTCCAACACCAAACACCTCTCAAAGAAATTAATGAAAGCAAGCATGTGATTATTATTATCATGATTACTATTATGAGTAGCAGCAGTAGTAGTAGTAGTAGTAGTGGTAGTAGTATTACTATTATGAGTAGTAGTAGTAGTAGTAGTAGTAGTAGTAGTAGTAGCAGGTGGCCTATGCAGACGATCTCACTGGAGCGGGAAAAGTCAACAATCTCAAGCACTGGTGGGAACAAATATCAGAGGTAGGACCAAAAATAGAGTACCATCCAAGTGCCAGAAAGTCAATACTAATAGTAAAAACAGAACACTATGAAAGGGCGGTAGAAGCTTTTAGCGGTAGTGAAGTGGTAGTAACAAAGGACGGACAGCGTCACCTTGGGGCGGTGATCGGCACGGAAGAGTTCAAGGACAAATACATAGAGGAGAAGGTCAGAGAATGGGTAAATGAAATTGAGAAACTGGCTAAAATTGCAAAGACGGAACCACAGGCCGCGTATTCGGCATTCACATATGGGGTCAAACATCGCTGGACCTACTTGATGAGAACTGTTCCAAATGTCAGCGCATTACTTCAACCGCTGGAAGATGCCATCAGAGACAAACTCATCCCAGCGTGGATAAAGTCGCACACCCCGAATGATACAGAGAGGGAGCTGCTCCCACTGCCTCCTAGGTTGGGAGGATGGGAATCAACGACCCAGTGAAGAGGGCGGTAACGGAATACCAGAACTCGGTAAAGATAACAGGATCTCTCACTGACCGTATCATAGCACAAGATTATGACGGTGAAGTAGACCAGGCAGACATCTACAAACATCAGGAAGACCATAACGTCAGAGAGGCAAAACTCACAGAAAAATGACCTGGCACAATTGATGGGACAACTTCACCCGAGACAAACAAGAAAACTACAAATAGCACAAGAAACGGGCGCTTCAAATTGGCTGACAACACTACCAATCAAGGCAAAAAGCTTCAATCTCAACAAACAAGAATTTAATGTTGCTATTGCACTGAGGTTGCCGATTGAAGGACTGCCCGATCGATGCGTTTGTGGAACCATCAACGATACAGACCACACCATGATATGTAAGAAAGGAGGATTCATCAGCATCAGGCACGATGAAGTAAGAGATATAACAGCGAACATGCTCAGGGAGGTGTGTAGAGATGTGGTGAGTGAACCATCACTCATTCCCTTGGGTGGAGAGGACCATGCAGCACAGGACGGCCAACACATCCACTGAAGCAAGATTGGAAGTTAGTGCAAGAGGCTTTTGGACAAATGCACAGCGAGCATCTTGACATAAGAGTATTTGACCCAATGGCCCACAGCTACAGCGAGCTGTCTCTGGAGGCTGCACACAAGAGGAACGAACGAGAGAAGGTCAGGACATATGGAGAAAGGATCTTACAAGTCGAACATGGCAGCTTTACCCCACTAGT
The DNA here is from genome assembly GCA_032716605.1 of Paralithodes platypus. Lineage (NCBI taxonomy): Eukaryota > Metazoa > Arthropoda > Malacostraca > Decapoda > Lithodidae > Paralithodes > Paralithodes platypus. Next base: position 49,368,458 of record CM064519.1, on the reverse strand, counting down.
CGTCACCACATCAGGAGGGATGGGACCCAGGGCCCAGTGTTCTATTCAAGGCTAGCAGAGATCATCGCAGAGAAGACAGCAACAGACTAGGAGCCACGTCGTAGCCTGGATGAGATGCCGTCTATCTTTCTCATTGCTCAGATCAGCACTACTATGCCTGCGGGGAACAAGAAGGTCTGCGCCACAACCAGTGACGGTGGCAGAAGTAGACTACGAGGCAGCAGTGGCAGAGGGTCGCATTGGAAGGAGACTGGATTGAAGTTGCATGGTGTAGAATAGTAGTATCTGATGCTTGTGAAATTTAGTATGTGTACAATATTAAATATAAGGTAGTGGTGGTGGTGATGGTGGAGGTGGTGATGGTAGTAGTAGTAACATGAAATGTATGAAAAATATTAAATAAAAATCAATGTAGTAGTAGTAATCCACGATGATGAGTCTGAGTGCTTACCCCGGAATAGGAAGTACCTGAATGACAACAAAGTCATATTTTTATGATTGATGATGATGATCATGTTTTACTCTTTGTATTTTGTTTTCTGTTGTTTTATCTCCTTTATATATATGTTAATGTTTTAAGTTTCTCCCCTTTATTATTTTCCTTTTTGCTCTAATTATTAATTATATTATATTTGTGAGATGGTTCGGCCATATGGAACGTATGGGAAGCGAGAGAATGACTAAGAGGGTGTACGAGAGCGAGGTGGAAAGACAGAGAGTACAAAGGAGTACAAAGGAAATCAAGCAACAATAGATCTAGTGACCCTTCTAGGTTGCTTGTCCTCCAAAACACTGAGGATCAAGTGTCCAAACAGTGGTTTAGAGTGGGTAAGGGAACATTGGAAAGGGAATTACTGCCCTGGAACTAATGTCCGTGGCAGGATTAGGAAATTAGTAGGGGACAGATGGGTTAGTAACTGAGGGGGGGATAAAATAAAGTTATTAATTTACAAACGCAGTCAGTCGCGGGTTTGATGCGAGATATTTGTCTACGCGGAGTTTAAATGAATCAACGGTGATGCAGTCTATAACGTTTCGGGGAAGCCCATTCCACAAGTTGACAACTCTATTGAAGAAGAAATTCTTAGATTCGTGTGAGTTAAAAGATTTACCAATAATTTTGCAACCGTTTCCCCGCGTGTAATTAGATTGGTCGATAGTGAAGTACTTACTACAGTTCATATTGTCGATGCCTTTGATGATTTTGAACACTTGAATTAAGTCACCTCTTATCTGCGCTGGGTTAAAGGAAATAGATTTAATTCTCTAAGACGCTCTTCGTATGGTTTGTTCTTTAGGCTAGGTATCATTTGGGTAACTCTACGTTGAACTCGCACTAGCTTGTTTATATCTTTTTGGTAATAAGGGCTCCAGGATTGAACGCAGTATTCCAGAAGAGGGTGGACTAAGGAATGTAAAGGGTTAGGATAACTTCTTTGGATTTATGCTCAAATGACCTGCCTATAAAGCCAATTATTTTGTTTGCCTTCTTAACAACTTCTGAACATTGTTGACTCGGTTTTAGGTTACTCGATATTGTTACTCCCAGATCGGTTTCTCTGTTTACATTCTAAGCTGAGTCCCATTCATCGAATAGTTTGCTTTCTCATTTAGGTATCCGATATGTAGTACTTTACATTTATCCGCATTGAAACTCATTTGCCAAATTTGGGCCCAACATGACAATTTATCTAGATTGTGTTGCATATCGTCAACTTGTTCTTTAGAGAGTACGCTATTTGCAAGGTTTGTATCGTCAGCAAATTTTGAGATTGTACGGTGAGACCCTCATCTATGTCGTTGATGTAAATTAGAAAGAGAATTGGTCCTCAGTACCGATCCCTGGGGTAACCTGCTACTTACATTGGTCCATTTAGATGCCTTACCGTTTATGGACTACTCTTTGCTTTCTGTCGCTGAAGGCCAATTTTCTCTCCATTTTCAACACCACCGTCTTTGTATTCCATGCGCTTTTAGTTTTTAGCAGTAAACGTTTGGGGGGAACTGTGTCAAAAAGGCCTTTTGGAAAATCAAGGTACCAAAAGGAGGTACACAAAGGCAGTCACCGAAACGGGAAAATCAAGCAACAAAGGTCTAGTGACCCTTCTAGGTTGCTTGTCCTCCCAAACACTGAGGATCTCAAGTGTCCAAAGCAGTGGTTTAGAGTGGCGTAAGGGAACATTGGAAAGGGAAACTACTGCCCTGCCACTAAACCGTGGCAGGACTAGGAAGTAGTAGGGGACATATGGGTTAGTAAACTGAGGGGAGGATAAAGTTATTCATTTACACAACGTCAGTCAGTCGCGGGTGTTTGATGCGGAGATATTTGTCTAGCAGCGGAATTTTAAATGAATTCAACGTGTGCTGCAGTCTATCAAAGTCTCGGGGAAGGCCCATACACAAGTTGACAACTCAGATGCAGAAGAAATCTTAGATTCGTTGCGATGTTAAAAGAATTTTACCAATAATTTTGCAACCGTTTCCCCGCGTGTAATTAGACTTGGTTCGCATAGTGGAGATAGTACGTACTACAGTTCATATTGGCGAATGCCTTTGATGATTTTGA
>CM064519.1:49302829-49365792 GCA_032716605.1 Paralithodes platypus | reverse complement strand
ATTCTGGATAACAGTAGATGATTTCACTCGGCTTAGGAAGGCCATCAGGAATCGAAGGGGCAAGGGGTAATGGGTAAGGGGTGATCTCCATTACCCTCTGACTCCCATAATCTTTTCCTAAGCTGAATAACATCGACTACATTGACTAAACTTAAATGTAAGGAAGAAAATCATCATCATATACTGAAAGGGTTAAGTTTTACTTCCATATATTGGTGTGTGTGTGTGTGTGTGTGTGTGTGTGTGTGTGCTTAGATGGGTGGGTGGGGATGTGAGCAAACTTTCGTGTACCGGTTTTTGCGGGGACATTTCAAGACAAGAACAATAATATATAACGTTGAAAACCTATTAACTGGCTATGCAGTGGGTCTGTGTACAAGTTCCTCGAGGGTGAGTATACATATGTACGTTGGGCGCGTGTACGTGTTTTAATGATCAGTGTGTGTTAAGGACGGGCTCGCGTGTGTGTTTAAGAGGATACACATAATCCTTACTAACTAAGGGAGGGTGTTTATGTATTCACAACGAGGCGTCCTAAAAATTACTAACATGGAGGAAAACTGAGAAGAAATAGTCTCGGGCAGACTCTGCTTCTCCCTCTTTCTCATAGTATATATATATATGGAATGGGTGTGGGAAATCAAAGGATAGGGCTTTGATTTGTTATGCTATAACGTTTAGGGGTATGAGCAACCCATCTTTACAAAGAAACTATTAACAATTAGTGTATTATTAGATTCAGATTTAGATTAGTGTATTTTAGATTTGACACAGTTGACCACCACATTCTGTTTGACAAACTTAAGTATTATGGTATAAGAAATACTATTATGTGGTTTGAATCCTATCTTAAGGTGAGGCTGATGGACTGTTGAGGTTAAGGGGAGATGGGTCGTTTTTCTGGTCCCTTTTCTCCCTCGTGTTAAGTCCCATTTGTTTTGAAAATATAAGACGTTCGGCCCATTAGTTTGGCGATTTTAACACCTTTCGCTTCAATTCATTGTCAATTTTAAGACCTTTCGTGCCATTTAGGTGTCAATTATTTCCTGGCGAGTGATAGCGAGCCTGAAACTTTAAGAGAAACCGGGCTTCGGCCGGGAAATTTGTCTACCGAAAAATGAACAAATTTATCTTGAAGGGGGGTCTAGGGGTGTTTTTCTAAGCTTGATGGAGGTCTAGCGAAAAAATTAAGAAATACAGGAATAAATTAATTAAAAGAAAAAAAAAAATCGGTCGTCTCCCCTTAAAGATCGTAAGCAGTACGTAGAGTATAAGAATATTAAATCAAATAAATTAACATTATCCTTTGGGGTTCCACAGGGATCCATACTGGGCCCAATGTTATTTATTTTGTATGTGAATGACTTAGTTAATTCTAATGGACTATTTAAATCTATATTGTTTGTTGACGACACAACACTATAGAAATTTAAAGGGAGTCACCGTTTTTGTTTTATCTTTCTCTCCTTTTCTCTCTTTCCCTGGCTTGTATCCATTCGGCCCCATTCAGCCAACTGCTTTAAGACGTTTATCCCCATCCAGGTGTTTATTTCTTCCTGGCGAGCGATAGCGAGCCAGCATTGTATGGAGAAATCCGGCTTCGCCGGAGGAATGTACAAATTTAAAATGTACAAATTTAGCTTGCTGTTAAAACATAAATATATATATGCTGGCTCGCTACCGCTCGCCAGGAAAATATTGACACCTGGATGGTGGTGAACGTCTTAAAACAGTAGGCTGAATGGGGCCGAATGGATACAAGCCAAAGAGAGAGGGAGAGAAAGAGAAAACAAAAAGCGAGGTGGGCTCCCTTAAGAGAGTTTCTCTCACAAGGCTCAGTCGGATGTCCAACATGTATTAATAATATTGTTGACTTATTGTATACTTCAAGGCTAAATAAACATATTTGATTGATTGATTGATCTTCAGTGCTGTCTTGTGTTTTCCCCCTCCCAATCCATCCAACTGTCAGTATGAATCATATATATAGATATATACATATACTGTATATACGTATATATACTATATATATTATACATATATATATATATATATATATATATATATATATATAGATATATATATATAGATAGATAGATATAAGAGAGAAGAGAGATATAGAGAGTAGAGATATGAGAGATAGACGAGGAGAGAGAGAGAGAGAGAGAGAGAGAGAGAGAGCGAGAGCGAGAGCGAGAGCGAGAGATATTGTATGTGTTTGTATGAATGTCTGCGTGTGTGAATTTGTATAATTAAGTGAACATTTTCTTAAATATATATTTATTGCTTATTACAACGTTTTGCTGTGTCATAGGAAAATTAAAATTAGATTGAAGATAAGCTATATAGGCTATTTATAAAGCTTATATTTAATATTTGATTTCAATTTTCCTATGACACGGCAAAAACGTGAAGAAGGAAGTTGCTCTATCAACGAATGAAGGGTATGGAGAACAAACGGAGAACAGAAGAGAACGAAAACAGGAAATATGAAAGACACAAGGAAATGATTGAGTAAAATAAATGGGAAAGCAAAGTATATGGTATAAATGAGAAACACAGGAAAATATTTGCGCAAAATAATAGGGAAATAAAATACATTGTGTAAATAAAAAACAACAACAACAACTTGTATGTATGTATATCCTCAGGCTCATTCCCCATTTTTCGATTTTTTTCTGGGGGTGGCCGACTCGAGATAGAGCCCGAATAGGGACAACACAACACAACAGTAAACAACGAACACACAAAACCAAAACAAAAACACTTACATATCCAGAAGAAAGCAGACAAATATAGCTTCCTCATAAACAAATAACATAAGAAAGAAGCGCGAGGTAACATGCAGAGTAAAAAAGGAAATAATGGTGGAATGAGAAGAACAGTGGAGAGAAAATAAGAGAGAACTGGTAATGAAGGGATAGCGAACGAAAATTAGAGGATGGTAGCTCGCAAAAAAATAGAAGTGGAAGATATGACAAAGATAAACTGAGAGAGAGAGAGAGAGTTACAAGGAATAGTTAGTATTACGGAGACCTTGCAGTCCATTCCTAGGAGATACTCGACGTGGAAGGAGAGACTGTTTAATGCACTACACTCATTACAGAGTGTGCAAAGCGAGAGAGAGAGAGAGTATTGCAAACAATATTACGGGATAGTTAGTATCTAAGAGATATTGTGGCCCACTTTGCGGTGTTGTTGGCGGTAAATGAGAGATTTTATCTCTAAATTCAAGCTATGATGCGTGCTGCATTCATATTAATTCTAAATAACTTGTAGTTCTCATTGTCCAATTAATTTGGTATATTAACATGTTTCGTGAGTTGGCCTAATGATATACGCGTTTCCAACAAATAAAAACAAGAACACAAGAGTTTTCATTCGCTAGAGACTATTACTGCATTGTGTATTAAATGTTAGAGCATTACGAAGTGAGAAGACTATCTCCACATTACATATAAAAACTTACACTTAATTCTCCAGTGCTATACCCTGTTCATTATACATAAGCCAGAAATTTCAACCACTAACCTCTATAACTCATTTATTATGTTCCTTCCAACAACCAATTATACTCCTAAAATCGATTAATGAAATTTACAAACACAGTCCGTGGATTCGAACCCAGGATGCTCACACCGAATATCAACACCTTATGCATCGCACCACGAAGACAAGACTAAAATAAATAAAAGACGAGAGTAATCGAGCTAATATTTCTACCACTTGGGAAGAGTCAGCCAAAGGAAAAGGCGTGGACATGTACAACCCATTTTCTCTAGCCCTTTTTGAGTTATGGATGATAGAGGTCATAATTTCTGGCCTACTTATAATGAATGGAGTGTAGCAACGAAGCCATACGTTCTAAAAATAGCACCCTGTATTCCCTTAAGGGGGGATGGACCGGTTTTCTGGACCACTTTTGCCCTCATGTTTAGCCCCATTAGTTTTCAGATGTTAAGATGTTTGCCCCATTAGTTAGTCGATTTTAAGACCTTTAGACCCATTTCTTCGTCAATATTTAGACCTTTCGTGCTATTTAGGTGTCGATTTTTTTTTCCCTGGCGAACGATAGTGAGCCTGTAATGTTGGAAGATCCGGCCTTCGGCCGGCCCATTTTTCTACCGAAAAATGTACAAATTAATCTAGAAGGGGGATCTAATGGATGTGTTTTTAAATGTGATATGGAGGTCTAGGGAGGAAACTAGAAAAATAATGAATACATGCAAAAATCGCCCAAAAAGTGAACCATCTCCCATTAACCCCTAACCCACTGTGATATTCGTCCTATTATCATGCACCACCAAATACACCTCTCTGATCGTAATATTGCGAGTGATAGTTTTATGATCTCCCTTTGTATGTATAATAAGACCATTTAATAATAATAATCTAATAATACTCTAATGAAACTCTAACTTTCGATGAGTTAAGGGGATAGTGACTTTTTTTGGTCTATCAATTCATATATTCATATATATTTTTTTAGTTTCCTCGCTAGACCTCCCTCAAAATTTAAAAAAACAAAACACCCCATAGACCACCCCTTAAGATAAATTTGTAAATTTTTCGGTAGAAAAATTTCCCGGCCGAAGGCCGGTTCCTCTTCTAATTACAGACTAGCAATTGCTCGCCAGGCAAAAATCGACACCTAATGGCACGATAAGTCTTAAAGTTGACAACGAAAAGGAGCAATAAGTGTTAAAATCACCAAACTAATAGCCGGAACATCTAAACACGTCAAAACTAATGGGGCTAAACACGAGGGAGAAAGAGGTCCAGAAAAACGACACATCTCCCCTTAATGTAGCTCAGTAATTTAGGGGCGCTCTTCTTGACTGTGTTTGTGACGAGCAATGCATCTTTTCCTTCAGGTCTCTGGATTTGAGGATCTCCAGCGGATATATTTGGTTATCTTCCCTTTCCCAATCCCTAACTTTAACAAACAAGCTGGTACTCAGACAACTTAATCCTTTCCCTATTCAATTATGTCTACGTTCTTTTCCAACAGTTAATGATCTGATTTAGAACTGATAATCATCTCTGCGCAATTATTGAGCTTAGTGGCATCTGCAATGTCTGAAACAAGTTTTTCAAGTCTCTTTAGATTCACACTAGTATGTTCAGTCACCTTAAGATTGTTCGCATTTACTTCAATCAACAAGCTTATAGATCACATTCCGTAGTCTAAATAACATGTCGTTGACATACAATTATGATAAACAGCAGCAGACCAAGGACACATCCCTGTGGGATTCCAGAACAGACTGGTGTCAATACCGAAGATTTGCTGCCTTTCTGCTTGCCAACTTTTTGTCTCAAGTAGTGATTACTTCTGCACTGATACTCAATGCACTCGCTTTTGATATTATGTTATGATAAGGCACTTAGCCAATTTGATAAGGCACTTAGACCGAAAACATTTGTGGATTGTGAATATCTAACTTAAAGAGCGTCGAGAGAGAGAAGAGAGAGAGCTGGGTGAGGAGAAGAGTGATGATGGGAGAGAGAGAGGAGGGGGGAGGCGAGAGGGGAGGCGAGGAGAGAGAGAGAGATGAGAGAGAGAGAGAGAGAGAGAGATGAGAAGAGAGAGAGAGAGAGAGAGAGAGAGAGAGAGAGAGAGAGAGAGAGAGAGAGATATAGATATAGATATAGATATAGATATAGATATAGATATAGATAGAGCGAGAGCGAGAGAGATAGATAGATAGATAGATAGATAGATAGAGAGAGCGAGGAAGGGGAGGCAAAGCTGACAGCCGGAAACCTGCCCAGTTTTTTCAGCTAGGAGTGTATGTTAGATCCCCCCCCCCCCCCCCCACCTTAAGGAGGGTCACCGTTTTGTTTTATCTTTATCTCCTTTTCTCTCTTTCCCTGGCTTGTATCCATTCGGCCCCATTCAGCCAACTGGTTTAAGACGTTTATCCCCATCCAGGTGTCGATTTGTTCCTTGCGAGCGATAGCGAGCCAGTATTGTATTGAGAAATCCGGCTTCGCCGGAGAAATTTTTCTATCGAAAAATTTACAAATTTAGCTTGCTGTCAAAACAAATATATATATATGCTGGCTCGCTACCGCTCGCCAGGAAAATATTGACACCTGGATGGGGGTAAACGTCTTAAAACAGTAGGCTGAATGGGGCCGAATGGATACAAGCCAAAGAGAGAGGGAGAGAATGAGAAAAATAAAGCGAGGTGGGCTCCCTTAAACTACTCTCTCTCCCCCTCTTTCTCCCTCCTCCTCCTCCATCATAATATCCATCCCCACCTATTCCCCCTCCCCCCTCCTCCACCCACTTCCTCTCTCTCATTATATCTACCTCTCCACATTCCTCCTCTTCCCTCCTTCGTTCCTTATTCTGTTTCCCACATTCTATATATTCATAAAAAGGCAATATAATTATGTTAATCCCTAACCTCTCAACCCCTTCAGGATTATGACGCGATGAAACAGTATATTCTGGCTATATATAGACGATTTTATACAGCTTAGGAAACATCTGCGGGAGTTAAAAGGGTAAAGGCTGGCCCAACCAACCCTCTGACCTCCATACATCCTCCCAATCTGAATATAGTCGTCTAATAATAGCCAGAAACTAGACAAATAATGCGTCCTAGAATACTAAGAAGGTTAATAACTCAGAGAAGCCTTGAACCACCGAGCTGTTGTTGCTGTTATTTGGAAAGAGTCTACCGTTAAGGGGAGAGGGTTCACTTTTTGGACGATTTTTTCATTTATTTATTATTTTTCTAGTTTCCTCGCTAGACCTCCATCAAGCTTAAATAGACGTCCCCTAGACCCCCTTTCAAGATAAATTTGTAATTTTTTCGGTAGAAAATTGTCCCGGCCGAAGGCCGGTTCCGATTAAAATACAGGCTCGCTCTACATAGACCTTGGGCTCGCTATCGCTCGCCAGGAATAGGTCGACACCTAAATGGCAGGAAAGGTCTTAAAATTGACAGAAATGGGGCGAAAGCTCATAAAATCGCCAAACTAATGGGGCTAAACATGAGGGAGAAGGCAGTCTAGAAAAGCTACATTCCTCCCCTTAAAAATGGTGTGGAAATTTACAACCCGTTTTCTCTAGCCCTCCCTGAATTGCATGAGGATAATGGTTCACAAATTCTAGACTTGTCACATTGAATAGTTATTATCTCTCCTTCTCCTCCTCCTTCTTCTTCTCTCTCTCTCTCTCTCTCTCTCTCTCTCGCTCTCTCGCTCTCTCTCTCTCTCTCTCTCTCTGGGTTCGTATCACTACTAGAATTAAGGTCTGACCATCTAGCTGGGATCGTAAGGTCCGTGTGGCCAGTGTATCTATGTATATTTATGTAAATCTCTTCACACACACACACACACACACACACACACACACACACAGACACACACACACACACACAGACACACACACACAGACACACACACACACACAGACACACACACACACACACACAGACACACACACACACACACAGACACACACACACACACACACACACACACACACAGTCATAATCAGTCATCCTATTTTTCTTCTTCCCCATTCGTCATGTATATTTCATTATTTGCGTTTGTATACAATCATGTGCACATTATATTTTCAGTTCTTACTTACAATAGACTGACTCAGTTACTGTTACATCTATTGACTCCGTACTGTTACATCTATTGACTCCGTACTGTTACATCTACCGATATATAATATATAACACATTAATATATTTAAACTTTTTCATAAATAAATAATATTCATAGCACCATTTCTTTAACTCTTCTTTCATAAATTGTCAATACACATAACATTATTTGTCATTAATTGTCAATACACATAACATTATTTGTCATTAATTGTCAATACACATAACATTATTTGTCATTAATTGTCAATACACATAACATTATTTGTCATTAATTGTCAATACACATAACATTATTTGTCATTAATTGTCAATACACATAACATTATTTGTCATTAATTGTCAATACACATAACATTATTTTCTAACTCTCCTTATATAAGTTACTAATAAACATAACACTATAGATTAATTTGGTTCAACTCTCCTCTCATACATTACTAATATAAATAATGCTATTTTTAAAGCTCTCCGTTAATACATTAACACTACACATAACCCGATTTTGTAACTCTCCTTTTATGCATTACCAATACATATACCACCATTTTCTAACTCTCCTTTCATAAATTACCAATACACAAAACACTATCTCATCTTTTATAAAATAGGAACACATAACATTATTTTCTAACTCTCCTTTCATACAGTACCAATACACGTAACACTACTATTAACTCTCCTTTCACACATTGCCAATACACATAACACTTTCTTAACTCTCCTTTCATAAATTACCAATACACATAACACTACTATTAACTCTCCTTTCATACATTACCAATACACATAACACTACTATTAACTCTCCTTTCATACATTACCAATACACATAACACTACTATTAACTCTCCTTTCATACATTACCAATACACATAACACTACTATTAACTCTCCTTTCATACATTACCAATACACATAACACTACTATTAACTCTCCTTTCATACATTGCCAATACACATAACACTACTATTAACTCTTCTTTCATACATTACCAATACACATAACACTATTATTAACTCTCCTTTCATACATTACCAATACACATAACACTATTATTAACTCTCCTTTCATAAATTACCAATACACATAACACTACTATTAACTCTCCTTTCATACATTACCAATACACATAACACTATTATTAACTCTCCTTTCATGCATTGCCAATACACATAACACTACTATTAACTCTCCTTTCATACATTGCCAATACACATAACACTACTATTAACTCTCCTTTCATACATTGCCAATACACATAACACTACTATTAACTATCCTTTCATACATTGCCAATACACATAACACTACTATTAACTCTCCTTTCATACATTGCCAATACACATAACACTACTATTAACTCTCCTTTCATACATTGCCAATACACACAACACTATTCTTTGAAGTCTCCTTTCAGTAAACCATGACACTTTTTTTTATCTTTATACTGGCTATTGGTTGACGAATTTCTTAACCCTTTCAAGATACGAGGACGCATTTATTCTTTTTATTCTGGCTATTACTAGACGATTTATCAAGATTAAGAAGGGTCTGTGGGAGGTAGAGAGTTAATAGAGATATTTTTTACCTTTCTGATTTCTCGAGATCTCCCTCAAGCTGCTTATAATCGTCCAGTGTTAGTTAGCTAGAGCAAACTGTTAAAATGCTCCATAATCTCAAAGGGTTAAGTTTATGATTAGCCTAATAAGATTCAAATGATTAAATGAGACCTTGTTTACTCCTTCGATTGCTACAGATGTTTCCAAAGCTTTCTGAAATTGGCAGGTGTAAAATGGATAGTACACTCGGATGCCATAGTCTCTAGCCCACTCATAAATGGATAGTACACTCGGATGCCATAGTCTCTAGCCCACTCGGATGCCATAGTCTCTAGCCCACTCATAAATGGATAGTACACTCGGATGCCATAGTCTCTAGCCCACTCATAAATGGATAGTACACTCGGATGCCATAGTCTCTAGCCCACTCATACATAGTCGTGTACTTCACCTATTCCTAATTACGGAAGTATATAACTGGAAACGAATGTATGCATAACATTTACTATACACAAAGGACAAAACTACATATACTATTGGTTGAAAAGCAAGTTCTCTCTAAAGATCAATCCAGATAGTAATAATTGCGCAAAGAAAAACATAGTGTCCATTAATCATTATGAGTGACCTAGAGATTAAGGCCTGCGAGTGTACACCACGTTACTGAAAGGGTTAATGAGCCATAAAACCTTAAACAGCACATTGGGATCCCTTTCATGCCACCCTGACCCTCTTGACCCCTCCACCACCTAAGCCCACCTTTGCCTGAATCGATACACGTCCCACTTTGCAGCTACATTTTGTGTTTTGTTTTTTATATTCCATCTACACCCTCTCGGGCATAGGCAGAGAGCCAGTACATTCAACCTTTTATTGAACGGTGAAGCTCGTGAGGTCTCGTTTCAGTCTAGGGGGTGAGACATGTGAAGCACTTTTAGCTGCAACCAGCCCCTGCCATCTTGCCTTCGCAGGATGCATCGGGCTTAGTTGCTCACTCACGGCTCGAAGCAGCCCCATCTCGGAAGCTGCCTCGCTTCAGTGTTTCACTGTCTCATCTCCTAGACTCGGACCCTCACTCTCAGAACGCCACCTATTGAGCAAATAACTCACTAGGCATTGCCCCCCTATACATAGGCCTATTCTTTAATATGGGAATATTCATACAGTGCTATTTAATCAGGGAACAATGAGGGTATTTATTTGGTGTTTCGGTGGGCTTTGTGGTAATGCACTGATACTAGGTACAGCACAAATTCCATCCCAATAATATCTTTACGGGAAATGGGTCACTTTTCTGGTCCCCTTTCTTCCTCATGTTCAGCCTCATTAGTTTTCATATTTTATGACGTTCGGCCCTTTATTAGGCGATTTTAAGACCTTTCACCTCATTTCTTTGTCAATATGAAGACTTTTGGTGTCAATTAGGTGACGATTTTTTCCTGGCGAGCGATAGCGAGTCTGTAATTTATGCGGAACCGGCCTTGGGCCGAGATAACATTCTATCGAAAAACATACAAATGTGTCTTAAAAGGGTCTCGAGGGTGATTTTTTAAGCTTGATGGAGGTCTAGGGAGGACACTAATCAAAATATAAACAAATATATAAATGAACAAATAAATACGTCCATCCCCCTTTTATCTCTACTTGTAAACTTATATATATTAATATTTTCATCTTGCCTGCCCCTATAATTTAACAAGAGCATGCATAGGTAATTTAACAAGAGCATGCATAGGTAATTTCACCTTATCTAGAATATAGCTTACCAACCCTATAATCCATATTTAACACAAATGATACTTGCTCTTGCCTGTATCTAATTTAGGATTGTCGTATAATATGCCCAAATCATACTTATTTCCATACTTAACCGAATTTTCACAACGCAATACTTACCTGATCTAACCCTCACTTGATATTATATGTTTATAACGATCTCTTGACCCCTACCTCTCAACCCTATTATATCTAGTTTGTAATCAGGACAATTACTTAATACAAATATTAGTATTAAAATTGCCAAAGATAAATCATCGTATATACTACACAAGAACAATACTACCCATGTTTAGGCTGGGAGTGGCCGACTCGAGAGAGAGCCCGAACAGAAACAACTATTACAGTTCCAATTATTAGGGTCCGTGACCGCTTTCACGTCCCCTCGCCCCTTACTCTGCCTAATCTAGTAGGTGAATTTTACAAGGGGAGGAGGATTCCTAGTCCCCTGCCCATAGACGGAAAAGTAAGGACAGTATATAAGGCAGACCGAAATGGCTAAGGTTGGGTAGAGGATGCCAAACCTCCCTCTGGATGGGACCAGCCCTCACCCTGTAATTTATTGTAGTTAATTCAAAGCTTAAATTAAAAGTATGAATACCTGTCTTTCCCTATTTATGAAAATACTTGATTACCATTAGTTTTCAGATTTTAAGACGTTCGGCCCATTAGTTTGGCGATTTTAAGACCTTTCACCTCATTTCTGTGTCAATATTAAGATCTTTCGTGCCATTTAGGTGTCGATTTTTCCTGGCGAGCGATAACAAGCCTGTATTTTAAAAGGAACTGGCCTTCAGCCGGGAAATTTTTCTACCGACAATTGTACAAATATATTTCGACCCTATCTTTCCCTCAATCTGTGTTTCCCTCATCTTATGGCATAATCTGTGTTTCCCTCATCTTATGGCATAATCTGTGTTTCCCTCATCTTATGGCATAATCTGTGTTTCCCTCATCTTATGGCATAATCTGTGTATCCCTCATCTTATGGCATAATCTGTGTATCCCTCATCTTATGGCATAATCTGTGTTTCCCTCATCTTATGGCATAATCTGTGTTTCCCTCATCTTATGGCATAAACTGTTTCAAGCTCCGTGTGTCCAGACATGATGACTCTAACGTACCTTGAATTTGGTTCTGTCACTTTTTTAACTTTGGGGGAGACACTTGTTACAGGCAGCTTTGCCTTTCATCCTCCTCATTTCTTCATTGAGATAGAACAAACCAAAACAAAACCTGACCTGATCTGCCCCTAACCTGACCTCAATTTAACCCTCACCTGACCTCACTCCCCAATACCATCCCTTACCTGAGCATATACCCAGCACCTGACCTGCCATGCCGTGACCTGACTTGCCCCTAGCGTGCCCTGGTGAACCCTAATTACCCCCACTCACCGGCCCCACATCAGATACGTCCCAGGGCATCCCCCCTTTCTTTCTCTCGCTCCGGACAAGGTGTGCTTTTCTCTGCTCGCTACGGTGGTGCTTCAGTGTGTGTGTGTGTGTGTGTGTGTGTGTGTGTGTGTGTGTGTGTGTGTGTGTGTGTGTGGAGGGGAGGGGAGGGGGAGGTGCTTGTGTGTCAGTGTGTGTGTGTGTCTGTGTATGTGCTTGAGTGGGTGAGTCCGTGTGTGTGAGTGGGTGCGCGTGTGTGAGTGGGTGCGCGTGTGTCAGTGTGTGTGTATGTCTGTGTATGTGCTTGAGTGGGTGCGTCCGTGTGTGTGAGTGGGTGCGCGTGTGTGAGTGGGTGCGCGTGTGTGTGTGTGTGTGTGTGTGTGTGTGTGTGTGTGTGTGTGTGTGTGTGTGTGTGTGATAGAAAGAGTGCATATTTGTGTGACGGTCCATGCATAGGTGTGTGCGTGTGCGCGCCCGTGTGTGTGTGTTTATAGGTGTGTAAGTGTGTTTTATGTGTGCGTGCGTGTCAGTGTGTGTGTGTGTGTTTGTCAGTGTGTGTGTGTTTGTCAGTGTGTGTGTGTGTATGTGTTTGTCAGTGTGTGTGTGTCAGTGTGTGTGTGTGTGTGTATGTGTGTGTGTGTGTGTGTGTGTCTGTGTGTGTGTGTGTGTACTTACTCTAGTTGTATTGCGGGAGTGAGCATGCTCGTTATTTCCCGCCTCCTATATGTGTAGGTGTTATATGTATCGTTGGAATGGCTGTGGATGTGTGTGTAGTCTGTATTTTTAGCCAATTGGCGACATCGGAAACGAAGGCTTAGGGTGGATCTGTATGGTACCATTCTCACTATAGACGGTACCGTCTCACCCGAAGGCTTAGGTAGCCATCAGCTTAGGTGAACCATATGATACCCATCTCGCCTTGTACCATTTTTGCCAACCCCAGATGGGACGTCACAACGTCGTCCACTTATTCCAGGTACCTATTTACAGCTAGGTGAACTGAGGCTAACACATGAAAGGAGACAAGCCCAATTTGTCTCCACCCGGCCGGGATTGAACCCCCGACCCCTCGTGTGTGAGACGAGAGCTCTACCTACTAGGCTACGGGCTGTGTGTGTGTTACTCAGTTACTCAGTTACTCAGTTACTTGTTCGTCAAGGGGAATCCACGCAATGCGAGCTAAGCTCATTATTATCGCGCCTCCTTAACTGGGAATGTATTGCGTGAAATGCATGTTAAGTGTTTTATGTACTGTTGGAATGGCTGTGGATGTGTGTGTAGTCTGTAGTTTAGCCAATTGGCGACATTGGAAACGAAGGCTTAGGGTGGATCTGTTTGGTACCATTCTCACTATAGACGGTACCGTCTCGCCCGAAGGCTTAGGTAGCCATCAGCTTAGGTGAACCATATGATACCCATCTCGCCTTGTACCATTTTTGCCAACCCCAGATGGGACGTCACAACGTCGTCCACTTATTCCAGGTACCTATTTACAGCTAGGTGAACTGAGGCTAACACATGAAAGGAGACAAGCCCAATTTGTCTCCGCCCGGTCTGGGATTGAACCCCCGACCCCTCGTGTGTGAGACGAGAGCTCTACCTACTAGGCTACGGGCTGTGTGTGTGTGTGTGTGTGTGTGTGTGTGTGTGTGTGTGTGTGTGTGTTTGTGTGTGTGTGTGTGTGTGTGTGTGTGTGTGTGTGTGTGTGTGTCAGTGTGTGTGTGTGTGTGTGTATTGCGGAAGGGGGTAATAGTGGTAAAGAATTGGAATTATAATTCAAACCGTATACAAAAAATACTTCACTAACTGATACCCTGTCTAATTATATAATTATATACCGGTATATACGTATAGCTCTGGTATGTGGTTCGAGTTCCAAGGTATAGAAAATAATATAATATAACAATATGCGAATACAGAAAACACATAAACACACACACACACACACACACACATGTGCGCGCGCGTGCAAACGGAAGATTGATAAACAAATTCACACACATACACACACACGCACACACCAACGCACGCATACACACACCGACACACGCACATACTACTATATAAAAAAAAAGTCACGATTGGCTGCTTCTCGTTGACCCGAAACGAGAGCAACAGGTGAGGTAAGCGGGGGAGAGGAGAGGAGAGGAGAGGAGGAGGAGGAGGGAAGGGAAGATAGAAGGAGGGAAGGGGGAGGAGGGGGGAAGGGAGATAGAAGGAGGGAAAGGGGAGGAGGGGTGGGGAATGGTAGGTAGAAGGAGGATGGGGAAGGGTAGGTAGAAGGAGGGTGGGGAAGGGGAGATAGAAAGAGGGAGGAGGACGAGGAGGTGGGGGAAAGGTTGGTAGAAGGATGGGGGGGGGGGAGGCGGGTGGAAGGGTAGATAGAAAGAGGAGGGGGAGGGGAGATAGAAGGAGGGGGATAACAATAGGGGGTGGAGGGAGGTGGGAGGAGGAGGGGGGAAATGGGAGATAGATGGAGGGGGGAAGGGTAGATAGGAGGGGATAGCAGGAGCAGGGAAGGGTAGATAGAAGGGGTGGGGAGAAGGAGGGGAAGGTAGGTAGGAGGGGAATAGCAGTAGGGGGTGGAGAGAATAGGAGGGGGAAGGGAAGATAATAAGAGGGGAAGGAAAAGGGGGAAGGTTGGTAGAAGGAGGGGGAAGGGTAGGGTAGGTAGAAGGAGGGGGATAGCAGTAGGGGTGGAGGGAGGTAGAGGTTTCGCGGGGTAGGAGAGGGATGGACACAATATACGGTGGGGGTGGTGGTGGGGAAGAAGAAGAAAAACAAGATTGGAGAATTATAGCGAAGAGCAGACGGGAGGAGGATTGTGGGAAAAGGAAGTTGTGATAATAATTGTGGGGAGGAGAAGAAAAAGAAAATATAATGTGGATAGAGGTGGGGATAGAAAAGCGAGTAGAAAATAGGGTGGACAGGTGGGGTGGACAGGAGGAGATTGAAGACTTTTAGGGAAGATGTCAAGGCGAAACGAAGATGACGGAGCTGTAATATGGTGAATAGAAAAGTAAAAAGTAAACCATTTTCGGTGGATAAAAATATGATACATTTTGCAAGGAAAATGTATTGTCTAACACGAAGAAAAGGCTTGAAAAACGAGATAGAGGGAAATTACCCCTCCCGCGATCTTATGTTCTTATGTTCTTAAAATGAAGAAGAGTATGTGGGGAAAAGAAGGAGATGGAGAATTTATGGGAAGATACAGACGGAACTAAGATTATGGCGAGATGAAACTGTTATTTTTATGGGTAGAAGAGTAGTAGGAGACCATTTTCGGGGGATGATAACTATGGGGATGACATTTTGCAGGGATAAGTTGCGGGTAGAACGCGGAGAGAAAGTATGAAAAACGAAGAACAAAAGAAATATAATGGGAACAAATTGAAGGGAAAAAGAAAAGAGGGGTATTGTACAGTAAAGAATAAGAGGGGTATTGTACAGTAAAGAATAAGAGGGGTATTGTACAGTAAAGAATAAGAGGGGTATTGTACAGTAAAGAATAAGAGGGGTATTGTACAGTAAAGAATAAGAGGGGTATTGTACAGTAAAGAATAAGAGGGGTATTGTACAGTAAAGAATAAGAGGGGTATTGTACAGTAAAGAATAAGAGGGGTATTGTACAGTAAAGAATAAGAAATAATACGTGTGGGAGGAAAAGCAAGAAATGGGAATTGAAAGGACCCGAAGAAACACAAGATAGGAATATAAGGAATGGAAGAAAATTGAAAAGATCGTGGGGTTAACGAGGGAAGAAAAGAGAGCCAATAACCAAAGGAGCCGAAAGAACACAAGACGGAACATATAAGGAACTGAAGAAGATTGAAAAGAATTGGAAGAAGATTATGGGGTTCAAGAAAGAAGTCATGGAAGAAGACGATAAAAGAGGCATAAACAAAGGAAACTATAGTCCATTCATTATAGGTAGGCCAGAAATCATGACCTCTAGCTCCTGTAAATCATAAAGGGCCAGAGCAAATGGGTTGTAAATATCCACACCAATTACCTGGGTGACCCTTTCCCAAATGGTAGAACTAATAGCTTGATTACTCTAGTCGTTTTTGAGTTATGTAAGTTTGTGGTCAATAATTGTTGCCTAATTATACTGAATACACCGTAGTGATTGATCCGAACACAGTTTTAACCGCTTGATGATTATGACGCGTATTAGCAGGTTATTTTGGCTATCATTGGACGATTTTATGCAGTTTAGGGAAGACTTCTAGGATAATAGGGGCTCAAAATCATCTCAATTATGTCTCTGACTCTCACAGATCCGTCCTAAGCTGAATAAAATCGCCTAATGATAGCCACAATAAACTGGTAAAACGCGTCATAATCCTCAAGGGGTTAATAAAGTAGAACTATAAGGAGAAGAGAATATGGAACTGAGGGAAGAATAGATAACACAATGGGAGAGACTGGAACAAATAGCAAGGTAAGGACAAATAATAATTGATGATGGAAGAAAACGAGTATATAAACAAAGGAAGACTATTGTACTACAGCAAGGTAGAGGAAATGTAATTGATGGATGGAAGAAAACCAGTAAATAAACAAAGGTAGACTGTTGTACTATAAAACGGTAAAGAAACACAAACTTATGGATGGAAGAGAAAGGGTAAATAAACAGAGGTCAATTTTTGGACTATAGCAGGGTAAAAAAATATAATTGATGAAATGAAGAAAACGAGTAAATACAAAAGGTAGACTATTTCACTATTCCACTATGCAATCATAATAATTGGCCCTATTCTTCAACATTAGCGTCAAGCGAAAACAATTGGCACAACATATATATATCTGGCAGGAAAGGTGCTATTCTGGGAGCAACAAGGTCATCATTATATACGGTATTTACAAAGTTATTACAGAAATACTCTAGACATTATAGCGTCAGTCATATTTACCCAGTAGCTAAGGGTCACACACACACACACACACACACACACACACACACACACACACACACACACTTATGAACAGACAAACACACTCAGATAAGGGAGATAAGTTTCCTGACCAGGATTCGAACCCACTCACTCCAGAGGTAGATTTGGGAGAGTTGGGCACCGTAACCACTTGACCATGAGCGGATATATGGTTGCTACCCTTAGGTGGTCAAGTGGTTACGGTGCCTAACTCTCCCAAATCTACCTGGACTGAGTGGGTTCGAATCCTGGTCAGAATAACTCTCTCCCAACGTGTCCGACATTATCATTAGACACTCACACAACACTGGTTAGTCAGGAAGAGATCAAGTGCAAATACAATTCACGCCACAGGAATATAAATAATGTATATCGCAGGCAAAATAGCAAAATATATATTCGATAAATTGCCTAACTTAATATGTGCGTGTGTATGCGTGAGTGCGTGCGCATGTGTGTGTGCATGTGTGTGTGTGTATGCGTGTGTGTGAACAAGCACTGGTGGGTTCATGGGTACAAATTTCATGATATTTGTAAGCTAAAGTACAACATTAGAGAAAGCCGACAGTTTAAGCATACAAACATTGATAAAATACTAGGTAACAAAATGTTTTAGGTTAAATTAGGTTAAGTATGCTAGGTTAGGTTAGGTTAGGATAAGTTAAATCTGGGTAGTTTTACTTAGGTTTAAAACATGAAAAAGTACTCCTTGGCATGCATAATTTGCGTTTGTACCGATACACACACCGTAATGCATGTGTGTGTGTGTGTGTGTGTGTGTGTGTGTGTGTGTGCGCCAGGTTGTGAGCGTCTAACCTAAATGCGTCATCATCATCTTCACTCATTTCCCTACGGCTCTGTACCTTGGGGCAGGAGGGGAAGGGGGGGGGGGAGGCAGGAGGGTGAGGGAGGGAAGGGGTGAGGGGGGGTGAGGGGGGGATGTCGAGAGAGCAGGTTGATGGGGGACGAAGGGTGGAAAGTTGGGGAATGAAAAACAGAAGAGAAAGCAGGACGCGGTAGGGGATGAAATAGAAAAGAAGTGAATACAGATGTAAGAGGAAAGGTGAGTAAAAGGGGAAAGAGATAATACAGAAAATAGGGAAAGGAAAATTGGGGAAACACAGAGAGAAGGAGTATAGGTGTGAAAGAGGGGGAGGGGAGGGGGAAGTTGGGAATGAAAGACAGGACAATAGGAGGAGAGATTGAGGAAGGTAGAGAAGGAGGTGGGAAGTAAAGGGGGGGAAGAGAGGGGGATAATATTGGGGAAGGGAAGGCAACGGAGAAAGGTAAGTCTGGAGATGGTTGGGCAGTCTATGGAGCTAAGATTCGCGCGCGGGCGCGTGGTTATATTACATCTCTTCTCCAAGTATATCTTCACCTTAACCCTTTCAGTACCTTCTTACTTTCATTGCGGAGGAATGATGGAGATGTCAGGTAAGATTGGGGAAGACAGGGAAGGAAGAATAGAGATCTGGTTATAAAATAAAGCAAACTCTAATATGAACAAAAAATGATAGAGAGGTAAGCTTATGAAAGGCTGGAGAAATAAGTAAGGTTTAAGAAAGGATGGGAAAGGAAGAGAAAAGAGAGATACATATGGCACACATAATGAGAGATACATATGGCACACATAATGAGAGATACATATGGCACACATAATGAGAGATACATATGGCACACATAATGAGATACATATGGCACACATAATGAGATACATATGGCACACATAATGAGAGATACATATGGCACACATAATGAAAAAAGAAGAATAGTGAAAAATAAGAAACACACATATATAATTACAAGAAAGGGAGGGGGGGGGGGGGTGAATAAGAAACATCAACACACCAAAATAAGAAACATCAACACACCAAAATAACGTATATACAAACATAAACAAAAAGGCAAGAATATTAACCACCTCTGTACTGGCGAAGTCTTTGTAATTTCATTGTAACTATATTTAGACGATTTTGTGCAGTTGAACAAGGATCTGTGGTAATAAAGTGAAACGGGAGTAGGCTATAGTAAGATAGTTCGAAGCCTGTTAATTATCGGATACCATTTTTTAATTGAATAAAATCGTGTAACAGTAGCCCGAATAAAGTCAGTAGAAAGGCACCGGTACTGAAAGGGTTAAAAAAGATGGAAGAGTGACTTTGCATCTGGCTATGATTGGAGATGGCTGCTGAAGGGACCTGCCAATATTAGACTAGGGAGGCTTGGAGTACCGGGGACCAAGGTAGGAGTGAGGAAGGCATAGCCACAGGTATGATTGGGGAATACGGTGCGACTGAAAACATGAATTAAAAAACAAGAAAACAGAAAAAAGAGGAAACATTCTTGCAGTACATTATTGACATGTTTGTGGACATACAGTTATGCAAGAAATGGTCGCTCCTCTGTAAATATAACTTCTAACTACTTACGATTTGAAAAGGGGTGAGACCTTATATACAGTATATATATATATGCAACAAATGATATATACTGGAAACATAACGAGAAACTGAGGAAATATTAATATACGTGATGATCGCATAAGGAATACATACAGGTCGATTGGAAGGTGGGAACATGTATCGAATATCATGGTAAGGCATGTCGATTTAATGAGAGTTGATACATAAGTAAAGAGTAGTTATATTTCAAGCAGCGCAATGTGAGAGAAGGAAAGATCTGGTATTCGGGTGGATGCTCTGAGAACGATTGCAGAATGAGTAACGTCTGGAGAATGACGACTATGTTTAACTGGTCAATGGGAATCACGACACAGAGACCAATTAAGGGGAGAGTGGCCGGTTTTTAGGTCTATTAATTATTTTTTTCATATATTTATCAGTTTCCTCCCTAGATCTCCATCAGGCTTAGAGAACACCCCCTAGACCCCCCTTCAAGACAAATTTGTACATTTGTTGGTAGAAAAATGTGACGGCCGAAGGCTGGTTCGTCTTAAAATTATAGATTTGCTATAGCTCGCCAGGAAAAAATCGACACCTAAATGGCACAAAAGGTCTTGAAATTGACAACGAAATGGGGCGAATGGTATTAAAATCGCCAAACTAATGGACCGAACATCTTAAAATATCAAAACTAATTGGGCTTAAGACGAGGGAGAAAGGGGTCGAGAAAAACGACCCATCTCCCCTTAAGAAATAGGATGTAAGCATCGTGAGTGAAAGAATAAGATTTATAACCAGGAATTTAAGGGGAGATGGGTATATTTTTTGGTCGATTATTTCAAATATTTATTATTTTTTGTTTGTTTCTTTCCTAGACCTCCATAAAAAAATAAAACATATTCATTAGATCCCCCTTCTAGATTAATTTGTAAATTTTTCGGTAGAAATCTGTCCCGGCCGGAGGCCGATTCTTCCAAAATTACAGGCTCACTATCGTTCGCAAGAGAAAAAATCGACACCTAAATAACACGAAAGGTCTTAATATTGACAAAGAAATGGAGCAATAGGTCTTAAAATCACCAAACTAATGGGGCAAAAGTCTTACAATCTCAAACCTAAGGGGGCTAAACATTAGGAACAAAGTGGTCCAGAAAAACGAGCCATCTCCCCTCAAAGGGAACTACCGAGAGAGAGAGAGAGAGAGAGAGAGAGAGAGAGAGAGAGAGAGAGAGAGAGAGAGAGAGAGAGAGAGAGAGAGAGAGAGAGAGAGAGAGAGAGAGAGAGAGAGAGAGAGAGAGAGAGAGAGAGAGAGCACCTGAGAAATGAATGGTAAATTAAATGTGACTTGAGATTAAAATACGTGATTGGAGAGCCCCTGGAGGTTGAATGGAAGTACGTGGATACATGGTAATGGGTAATAGTTAACCCTTTGAGTACCAGCGACGTGTGTTATAGTTTATTCTAGCTATATTTATATGATATTATGCAGCTTAAGAAGGCCCTGTGGTAGTCAAAAGGGTTGGTTGAGATCGTTAGAAGCCTTATTATTGCTAGAGGTCCTTCCTAAGCCGAATACAATCGCCTAATAGTTGCCAGATTATGATGTAAATGACGTCCCTGGTACTGAACAGGGTAACTGAAAAGGGGGAACTAATTGAGAGCTTTGATATTGCTGGTAATTGTACTAAATATAATATGTGATCCTTAGAAATTTGTTTAGAAAGGAAAGTCTTTTCACAATGGTTGCTTACAAGTGGAAACAAAAATATTAATCTGGAAAGTAGCTTGAGATGCAGGCGTTATAATATATATATATATATATAAACAACTTCAGTCGTGGGCACCACTAAGGATACACCCATCTGTTTCGTTACAGGTAAATTCTGAAGCATATTTGATAAGAGCATTTTCTCCTTTAAGTTTGATAACGTTCGTTTTACATGACTGTACGTATATTCGCAAACATATACTATAACCAACGGATCATATTGCACTACTTGTACGATATATTACAAAGTTGTTCAAGATCAGAAAACACATAATTATATACATCAAGCACTATGTTTTATGCTGGGGAGAGATTAAGCTGTCGATACCTCATGTACTGCATAATTAATTATTGAATCACCGTGACAGACATGCCAATAACAAGTCAAAACAAAACACAAATTATAGCTCAGCAGTGCCAATAATAAGTAACAACAAACAACATACGATAGCTCACACGTGCCAATAAGTTAAAACCAAACACAAATTAAAGCTCACCAGTGTAACATATTGTGGTGAACCGGAATCCTGCGATACATATCCAGTTTAAGGAGGGACGGGCGTGTATATTTGCTCATTTAAGTATCTTTTTATATATTTTTTAGTTTCCTCGTTAAACCTCAATCTAGCTTATAACCCCCCCCCCCCCCCTACCCTCCCTCAAGATAATTTTGTACATTTTTCGATAGAAAAATGTCCCGGCCGAAGTTCGTAAATTACAGGCTCGCTATCGCTCGCCAGGAAAAAATCGACACTTAACTAACACAAAAACGCATAATACTGGCAAAGAAATGTAGCGAAAGGTCGTAAAATCGCCAAGCTTATAGGCCGAACGTCATAATATATGAACACTAATGGGGTTAAACATGAGGAAGAAGGGGGACCAGACAAACGACCCATCTCCCCTTAAGAGTTCACCTTTTTGCTGGGCTGTGAGGTTAGGTAATAGTTCATGAAAAGCAATTATGCTACTGTGATCCGGGAAACTGGGGACTGTGGACGTGGCCAGACTGTGGGAGTGTGTGTGGTGGGGTTAGTGTGTAGGTGGGTGTGGGGGAGAGTTGTGAGTGTGGAATGAACTTCTCCGAGATGTTATAGACTGCAACACCTTCAAAGTTCGCCTTGACAAGCACCTTGCTCTGAATCCAAGGTTGACTGCATTTGTAAATTTATAAAATATTTCCTTAATTGTGCTATTTTATTAATATTGTCCCCCCCCCCCCCCTCCCCCTCTCCCTGCCATGTTAATCCCCAGGGAGGTAATTCCTTTTCATAACTTTATCTCTGAAATGCTGTTGGACACTAGAAACGGCAGTATTTTGGAGGGCAAGTAACCTTGAGGGGTCGCAAGAACTGTTGTTGCCTGTTTGCCTTTGTACTCCTTTGTACTCTAACTCCTACAAATTCTTCCTAAGCTAAATAAAATCGTCTAATCATGTTCAGCATATGAGGAGGAAGGCGTCCTCTTATCCTGAAAGTATTTTAATTGATGATAAGATGGAGATAGGAGGGAAGAGATTAAGGGGAGGTTTTTAGTTTGTTCCCTAGACCTCCATTAAGCTTAAAATTAAACCCCCTTGAGCCCCTTATAAGATAGATTTGTAAAGTTTCGGTAGAACATTTTCCCGGCCGAAGGCCGGTTCCTCTTAAATTATCGCTCGCTAGGAAAAAATCGACAATTAAATGGCACGAAAGGTCTTAAAATTGACAGGAATGGGGCAAAAGTTCTAAAAATCGACAAACTAATAGGGCAAACGTCTTAAATTATAAAAAAAAACAATGGGGCTAAACATGAGGGAGAAAGGGGTCAAGAGAAAAAAAATCCTCAAGTGGAAATCAACCCCTTAAAGATGTTGATAGTGTGAAGAGTCTAGGGTGGGATAGAGGTTGAGGAGGGGGGAGGGGGGTAGGGGGGGGGGAGGCAGTGAGGTGAATTACATACAGTAGAGCAGTCAAGGGCAGCGGGCAACACACACACCAGGTCCATTCCTACCCTACCCCCTCCACTTCCGCTCTCTTGCACACACACACAAACATGCACCCTCACAGACACGAATTTAAACTATTCGATGAATGGCACTCAGCTTAAGAATGTAAACAGAGAAACCGATCTGGGAGTAACAATATCGAGTAATCTAAAACCGAGTCAACAATGTTCAGAAGTTGTTAAGAAGGCAAACAAAATAATTGGCTTTATAGGCAGGTCATTTGAGCATAAATCCAAAGAAGTTATCCTAACCCTTTACAATTCATTAGTCCGCCCTCTTCTGGAATACTGCGTTCAATCCTGGTGCCCTTATTACCAAAAAGATATGAACGAGTTCAACGTAGAGTTACCAAAATGATACCTAGCCTAAAGAACAAACCATACGAAGAGCGTCTTAGAGAATTAAATCTATTTCCTTTAACCCAGCGCAGATTAAGAGGTGACTTAATTCAAGTGTTCAAAATCATCAAAGGCATCGACAATATGAACTGTAGTAAGTACTTCACTATCGACCAATCTAATTACACGCGGGGAAACGGTTGCAAAATTATTGGTAAATCTTTTAACTCACACGAATCTAAGAATTTCTTCTTCAATCGAGTTGTCAACTTGTGGAATGGGCTTCCCCGAAACGTTATAGACTGCATCACCGTTGATTCATATAAACTCCGCCTAGACAAATATCTCGCATCAAACCCGCGACTGACTGCGTTTGTAAATGAATAACTTTATTTTATCCCCCCCTCAGTTACTAACCCATCTGTCCCCTACTAACTTCCTAATCCTGCCACAGACATTAGTTCCAGGGCAGTAATTCCCTTTCCAATGTTCCCTTACCCACTCTAAACCACTGTTTGGACACTTGATCCTCAGTGTTTTGGAGGACAAGCAACCTAGAAGGGTCACTAGATCTGTTGTTGCTTGATTTCCTTTGTACTCCTTTGTACGTACGTACGTGCACACACACACACACACACACACACACACACACACACACACACACACACACACACACACACACACACACACACACACACACACACACACAGTCATGAACGGGCGCACACAGTTAGACGTTCACGAATAATCTTACGAAATCACCGACTTCCACAAAAAACAAGCACGCACAAAAATACACCTACCTGTACTCAGTAACTCAAGCATATGCATTCACATGTACACAGTTGTCCAAATATATGGCTGTTGCTGAGATACTTTTGCATAACTGTCTTTGCCATTTTAGGATTAAAAAAAAAAAAAAAAAACACACACACACACGAACAAGACACAACAAAAAACACACACTAAAATAATTAATGAAACAAATAAAACAAACGGGCATACTGTAAACAAAAATGTGTGCACAATGGACTGTAGCTTGGAAAGGAAGCATCCAATAAACCCCACCATTCAATCCGTAAAAACCAGATTGTACAGTCGCCTTCTTATTATTAGGTCACAACTTCACAACGTAACCATAATTTCCTATAATCTTAAAAGGAAATACATTGTTCATGACCGCAAATGAACATAGCTTGAATTTACAGACTTTGCGTGTGTTCTCCAATTAAGGGGAGGAGGATTATTTTCTGGGGCCCCTTCTCCCTCATGCTTAGCCCCATTTCTTATAAGATTTGAAGACGTTCGTCCAATTAGTTTGGCAGCTTTAACACCTTTCGCCCCATTCTTTGTCAATATTAACACCTTTCGTGCCATTCAGGTGTCAATTTTGTTTCCTGGCGAGCGAGAGCGAGCCTGTAATTTTGTAGGGATCGGCCTTTGGCCGGGACTTTTTCTACCGACAAATTTACAAATTCATCTCGAAGGGGGGTCATGAGTGAATTTGCATACGCTTGATAGAGGTCTAGGGATCAAACTAAAAATATATATATATAATTATAAAACATAAACATGAAAAATATAATACCCCCCCCCCTCCTTAATTGCGGTCCTTAATACTAGTGAGAGAGTCAAGGTTGAAATATAATACCCCCCCCCCTCCTTAATTGCTGTCCTTAATACTAGTGAGAGAGTCAAGGTTGAAATTATGGAGGCTGATCACGCCTTCAGAACCTGACTGTACATTTACATATACACAGACAACAGACACAACCTTTCACGCACATACATCCACGCACACACATTCACGCACACAATAGTATCAACAAAAGACTACATTGCTATGCCCTGTTCAAAATAGGTAGCCTATAAATCGTGACCCTTAATCTCTGGAATTAAAAAAGGGTTAGAGGAAATAGGTTATACAATTCCACACCCATTCCCTGGCTGACCCTTCCCAAATGATAGATATGGTAGCTTGATTACGCTAGTTGTTTGTGAGTTATCGAGGTTAATGATGAAGAGTTTTGGCCTCCTTACTTGGAACAGGGTATAGTAACACACAATACCAAGCCCTTGATAATGTACAGTACACATGCACACATACACGCAGTAAACATACACACACGGATACACACATACACAGACAGATAGGTGGGCAGACACACACACATACACACACATTGGACTAGACGCACATACACACACACTGAAGCACACTTACACACGCATTGAACTACATCCACACACACACTGAAACACACACACCCACACTGAAGCGCGCGCACACGCGCACACACACACACACACACACACACACACACACACACACACACACACACACACACACACACACACACACACAGGTACAATCAACGACCGGATACCCTTGAAGTTTCATATTACTGTTCTTTACCTTTTTTTGTTGTTTTATAATATCTTTCTTATAATTCTAAGTTATTTCTCTTTTTGTGAGGCTAATGAACACTATGCCATCCCTGATACACGATACTGATCTAAGGTGTGTGTTATTATAGTTTTATTTTAGGATATATTTTAGCTGCTAAGGTTAGGGATCATTGGTACAGTCGGCCTAATAAGTGATGTCTCGGCACCAAGTGTATTCTGTTCGATAATTGGTGTCAGCCACATCTAAACAGGATTTCTTAATTCCGAGTGAGATATAAAACATGTTCCTATACTTACCCACCCTATTCAACATCTGACAGACATTATTACAGCACAGAGCGATCCAAACGTAATGACAGCTGCGACATGACTTATTAGCGCCACCGTACACTCGGATACCATAGTCTCTAGCCCACTCATAAATAATCGTGGACTTCATCTATTTTTTAATTATGGAAGTATATCTTTGGACACGAATTTATGTACATAATTGGCTATACAAAGATTACACATCTATGTTTACTATTTATTGAAAAACAAGTTCTATCCAAAAATAATCCAGGTTGTTATAAATGTATACAGAAAAAACATGATGGGTCCAGGAAATGCTATGAGTGGGCTAGAGACTATGACATCCGAGTGTACCTATTACTATGGTGTGTTATTTGCCACTACAAATGCTATGAGTGGGTTAGAGACTATGGCATCCGAGTGTACCTATTACTATGGTGTGTTATTTGCCACTACAAATGCTATGAGTGGGCTAGAGACTATGGCATCCGAGTGTACCTATTACTATGGTGTGTTATTTGACACTACAAATGCTATGAGTGGGTTAGAGACTATGGCATCCGAGTGTACCTATTACTATGGTGTGTTATTTGCCACTACAAATGCTATGAGTGGGCTAGAGACTATGGCATCCGAGTGTACCTATTACTATGGTGTGTTATTTGCCACTACAAATGCTATGAGTGGGCTAGAGACTATGGCATCCGAGTGTACCTATTACTATGGTGTGTTATTTGACACTACAAATGCTATGAGTGGGTTAGAGACTATGGCATCCGAGTGTACCTATTACTATGGTGTGTTATTTGCCACTACAAATGCTATGAGTGGGCTAGAGACTATGGCATCCGAGTGTACCTATTACTATGGTGTGTTATTTGCCACTACAAATGCTATGAGTGGGTTAGAGACTATGGCATCCGAGTGTACCTATTACTATGGTGTGTTATTTGACACTACAAATGCTATGAGTGGGTTAGAGACTATGGCATCCGAGTGTACCTATTACTATGGTGTGTTATTTGACACTACAAATGCTATGAGTGGGCTAGAGACTATGGCATCCGAGTGTACCTATTACTATGGTGTGTTATTTGCCACTACAAATGCTATGAGTGGGCTAGAGACTATGGCATCCGAGTGTACCTATTACTATGGTGTGTTATTTGCCACTACAAATGCTATGAGTGGGTTAGAGACTATGGCATCCGAGTGTACCTATTACTATGGTGTGTTATTTGCCACTACAAATGCTATGAGTGGGTTAGAGACTATGGCATCCGAGTGAACCTATTACTATGGTGTGTTATTTGCCACTACAAATGCTATGAGTGGGCTAGAGACTATGGCATCCGAGTGTACCTATTACTATGGTGTGTTATTTGCCACTACAAATTCTATGAGTGGGCTAGTGACTATGACATCCGAGTGTACCTATTACTATGGTGTGTTATTTGACACTACAAATGCTATGAGTGGGCTAGAGACTATGGCATCCGAGTGTACCTATTACTATGGTGTGTTATTTGCCACTACAAATGCTATGAGTGGGCTAGAGACTATGGCATCCGAGTGTACCTATTACTATGGTGTGTTATTTGCCACTACAAATGCTATGAGTGGGCTAGTGACTATGACATCCGAGTGTACCTATTACTATGGTGTGTTATTTGACACTACAAATGCTATGAGTGGGCTAGAGACTATGGCATCCGAGTGTACCTATTACTATGGTGTGTTATTTGCCACTACAAATGCTATGAGTGGGCTAGTGACTATGACATCCGAGTGTACCTATTACTATGGTGTGTTATTTGACACTACAAATGCTATGAGTGGGCTAGAGACTATGGCATCCGAGTGTACCTATTACTATGGTGTGTTATTTGCCACTACAAATGAATGCTATACCCTGGTACAAATAGGTAGGCCAGCAATCATGTCTCCTAACCTCTGTAACTCATAAAGGGCTAGAGCAAATGGGTTGTGGATTTCCATACCTATTCCTTGGCTAACCCTTCTCAAATGGTAGGTATATACGCTCGATGACTTTAGTCCTCGTGTGAGTTATAAAGGTTATTGTTCAAGAGTTTTGGCCTATATACTTGGAACAGGGTATAGGAATGACCGTCAACTGTTAATTATATAGCGCTTTCTGTTACGTTACTATGCTAACATGCTAAATAATGCATCTTGGTCCAATGAATGACAATACTAAAAAAATGAAATATGCTATATACAAAGGCGCATATATATATATATATATATATATATATATATATATATATATATATATATATATATATATATATATATATATATATATATATATATATATATATATATATAAATATATATATATATATATATATATAATACGGCCCAATGATATAGAGACATTTACGCACCTTTATTATTATTTCGCTCACATAAAACATAGAAGCACAAATACCTGCACAATCACTAAATCTCATGTATGCATTTCAGCTCGCAAAAACCTGCATGCAGAACAGTCACATGCAAACACTTACATGCAATGAAAAGCTTGCATGCACGATTAGCCTAAGCAAGGAAAGGATGTCATGAGATTAAAATGATTTATGTTGCGCTCGTTTGAATAGATGAAATAGCAAGGGTAAGAAATGAGAGTACGAATGTCTGTTAACTGCTTCGGCACGAGCACGTAATTATCATCATATTCTGGTTACCCTTACTGGTATCACACGAGCGCTCTTTCACTCAACAGTTATCCTCAACACTGGTCTGGCAGCTTAAGGGGTAAACATTTATACTATTTCGGTCACTTAAATTCATCTACCATTCGTCTAGATTCCGATACCAGTGTAAAATATTCCAGAAATGATGCCAGAAAAATGTTGATCATCGAATGTTGACTATAAAAGCTCTCGTGTGATACCGGCTTTAGACGTTAATGTAAGAATAGAAGGATATATTACATAGTTAAGGGGGAGGTAGTCGTTTTTGTTCGCCCTCATGTTTAGTCCTATTAGCTTTGAAATTTGATGACGTTCGTTCCAATAGTTTGGCAATTTTAAGACCTTTCACTCCATTTCTTTGTAAATATTAAGACCTTTCGTGCCATTTGGGTGTTCATTTATTCCTGGCGAGCGATAGCGAGCCTGTACATTTAGGAGGAACCGGCCTTTGATCGGGACATTTCTCAATCGAAAAATGTACAAATTTATCTTGAAGGAGAGTCTTGGGTGGGTGTTTTTTAAACTTGATGGAGGTCTAGCGGCGAACTAAATACTAATTAGGCTTAAATAGATAAGGAAATAGACTTCGTGTCGAGACAACTTATTTGGCCGACTGTACAAGTGTGTGTGTGTGGGGTGGGGGGGGGGGGCATGGGGACACTTTTTAAAGCTTGATAGAGGTCTTGGGAGGAAACTAAACATATTAAATGAATAAATAAATAGATAGATGAACAATTAATTACAACTACACACACATCTCCCCCTCTGAGGAGTAGGTGGCTTGAGGGTTTATGGCAGTAGGTGGGTGGGGAGGTTACCTGTTCCCTCCCTAATTATAAACAGGTACTTAAAGGGGGGGTCACCGGCTCTTTTTTTATCTTTCTCTCCTTTTCTCTCTTTCCCTGGCTTGCATCCATTCGGCCCCATTCAGCCAACTGTTTTAAGACGTTTATCCCCATCCAGGTGTCGATTTCTTCCTGGCGAGCGATAGCGAGCCAGCATTGTATGAAGAAATCCGGCTTTGCCAGAGAAATTTTTCTATCGAAAAATGTACAAATTTAGCTTGCTGTCAAAACAAAACTATATAAATACTGGCTCGCTACCGCTCGCCAGGAAAATATTGACACCTGGATGGGGGTAATCGTCTTAAAACAGTAGGCTGAATGGAGCCGAATGGATACAAGCCAACGAGAGAGGGAGAGAAAGAGAAAACAAAAACAGGTGGGCCCCCTTAATGGATGGAGGGGATGTTGTGCGTGTGTGTGGGGGGGGGGGGGGACTTCCTTCACTATGGGGGTGTTTGTTGGGGTGTATTATGAACTAACTATAGTCTGTTCATTATAGGTTGGGCAGACATCGTAACCCCTAACCTCTCATAAATAAAAAAGGACTAGAATAATCGAGCTAACATTTTTACCAAATAGGAAGACTTGGCTAGGGAATATGTGTATAAATTGACAGCTCATTTGCTCTAGCCCTTTGTGAGTTACAGAGGTTAGAGGTTACGATTTCTGCCCAACCTAGAATGAACGGACTATAGTGAGGGGTTTATTTTCTATGCACGTTTTGAGCAATGTTTTTTTCATTAGTTTGCCCCTTTAGTTACCCTACAAGGTAAACAAATAAAATAAAAAACGTTTTCCAGCACCATCATCAAGCTAAGATGAACATCCCCCAACCCTCTTTTTAAGCTACTACCCGATAGGTTGGTTTTCAAAGGGAGAAAACATATATAAAATCGACACTTGGATGGGTAATAATTATGTCTTATAATCGCCAATCTAATGAGTCAAAGTGTCTTACGATCGCCAAACTAACGGGGGGAGATAAATGAGACTAAAACAGACCACCCTCGTGTCAGATACAGCTAATTATAAACAGGTACTTAATGGATGGTACGAGGAGTGGGAGGGTGGGGGAGAGGGGAGGTAATAGGTGGGGAGGGTGAGGGAGAGTGGAGGTGGGTGGGGAGGGTGAGGGTGAATGGAGGTGGGGGGAGGGTGAGGGTGGAGTGGAGTTGGGGGGGGGGGAGGGGTGAGGGGAGGTAGGTGGGGAGGATCGGGGAGAGAGAAATTCGGTGGGGAGGGTGGAGGAGAGGGGAGGTAGGTGGGGAAGAGAAGAAATGGGTGAGAGGGGAGGGAGGGGGGAAGGGAGGGGAGGGAGGTGGGTGGGGAGAGTGGAGGAGAGGGGAGGTAGGTGGGGGAGAGGAGAAATGGGTGAGAGGGGAGGGAGGTGGGAAGGGGGGAGAGGAGAGGGAGATAGGTGGGGGAGGGTGGGGTAGAGGGGAGGCGGGTGGGGAGGGTGGGGGAGAGGGGAGGAGGGTATGGGAGAGTCAAGGTGGGGGACTCTCGTTATTAATATACTCCTACTTTCTCCTCCATCATCCTACAGTTATCATTACTTTATTTTTATGTAACTATATTCCTCTGTCACGTTGGTATATACTTTATATATTTATTCTTAACCTCTTCAAGCAGATGACGCCAATTTGGACTTTATTCCATCTCATTATTTTGTATTTATATATTTTGTTCATAGAAGAGTTAGTTAGATTTATCAACTTAATGAAGATATTTCGTAACATATTTTTGTTATTTCGAATTAGAATCGGAAACTAGACTGAAGGTAGATTATATAAGGTGGCTGAATTTTGATACAACTGAGATTTTTCAGCTGCCAGATTACAATTGCTCGGTAAAATTGCCTGTCTTTCTAACCCTCCACCCCCATTCTCTCTCTCTCTCTCACACACACACACATACCAACATACACACGTACATATACACACACACACACTTACTCTCTCTCTCTTTCTCTCTCACACACACACACTCCAACAAATTACCGTGTCTCCCTCTCTCTTCCCTCCCTCCCACTCCCCACTTTCCTCTCTACTTTCTGTCATTCCCCCCGGCGCTTGTCATAAAAGGACTTAAGGGGACAGTGGTTAGTTTTTGGAGTCTATTTATATATATTTTCATCCATCTTTTAGTTTCCTACTTAGACCTCTATCAAACTTTAAAAAAACATCCATTCGATTCCCCTACTAGATTTTTATACAGAATTTGTACAAAAATGTCACGGCCGAAGGCCAGTTCCTCCACAATTACAGGCTCGCTTTCGCTCGCCAGCAAAAAGATCGACACCTAAATGGCAGGAAAGGTCTTAAAGGTGAATTACACGAAGATGAAAAAAAAGTGAGATAAGTTATTCAGCAGAAAGTTATTTGGGACCGTTATTGGGACCATTATTGGGAATATCCTTAAATTTGCCCCTAACATATAACATAAATTGGGTTAAGTTAAAGGTAAATTTCTGTTGCCTGACAACTATCAGAATCTATGACGTCATCACAATACTGGAAGGCGCAACATTTGCGAGACGGTCAACTATCAGACGCCGCCAGATATAAAATTGTTGAATATTTGTTTTCTTTACTGACTTAAATTTACGTTTTTATACACAAACCTGAGCATCCTTAATATGTTTTGATGCATACAAAATATACATCTTCGATGGTATGCAGCTTATGTAATTCACCTTTAATATTGACACAAACATTATGTGCAACGTCTTACAATCGACAAACTATGGGGCAAACGTCTCAAAATCTCAAAACTAATGGGGATAAGCACGAAGAAGATAGGGGGACCAGAAAAACGGCCCGTCTCCCCTTAAACCCACCCTTATCATCCAGTCCAATTCAGACATCCAGCTTGTGTGAGAGAGAGAGAGAGCGAGAGAGAGAGAGAACGAGAGAGAGAACGAGAGAGAGAGAGAGAGAGAACGAGAGAGAGAGAGAGAGAAAACGAGAGAGAGAGAGAGAGAACGAGAGAGGGAGAGACGCATGTAGTTCTTCAGACGTCTGTAATATCTGTAGGGGAGAGGGGTCGTTTTTCTGGTCCCCTTTCTCGCTCGTGTTAAGCCCCATTTGTTTTGAGATTATAAGACGTTCGGCTCATTAGTTTGGCGAATTTAACACCTTTCGCCCCATTTCGTTGTCACTTTTAAGACCTTTCGTGCCATTTAGGTGTTGATTATTTCCTGGCGAGCGATAGCGAACCTGAAATTTTAAGAGGAAACGGCCTTCGGCCGGCACATTTTTCTACCGACAAATTTACAAATTTATCTTGAAGGAGGGTCTAGGGGGTGTTTTTCTAAACCATACAAATGGCGTTTAATAGAACTAAATTGTTTAGCCTAACAAAGCGCAGAATGAGAAAAGACCTAGTAGAGGAGTTCAAAATCTACAAGGGATTCAACAACCTAAATGTAAGCGAATCATTCACGATCAATCAAGCAAGTGTGGGAGGTGTGGTGGAGTGGTCATGCCACTGGATTGGTAATCCAATGGACCCGGGTTCAAATCCCGATATGTCAATGGGAAGATATTATTGGGATTGAATTTGTGCTGTACCTAGTATCAGTGCATTACCACAAAGCCCACCGAAATGCCAAAAAAATACCCTCATTGTTCCCTGATTAAATAACACTGTATGAATATTCCCATATTCAAAATATGTTACAGGGGGACAATGCCTAGTGAGTTCACTGCTCAATAGGTGGCGTTCTGAGAGTGAGGGTCTGAGCCTGGAGGGTGAGACGGTGAAGCACTTGAGCGAAGCAACCAGCCGCTTCAGAGATGGAGCTGCTTTGAGCCATGATGGATGCTTCACATGTCTCACTCCCCAGGCTGGAACAAGACCTCACGGGCTTCACCGTGTTGAGCGGTGGAATGTACAGGCTCTCAGCCTATGCCCGAGAGGGAGTAGTTGGAATATAGAAAAAAAAAAAAAAAAAAAAAAACTATGGTTATAAGATTATAGGCAAGCGTTTTCATTATGAGGCAAAGCATTTCTTCTTCAACCGTGTTGTGAATATTTGGAACAGACTACCATCGAACATTGTAAACTGTATTACTGTCGATACATTCTAGAACCATCTGGATAAACACTTAGCAAATAACCCCCAATAACAGTTCTTTCAGAATAATGCGCAATGAAGTGAAACGCATACCGCAATGTATATTGATATTCATACACCTGTTCCCTTACATAATTGTAGTCATAGAGTTAGCTTAGATTACAAATGAACTTCATTTTTTCCATGTCCCATCCAAAATTCCGTGTCAGTTTTTCCATACTACATGGTATATTCCAACTGTTTCCATGCCAGAATTAGCTGGAGGGAGGGGTGGGTGGGGAAGAGCCTTCTTCTTTGCCATCCTTTTCTATACCTAGTGGTCAGTAGATTAGTAGTTTTAGATATCCAAACTGCCCCGTAAGGACCAATAGGTCTGTTGTAGTTTGTACTCCTATGTATTCCTTTGTATTCATCCTCCTCCTCCTCCTAGACCTATTACCCCGTAAGGACCAATAGGTCTGTTGTAGTTTGTACTCCTATGTATTTCTTTGTATTCATCCTCCTCCTCCTCCTAGACCTATTACCCCGTAAGGACCAATAGGTGTAGTTTGTACTCCTATGTATTTCTTTGTATTCATCCTCCTCCTCCTCCTAGACCTATTACCCCGTAAGGACCAATAGGTCTGTTGCAGTTTGTACTCCTATGTATTCCTTTGTATTCATCCTCCTCCTCCTCCTAGACCTATTACCCCGTAAGGACCAATAGGTCTGTTGCAGTTTATTATTATTATTATTATTATTATTATTATTATTCCTCCTCCTCGTTATTCCTCCCCTTTTCTACTCCTCGCTTTCTTCCCTACAACTTTCTGGTTAATTTCGCCCTTCTATTCGCATCATCATCCACTTCCCACCCTATCTTTGTATTTCGTTGTTCCTCATCCACTTCTTCCACCTGCTCCACGTCTTCCTTCAACTCTACCTCCACTATCTCCTCCCCTTCCTTCAACTCTACCTCCTCCCCTACCACCACCTCCCAGTCCTCCTCCACTTCCACCACCACCAACTCCTCCAGCTCCCCTTCCTCCACATGCCCACTATTTGACCCCACGACCCCCACCCCAAAAAGGAAGGAATAAAAACAAAAATTGGCCACCGGACGCTGCTCGAAAGAAATCACAACACAAAACAATATGAGGCCAACATTGATGATGAGAAGAAGATGAAGGTGAATATTAAGGTGATGAGATTGGTGGTCGGGTGATTTGCCTTAGGTAGCCCGAGACTACTTGGGGGGGGCAAAGAGAGAGAGAGGGAAGGGGGGGGGGGGTAGTAACCTCGCTAGACCTCCACCAAACTTAAAGAACACCGGCTAGAACCCCCTTCAACATACATTTGTACATTTTTCGTTAGAAAAATTTCCCGGCCGGTTCTTGACAGAATTACAGGTTTGCTATCGCTCGCTAGGACAAAATCTACACATAAATGAGATCCCTTAAGAAGGATTTCGAGGAATCAAGTGGTTAAAAACTTTTTGGGCGATTTTTGCATGTATTCATTATTTTTCTAGATTCCTCCCTAGACCTGCATCAAATTATAAAAAAAAAACATCCATTAGATCCCCCTTCTAGATTAATTTGTAAATTTTTCAGAAGAAAAATGTCCCGGCCGAAGGCCGGTTCTTCCAACATTACAAGCTCACTATCGTTCGCCAAGGAAAAAATCGACACCTAAATAGCACGAAAGGTCTAAATATTGACGAAGAAATGGGGCGAAAGGTCTTAAAATCGACTAACATATATGTTGTATTCCTGAAGAAGCCGTAGAAGGCGAAACGTTGAATAAACCTGGGATCATATCTGCACATGTGTTTTTAACCATAAATGGTATGTTGAATTGGGTTTTATGTATTTATAAATGTACTACGACCGCATTTTAGCTGTAAATTCTGTTAAATATCGCTGTCTACAGCTCCAACCCCCCCCCCCCCCCACCCCATAGAACGAAACACGCAAGTAATCAATTATATATGTATATTGCCACAAATGAAGCACACAGAACGATGCCTTACCTAGAGTGACACGGAAGAACGGGTAGGGTTGAATTCATGGTTTACATTCCATCTCTCTCTCACTGGCGATGTAGATATCAAGACACCCTCAAAGGCTCAATGCTCTTTCAACGACTTCTCCCATTCTTCCTAGTCTTCAAAATCACACAAGGACGCACACACAGGAACGAATAACACACCACAATAAAACAATATATGCGCTGAGGCCGGCGAGAGTTGACTGTGTAGGACTAGGTAGACGAGTGGGATGTGGTGGTGTGGTGGGGGGAGACGTGAGGGATGACAACCTAACTGTATAATACTACCCCGTTACTAACTATGTAACAGGATTTCAGTATAATTGCGCAATCTTAAAGAAGAGTACACTAATAGATACATACTTCGCAACTTTATTGTGTCTGTCATATCACATGAGAATTATGCATTAGGCAAACTATTATAGGAGTGAAGTAGGAGTGTGTTGGCACCCCTGTTCAGCTGGCCACGCTCGCAGCAACAACCAAGCTTATGTTGCCCTCTCATTCTTTAAACCACGAATTAACGGCCAAGGGATAGAGTCCTTTAACAAGTAAAAGAACTATTACACATAAATAGGAACCTTTCATCAAATTTAATTGTTCCTTTTTGGGTATCTTTTTAATTACACGTTTTGTGTAACAATAGCACATCATTATGTAACTCGGCATCTGCATCCTATCTAGACGCGCGCTTTCGATTCCATCTACGTATGTCACTTTTCACAATACTTCATTTACGCGCTTGAAATATTCTGCACATGACCTATATGACTAATACCTGAGCGATTATTAATGAAACAGTGTTGGTTGGGTAAGGAGCCGGGTAGTGGAAGAGGAGGGGGGGATGGTGGGAGAGGAGGGGTGATGGAGAGAGAGAGAGAGAGAGAGAGAGAGAGAGAGAGAGAGAGAGAGAGAGAGAGAGAGAGAGAGAGAGAGAGAGAGAGAGAGAGAGAGAGAGAGAGAGAGAGAGAGAGAGAGAGAGAGAGAGAGAGAGAGAGAGAGAGAATTTAGAGAGAAAGAGAAGTTATAGGAGTGACGAGGTAGGTTTGGAATTGTATATGTAAAAAAAAACAAGGCCGGAGATAATTAAAAATACTATATAGACTGTACATAGTTATCCTTACCAAACAGGGGAAACTATGGGGGAGAGAAAATGAGACTAGAGGCGAAGGAAAATATTAGGCAAACTCAAGGAAAAGGGGACTGGAGATAATTGAATTTATGGGTGTTGGAAAGATGTTTGGTGTGTTTGTTAAGTGTAGTGAAATGATTAGGAGGAGGTGTTTGTGAGAGCTAGCTGCATTACTCTTGGTGTAGGTGAGGCACACATAGGAACAGTGAGGGAAGCTAGGCAAATGAAACATAAGTTCCAGCAACTCCTTATCATATGCCTGTGTTTAAGAAGGATTTGGATCACATCCTTGCCTCAATAGACGACCAACCATCTCTACCTCACTATCATCTCCGTGCTGCCAGCAACAGCATCATTCACCAGCTGGCGCAGAGGAGGGCAGATGGGATGTACAGTGGCGGCGCCGCAACGGCATGGACCACGGGGCGATAGCTGTCAGCCCTCAACTACAACCACAGACCACAGGCCTCCCCTGGGTACTGCCCTGCTCGATTGGTGCCAACAATCTCCCCAATATGGAACGAAAGGTCTTAACATTGACAAAGAAATGAGACGAAATCGCCAAACCAATGGTACTGGAGGGGGTGGGGGGGGGGGGGGGGGGGGGGGGTGCTGGACAGTGGGAGGAGGAGTGGATGGTACTGGAGGGGGAGGGATGTGCTGAACAGGGGAAGGAGGTGGAGGGGATGGCACTGGAGGGAGATGGGAGGGGAATGGAGAGGGCTAGGGGAGAGGAGAGGAGGGTGCTGGAGAGGGGAGGGGAGGGTGCTGGAGATGGCTAGGGGAGGGGGAGGAGGGTGCTAGAGATGGCTAGGGGAGGGGGAGGAGGGGGAGGGGGAGGGAGGGTACTGGATAGAGGGGGAGGGGAGGGTACTGGAGGGGGAGGAGGGTGCTGGACAGAAGTAGGAGGGAGAGGGGATGGTTCTGGAAGGGAAGGGGAGGGGAGGGTGCTGGAGAGGAGAAGAGGTAGCTGGAGAGGAGAGGATTGATGATTGATTGATTCTTTATTGAGAAAGCATAAATACATGGGAATACATAATTACACGTCTCAAAAGGGCAAAGGTGATAACACAGTCTTTTACCCTACTCATATTATACATGTACAATATAAACACAAACATGAATACAACATTTAATAAGTTTTTATCTCTATACTTGTTAGCAAACCAGTTGTCCCTAACTGTTTAAGAAGGACCCTTAGCTAAGCTGGGCTTAGGCTTAGCGCGGGTTTGTTATAATCCTTCTACTTTCCTTAATGTCATAGAATGACCCTCCCACTCCAGTTTAATACATGCCTACATATACACACACATACATACACCCATACACACATAAATACATATACAGTATATACATATATATATACACATATACATACATATACATACACACACACAGACACACACACACACATGCATGTACATATACCTACATACATACCTATACACAATAATTCATACAATAACACACAAATTTCACAATATACAGTATATACATACACATTTATTATTATAATAACAATAATAATATAATGAGGCTATCAATTACATTATAATCATAACACTAAATCCTAAACTTTGTTTTATGTATATTTACCTTACGATGTATTGTATTTTTTTGCATTTGGCTATTATTTGAGTAATCATATTATGATTGAACATCCATATAATTTGTTCATCGACCTTATCTATGACATTGTTTCTATATTTCGCTAGGTGTTGGCAGTGCAGTATATAATGATTTAAGGTATGACTTCTTGGTTTTTTACATAGTTGACAACATATTTCGTGTTCTCCTTTAGGAACACCAAGTTCCCACATGTAACAATATCCTAACCTAAGTCGTGTGCACAAGGAGTCCTTCCAAGCACTTCTTAAGTTTCCGTATATGAAGCTAGTTCGCCGTGCAACGTTATTATAGTGATAGAATGTTGCACTATTCGCGTGTTTTTCTTGCATCATAAAAAGTTCCGCATCCTTTTGTTTTTTTCTAATTGTT
The DNA here is from genome assembly GCA_032716605.1 of Paralithodes platypus. Lineage (NCBI taxonomy): Eukaryota > Metazoa > Arthropoda > Malacostraca > Decapoda > Lithodidae > Paralithodes > Paralithodes platypus. The sequence goes on along the minus strand of CM064519.1, from coordinate 49,326,491 downwards.
GATTTAATTTGTCTTAAAGATTGAATGCACTCGTAATCTATTGTGTCTTTCTCCGTTCCTAATTTAGCAAGTTCGTCCGCTCTTTCATTATTTATTATCCCAACATGTGAAGGTATCCACGTAAATTTTACCATTCTCCCATTATTGCGTAGTTCATCTATAATAACCTTACACTGAGATACCAGCTTTTCATACACGGGATTTTTTGCTGTTCATAGATTCCAAAGCACTTCGACTGTCTACGAAAAAGCACACATCACCTTCTCCCCCTCTTATTTTATTTAACCCGTATAACATAGCACATATTTCTGCCTGCGTAGAGGACACGTTGTTACTTATTCTATAATAATATTCACTGTATATGTTATCGTTACCTACATCGTCACTCACCAGTATCCCACATCCTGCTCTCCCATTTTCTGTGACAGAGCCATCGCAGTATACTTGCGCAACATTATCATCTTTTAATTCATTTATCTTTTCTACAACAATTATTTTAAGTTCCCCAGTCTCGTACATACTTTTCTTTTTCCCCAGCTTGATAATATTTATATCCACGCCTTTATCTTCCCAGGGTGGAGGTTTTTGTGCCCTCTCTTCGACCAGAAAGAAATTTATTAGGTCAAATTTCTGTACTTTATGTATTAGTTCTTTTAGGTATCCCCTCTTGCCTTGCCTCCTGAAGGTTCCAATTTTACGTATGCCATCGTTGACGTCTTGTGCCAATTTTTCACCACTACCTGACCGTATATGTCTCATTGCCGATACTAGGTTTACTTCCTCTATTCTGTGTCGCAAGGTTGTTAAATTTAAAATTCTAATCTCATAGCAGCTACCATCGCATTTTTGGGGCAGTTTAATATAACCCGCATAGCCTCATTTTGGATAGTGTCTATTTTATCCAACCTTCCTTCACCAAGGCAAGAGAGAACGGGGCTGGCATATTCCACCACTGACCTAATAGTGGTGAGGTACATCATCCGCAGTACCTGTACACCAACACCTGTACCACTCCAAGCTAGGGATTTCAAGGGTGCCATACGTGCCTTACATTGTGTTTGTATATGATTTAACTCGGCATCTTTACTGTCTGATGTATATCCTATATAGATGCCTAGATACTTATAGCTCCTAACCCTATCAATATTTTTTTTCATTCACAGCTAATTGTTTATCGCCCATAGCACGACACTGAAATTTAGTTTTTTCTTCATTAATTACTAGCCTACTTCTGGGTTAATTGCCCAAATTTGTTGAGGGCCAATTGCATATTCTCAACGCTACTGCTTTGCAGCATTATATCGTCTGCGTATAGTTATTTTAACACCTGGACCTAGCATATCTTGAGCTATCCTATTCATTAGGACATTAAAGAGGAATGGACTTAATACCCCGCCTTGTGGTGTACCCAGGTCAAGTTTCCTTTCCTCAGAAAGAGCCCCTTGATACCACACCTGCGCCTTCCTTCCAAATAAATAATCTCCTATCCAATGTAATAATTTTCCTTTTACACCCATGTTAGCTAATTCAAACAAAATTACCTCTCCATTTGCTTTATCAAAGGCGCCCTTGAGATCCACGTATACCCTGCAGTAATCATTATCGTTGGCCAGACACTTTATGACTGCATCAGATGTACCCCTACCTTTTCTAAAACCGAACAGATTGTTGCACAATTTATCGTCTGTGATATATAATAGCCTCTCCAACACGATTCTCTCCATCATTTTGGACATACACGATGTGAGGGAAACGGGTCTACTCTCCCCATTTGGTTTAGGGATGGGAATGATTATAGCTTTTTTCCACGCTTTAGGTAGTTTACCCTCTTTAAGACTCATGCCAGTATCTTCTATACTGGCTAGGCAGTTTAATACATCGTAAGTTATACCGTCTTCCCCGGGAGCTGTAGATTTACCTTGTTTAATTGCTCTAAGTAGTTCATCTCTTGTTATATCTACATCTGTGATGTGTGCTATATTTAATGCGTTAACAATAGTTTCTCTCCTCTCATTTTCCCAACCCTCTAATCCCTCCCTGACGTCCTGCGGCAGTGAATCGGTACTAGCGGCAGTTGCCCACTGTTCCATTAATTCGTTTGCCTTTTGTTGTGGATGTGGGTGTGCGACATTACTTTTCCTTTTCCCCCGTACTTTATTAACTTCTCTCCAGATTTCACTGATATTTGTGGTATTCCCAATCTTATTTGCAAATTTCTTCCAATAGTCTCCTCTCACTTCTTTACGGGCCTGCCCGCAAATCCGGGACGCCTCAAGTAGATCGGATTTAGTAGAGTCATCCCTTCCCGCCTCCACCCACTTCTTATGGCTTTGCTTAAGCATTTTTGACCAATCCTTTAATGTTTGGTCATTATAGTATTTATTCCGGTTTGACGAATATTCCCTTATTTTTCTTTCTCCTTTAACACTTAATGACTCTTCTATAATTTTGGCCATATCTTCATAAAACTGATTTGTACAAATTGGTTCATAGTCTCTATACCAATCCCGAATACTATTGCTAAAATTAGTTATCTTGTCTAGAGGTAATATTATCCTTTTTCTTTTATACTTTATGTCCACTTTACCCAAAGGAATACTTATATCTAAAGAGAAATGGTCGCGGAGTAATTCCGGTGTAACATCACACCTCCCATCCAAACCTTGGCCATTAATAATCACTGCATAGTCTAGCCTCCCTCCCTGTATGTGTGTTGCTGCCCGTGTCCCTAGCAATTTGATATCTGGATAGTCTTTCAATAATTGATTGAATCTCCTCCCGTTAGTGTTGGTAGTTTCCCCGCCCTCTAATTCCCTGTGACGAGCGTTTAGGTCCCCGGCAATAAGAGTTACCTCATTAAATACACTATTAGGTAGAGAGTTAATGGAAAACAATTCTTAGATACGTAAAGGTTAACAACTTATTGACCCCTCTTTCATAAATAATTTAATAGAAACTGATTCTACCCCGTCGGTTTTATGAGGGTTTTCTACAAGCTCCGAGGGAATGGTATTTATCACGTAGGTTGATACGCCCCTAATGCCTTCGCTCGCCGGGAGAGTATATTTTTTATATCTATTAGCTTTAACAAGTTAACATTCCCTTCCCGAGTCTCTTGGAGGAGTATAACATCTATATCATATTTATTTACATAATAATGCAAGTCATCAATTCTATTACGTAGTCCATTAACATTCCATGAAATTACTCTAAGTTCATTTTGATCCATTGTTACTCGGTGTATCCGTTATTGATTCCGACATACCTTCTATTTTTGTCATGATTTTATCCATTTGTCGGTGCAACGCTACCCAGTCCATGAATAATTGTTCTTTTTTCCCGTCATCTTCACACTTAGCTAGCGCACTCTCGAGCACTACAAGGTTATTCGTCATCAGCTTGTGTGGGTACAGAGTTTTATTTCTTCCTTTTACGGTAAATTTACAATTAGTTGATTCACTTTCTTTCTTTGCCTTCTTTTCTGTAACTTCTCGTGAGTTTTGACTCGCTGATGCTGTTGCTACTGGTTCGGTACTCACTGATGCTGTTGTTACTGGTTCGGCACTCACTGATGCTGTTGCTACAGGTTCGGTACTTTTTTCATTTCCCTTACCTTTAACCATATCATTTAGGTAGCTGACTTGTTTTTCTAGCATTTCCACTTTGTTTCCGAACTCCCGGAGGTATTGAAACATTTCTTCAAACCCTGTTTGTTGTATGCCCGCCATTTCGCTATTTTCTTTCACTGTACTTTCAGAACCTGGGCGCTAGACAGGGGTAGGAGGGGGAGGGGATGGTACTGGAGGGGGAGGGGGTTGCTGGACATAGGTAATACGAGAGGGGATGGTACTGGAGGGGGAGGGAGGGTACTGGATAGAGGGGGAGGGGAGGGTACTGGAAGGGAAGGGGAGGGGAAGGTGCTGGAGAGGAGAAGAGGTAGCTGGAGAGGAGAGGAGGTAGCTGGAGAGGAGAGGAGGGTGCTGGAGAGGGGAGGGGAGGGTGCCGGAGAGAGCTAGTGGAGAGGAGAAGAGGTAGCTGGAGAGGAGAGAAGGGAGGGGAGGGTGCTGGAGAGGGCTAAGGGAGAGGAGAGGAGGGTGCTGGAGAGGGGAGGGGAGGTGCTGGAGAGGGGAGGGGAGGTGCTGGAGAGGGCTAGGGGAGAGGAGCGGAGGGGGGAGGGGAGGGTGCTGGACAGGGGAAGGAAGAGAAGGGGATGGTACAGGAGAGGGAGGAGGGCACTGGAGGGGGAGGGGAGGGTGCTGGAGAGGGGGAGGGGGAGATACACTGAGAGGGCGGGTGATAGTGCTGATGATAGTAATGGTGATAGTGACTAGTAGTGATGATGGTGACCCATCGCAGAGTTGGGTATGCCGTTTTGATTTTGGGCAAAACGGCACGTCTACTTTATTATTATAATGCCGGGGGAGGTGCATATCCCCCCCCCCCCCTCCCACACACACACACACACACACACACACGTCTCCCTCCCTTTCTCACCTGCTTCTCTCCTTCTATTCTCAACTGTGCTCGCTCGCTAGCTCTCTCTCTCGCTCTCTCTCTCTCTCTCTCTCTCTCTCTCTCTCTCTCTCTCTCTCTCTCTCTCTCTCTCTCTCTCTCTCTCTCTCTCTCTCTGTGTCTGTGTTTTGGAGGACAAGCAGCCTAGAAGGGTCACTAGACCTGGTGTTGCTTGATTTTCTTTGTACTCTTTCTATTACTATCTCTATTTTTATTTTTTATTTGTTTAGTCTCTCTCTCTCTCTCTCTCTCTCTCTCTCATTAACTTAAAAATATCACCCTCTTTTTCCATTGTTTTTTTAAGATGTACAGTAGTTACTTGATAATTTTCGCCTTTAATAATATTTCAAATTATAATTATTTATGAAGTCTTGCCGTTCAGGTACTGTACGTATATTACATTGATTAATTGGTGCATACAGTATATAGCAATAATATTATCATCAATTAATACATTAAAACGTAGTTTATGTTCTACCATTAACTTCTTTCATACGAATGTATGCAACTTTAATTGCCTAACAATGTAATACACATCATCCATTATATTTTGTCTTAATGTATATTTATTGTAAGTTTGCAACTACGGTATATTATAAGTCATTGAACATTTCATTTGTTTAAACTGTAATCATATATATATACAGGCTGAAGTGTGTCATGCGTGTTATCGCATGATATGTGGTTATCATTTGATAGACTCTATATCAAACCTGTAATCATTCCAATTAATCGCATTATAATGTACATTAATAACATTCAACTGATAATACTACTGTGTACCGGAGAATGCCTGCTATGACCTTCAATAAAATAATAATGTCATGTAACTGTGCTGTAATGTATGTAATTCCAATTATTTGATGTAGATATTGAGTCATTATGTCATGTAATCCACCTTCTGATAATTAACCCTTTGAGGAGCATAACGCGTTTTGACAATTTATTCTGGCTATCATTATAAATTTGTATACAGCTTATTAAGGTAAAGACTGTCTCATTTATCTTCCGAATATATTATGCCCTTTATAATCTGAATGAAACCGTCTAATAATAGCCAGGAAAATATACTGCAAAAACGCGTCATAATCCTCAAAGAGAAAACGTACCTTTGTAATAATTCATCAGTTATATATACAAACATATACAATCAAATAATTTTCTATATTTCTCCCCGTCATTTACTTCCATTACTAACGGTTCCATGTCATCTCAACCAGTAGACCATTTCAACCAGTAGCTCTCAACCAGTGCCAAATTAACCCAGACCAACCAAACCAGTGCCAAAATATAGTACTAACCTAACCTAACCGCATTGGTTGATTTGGTACTGGTTGAGAGCTACTGGTTGAAATGGTCTACTGGTTGAGTTGACCGGTCACCATTACTAACAACTATATACACATAACATAAGGAGTTACGGACTTATTTCCTCAATTAATTTCAAGAAAAGAATGACGTCTAGAAAAACCTGTTTCTTAATCGTCAAGTCGGTGTATGTATTAGAAAGGCTGTTCTCTTTTAGCATTACTTTTATCAGCTTTCCAATGATTACTTAAATGTTTATCAAATGTTTGTTTTGATGTCAGTCACGTTTATTGAGTGCCATTAACTGTAACAATGAGAGAGAGAGAGAGATTAATATAGATATATTAATATAGATATAGATAGATGGATAAATAGATACAAGTAGATAGATAGATACCTAGATAGAGAGCATAACAATATATAGATAGATAGATAGATAGATAGATACAGATAAATAGATAGATAGAAAGAGACAGATAAAGAGAGAGAGAGAGAGAGAGAGAGAGAGAGAGAGAGAGAGAGAGAGAGAGAGAGAGAGAGAGAGAGAGAGCGGGGGGGGGGGGGGGGGAGGAATAACAGGTAGTGAGGGACTGCGCGTCATGGCTGCATAATTATTTTCACTCCTCAGCCGGAGCTTTGGCCGCACCCTACACATACATACACACACACATACATACACACAACCACACATACCATACACACATACACAGACACACACATATATATCCATACACACACACTCAAACATACATATCCATATACGCACACACACACATATCCATACATACACTTACACACACACACACACGGACACACCGTGCTAATGGTTATGGACAATAGATTGATTCTGATTATACAGCCTCACACCTTTTTGCGCATACACACACACACACACACACACACACACACACATACACACACAAATAACACACATACTTACACAATAGGTATACACACGTGGACATAAACAAATAGGCCTACATGTATTTGTTAGGGCTATACAGTATATAGTTATGTATTAGGGCCATATCTATTTGTTAGGGCCATATATATTTGTTAGGGCCATATATATTTGTTAGGGCCATATATATTTGTTAGGGCCATATATATTTGGTAGGGATATATATATATTTATTCTTTCACCAGTGCGCCCCCCCCCCCCCCCCCTCCCCAAACCCCGATCCCTCATCTCTCTCTTCTCTATCTCTCTCTCTCTCTCTCTCTCTCTCTCTCTCTCTCTCTCTCTCTCTCTCTAAAAAAAATATATATATATATGTATGTATGTGTGTGTGTGCACTGTACAGTATGTATTGTATATATATGTATATATATATACTGTATATATATATATGTATGTATGTGTGTGTATGTGTGTGTATATGTGTATGTATGTGTGTATGTGTGTATATATATGTACCGGTGTATGTATGTATATATATACTGTATATATATATATATATATATATATATATATATATATATATATATATATATATATATATATACCGGTATATATTATTAATATATATAAATATATAGTTTGTAAGGCCAGACTGCCTAGTAAGGACCTTGAGGTCTGTGTGGTCTGTGTATCTATGTAGCTCTATGTAGCTCTCTCTCTCTCTCTCTCCCTGTTGAGACCGGATGTAGTGCGTCCCTTATATGGTGGACGTTCTACCGAGTGCTGGGGTGGCTGGGTGGACGAGGTGGTGGGTGGGTGGGTTGGAGAGTGATAGGTGGGTGGTGGGTGGAGAGTGATAGGTGAGTGGTGGATAAGGGATGGGTGGGTGGTGAACGAGGGGTGGGTGGGTGGGTGGGACGACGGGGTGGGTGGAGAATGATTGGTGGATGGTGGGTGGAGGGTAATAGCTGGGTGGTGGATGGGGTGTAGGCGGGTGGGTGGGTGGACTGTGATAGGTGGGTGCTAGGTGGGGAGTGATAGGTGGGTGTGTGGGTGGGTGGTGGACGAGGGATGGGTGGGTGGGTGGATGAGTTGGTGGGTGGGTGTTGAGTGATAAGTGGGTGGACGAAGGGAGGGTGGGTGGAGGGTAATAGGTGGATGAGGGGTGATTGGATGAGGTCGTGGGTGGGTGGGTGGAGAGTAATAGGTGGGTGGTGGAAGAGGGGTGGGTGGGTGGGTGGAGAGTAATAGGTGGGTGGTGGAAGAGGGGTGGGTAGGTGGAGAGTAACAGATGGGTGGTGGGTGGGTGGTTAGATGGGGAATGATAGGTGGGTGGTGAATGAGATGGTGGGTGAGTGGGTGGACGAGAGGTGGGTGGATGAGAGGTGGGTAAGTGGGTGGACGAGAGGTGGGTGAGTGGGTGGACGAGAGGTGGGTAGGTGGGTGGACGAGGGGTGGGTGAGTGGGTGGACGAGGGGTGGGTGAGTGGGTGGACGAGGGGTGGGTGAGTGGGTGGACGAGGGGTTGGTAAGTGGGTGGACGAGGGGTGGGGGAGTGGGTGGAGGAGGGGTGGGTGGGTGAGTGGGTGGACGAGGGGTGGGTGGGTGGGTGGACGAGGGGTGGGTGGGTGGGTGGGTAGACGAGGGGTGGGTGAGTGGGTAGACGAGGGGTGGGTGAGTGGGTAGACGAGGGGTGGGGTGAGTGGGTGGACGAGGGGTGGGTGGGTGGGTGGACGAGGGTGGGTGGGTGGAGGGTAATAGGTGGATGGTGGACGAGGGGTGGGTGGGTGGAGAGTGATAAGTGGGTGGGTGGGTTGGATGAGTGAAAGGTGGGTGGTGGACGAGGTGGTGGGTGGGTGGGGAGGTGGAAGGTCAGACAAAGTAGAGGTTGAAGGGTGGTGGATGATCGAGGTGGAAGTTTGAAGGTGGAGGAAAGTGGAGGGTAGGTTTTTGTGCGTGGACTAAAACAAGGAAGATAAATGGAGTGTGCTTGGTTTCAAATGGAAGGGTTAGGGTTTTATCGTTGTTATGGAGCTGATTGAGAGGTTTGATGGAGAGGTGGAAGGTCAAACAGAGTAGGGATTGACAGTGGAGGAGATAGTTGGATTAGTGGGTGGGTGAAAGTGGAGGGTGTATTTACAGGTATATTGTGTGTGTCATTCACCTACGATCTTAAGGATCCTTGAGGATCTCTCGCCAGCTATTACCCTCCCGAAAGAGAGCTTAGAGCTCATATTGTCCGATCTATGGGTAAGGCTGAGATCTTTTTCACACACCCCACTCCCAGGCAGCGAGGTCACAACTCCTCGAATTAAGTCTGATACCTATTATCTGCTAGGTTAACAGAGGCTAGTCAGTGTGTGTGTGTGTGTGTGTGTGTGTGTGTGTGTGTGTGTGTGTGTGTGTGTGTGTGTGTGTGTGTGTGTGTGTGTGTGTGTGTGTGTGTGTGTGTGTGTGTGTGTGTGTGTGTGTGTGTGTGTGTGTGTGTGTGTACGAATTTGAGTGGAACAGAGGAAACAAAGGAAAAGGAGATATTGCGTGTGTGTAGTGTTAAATGGATGGGGATTATAGTTAAGAGGGAGCGTTTTGAGCATGTGGATGAATGTATGAGCATGGAGGGTGAAATTGAAACAGGTATAGTGGAGGGGCGAGAGGGAAATAAAAGCTAGAATTATAAGTGGAAATGACAGGCAGACGTGGAAGGGGCTGGTGGAAGGGGCTGGTGAAGGACGTCCGTTAAGGGAAGGTTGTTTTTTTCTGGGACCCCCTTCTCCCTCATGCTTAGCCACATTAGTTTGGCGATTTTAAGAACTGTTTTGTCATTTTGGCGTCGATTTTTTCCTGGCGAGTAATAGTGATCCAGTAATTTTTACCCGGCCTTTGGCCGGGTAAAAATGTATCTTGAAGGGGTGCCTTGGGGGTATTTTCTTAAGCATGATAGGAGTTTTGGGAGGAAACTTAACAATAATAAATAAATAATTATATAAATAAAAAAACAAAAAATGTACCGGTATACTAATAAATACAAATCTTCCCTTAAAAGTAGGGGTTGAAGTGGAAGTTTGGGAATGTAATGGTAATACCTATGTTTCCACAACACATTTCTTAGAGCAAAAATTAATTAGTTGACTTTTACGAAAATGGATACTTAAAGAGTTTTGCTTTATCAAGTATGTGTAGTGTGATATTGGCGCTTTAGCTTTCTGTTTTCGAAGACACGTTTCTTCCTTTTATTTTGGCTTACAATAGACGATTACATTCAGCTTAGGAAGTAACTTTATAAGTTAAATTATTAATTGAGATAGCTTTCACTCCTTTGATCCCTAAGTATCCTTCCTGAGCTGCATAAAATCGTCTAATAATAGCCATAATATTATGCTGTAACGCGTCATCGTATCCTGAAGTGGTTAAATACCCCACACTTTTTTTCTTTTTCTTTTTTATTATTGCCATAATAATAACACCATATTTTGTAGAGACTAAGAAATGAATTTAATCTATGCAGTACCGGTGGCATTCTTTTTATTGTAGTCTGGCAATAATTATACTATTTTGTTCAGCTTAGGAAGGATGTCTATCAATGAAAAAACTACATAATATCTCAAATAATCTTTTTAACTACTATATATCTTCCTAAAGTTTAATAAAATCGTCTAAATGTAGCTTAAATCATATAATCGAGACGTCACCGGTATTGTACGGGATAAAGATGCTTATTAAACATAGTAGTCTATAAAGTACTACCGGTATGTACGGGATAAAGATGCTTATTAAACATAGTAGTCTATAAAGTACTACCGGTATGTACATTAAAGTACTACCGGTATGTACATTAAACATAGTAGTCTATAAAGTACTACCGGTATGTACGGGATAAAGATGCTTATTAAACATAGTAGTCTATAAAGTACTACCGGTATGTACATTAAACATAGTAGTCTATAAAGTACTACCGGTATGTACATTAAACATAGTAGTCTATAAAGTACTACCGGTATGTACATTAAACATAGTAGTCTATAAAGTACTACCGGTATGTAAATTCTTGTGAGACAGTATTTGGAAATCATATTTGTTCGAAATCCTATTTGTTCAGACATTGTTTTTTTATATATCGCCTATACAGTATTATAAATATCTTTATCGCATAGGTCTGTTGTTATATACTTTCAATGTGACATTCTTTTCAGTTTCTTTATATAACGTAATGCTAGCTTTGATACCTGAGTTTACTTTGACAGGTTTGTATGCACACAGATATAACAAAACAACTTAAGCTATCTGTCTATGTGGGATAATAATATAATCTCAATAGCTCTCCGTATCAACCTGCTTTAGTAATTTATCAGGACAATCAGAAATGTAGTGATTTTTAAAGGTGTCTAAAAATCTGTGTGTGATAACCCGGGTTCGAATCCTGGTGGATCACATATATGCTTTCATTAATTTCATTGGAGGTGTTTGGTGTTGTGGTGAAATTAATAAAAAATATATTAGCTAAAACAACATTATATCTTCCATAAATATGAAACTTTGTAGTATAATACAGTATATGACATGGCATGAACAGAAAAAAAAAACGAAAAAAAAACAACAACACCTAAACGAGGCAAGAAATGTAGAAAATATTTAAAAGTGTATAGCTAGCAATATACAGTATGTTATCGGCAAACACTGTACATCAAATTATTTTATGGTTATCATGTATTCAGTCACAAATATACAGTATATATATATATATATATATATATATATATATATATATATATATATATATATATATATATTCGCTATTGACAATACAATATCAACGTTTTTAGATATATTTTTAATATAACAAAACCAAGCTAAGTCACGTTTATTTGCTTTCAGGTATAAATATATTATTCTAGGAAATGTTGTAACCATCACGGATTGTATTTACTATTTACGTTAAAACCGGATACCAGTCCATTAAGAAGAAAGGAAAGTAGAAAGCAAAAATGATAATCAGCCACAATGTAACGCAAGAAGAGAAAACATAGGATACAATGACGAGCGACGATGATGCGGGAATTTTTGTTTGGGGAATTTCCAAGAGTGTAAGAAAAGTAAAGGAACGAATGGTGGACACTAGTAAACGGAAATGATGATGGAGAGAAGAATCAATATAAAGAATGCTTGATTGGGGAGGACTGCTAAAAATGTATCTTAGTTTCGTTACCTTTCTCTGATAACAGAAACACCAATAAGGGGACAGGGTTTATTAATAATGTTATCTATATATTTACTTATTATTGTATTACTTTCCTTCCTAGAACTCCTTCAAGCTAAATAGATTATCCTCTAGATCCCCCTTCAAGATATGATTGTACATTATTTGGTAAAAAATTCCCGGCCAAAGGCCGGTTCCATCGCTATCGCTCGCCAGAAAAGAATCGACACCTAAATGAGAGAGATGGGGTTGCAGAAAAAACGAAAACCTCCCCTTAACAAGGAACATGAAGACACAAACTGCAGATCTCTCTCTCTCTCTCTCTCTCTCTCTCTCTCTCTCTCTCTCTCTCTCTTTCTCTTTGTTGAATTTTATATCTATATGTTTTCAAAATTATTCAGCATTCTTTAACTGTCCTCGTGGCGCAATGCATAAGTGTTTTCATTTTCGGTATGAGTGACCTAGGTTCGAATTCCCGGACTGCCACATGTGTTTGTTAATTTCATTAATCGAGTTTAGGAGTAAAGTTGGTTGGTGGAGAGAACATAAAAATTAACGTTGAGATTTATTTAATTGTTTCTTGCGGTCTCAGAAAATATGTAATTATCCAATTATCTAGATTTTATAATTATCATAACATGACTTGCTATAAATTTTACCACTGGCAATGTATAATCTATATCACAAATATATATACGCTTTCTCAATATATATTTCTTTGCTTAGCATTTTTTATATTGATATAATTAAGTTGTCTGTTCTGCTTTATTTATATTTTCGCGTTTCTTAACCCCTTGAGGATTATGACGCATTTTATCAATATATTCTGGCTATTATTAGACAGTTTTATACAGTTTGGAATGAATCTGCGAGAGTTAAAAGGGTAAAAACTGGCACAATCCGCCATATTACTATCACATAGCCTTCCTAATCTGAAAATAATCGTCAAATAGTTGCCAGATTATAGACAGTTTTTGCGTTCTAGAATTTTGAAAGGGTTAACAACTCACCATAATAAGCTAATTTACAGTTTATGTCCAATTTATTCAATACATTTCTTCAATACATTTCTTCAATACATTTTTTTATACTTTAAACTGAAATACATTATATATAATGTATATGTTCAAATTCATATTGGTAAGAATCGCTTTAACTTAGCTTCTTTGATTTACCTATCTATCTATCTATTGTCTGACGCCGTGATCCCCGAAGGGGTAGCCACGAACGAACCGCCCCCATGAACCTCTGTCCCCAGTCAGTCGACGCCCCTCCCCCCGACCAGCACCGCCTTCGTGCATGTACTTCCTCACTCCATCCTTCCACCTCTCATTCGGTCTACCTCTCCCTCTCTGTCCCTCCACCTCGCTCTCGTACACCCTCTTAGTCATTCTCTCGCTTTCCATACGTTCCATATGGCCGAACCATCTCAAGTTGTTCCTTTTCACACTTTCCAGCACATCTACATCCACACCACACCTCCTTCTTACTTCCTCATTAGTCTGTCTATCCCTCCATGTAACTCCGCACGCACTCCTTAAGTAATTAATTTCCACTGCTCTCACTCTTGGTCTGAGTCTCTCAACCAACGTCCATGCTTCGCTTCCGTAAGTCAGTGTCGGGATTACCACACTGTCATGCAAGGACTTCTTTACTTCCATACTGACCACCCTATTTCTTGTTACTGCTTTTAGCGTTCCTACAACCCTCTTTTTTTATTACCTATCCTGTAAACAGTGTTCACCTAATCACAAGACATATCAAACTAGTTACATTTGCCTGAATTAAAAAACATAGATTTTTTTTCATCAAGCTACCGTTTCTAGTAATAAATTAACTTGCTGCTTTACCAATATAGCATTACAGTCATCGATGTTATTAATAGGTGTATAATTTAACTTATTATTTATGTGATTATTTGTATTATATGGGTAGATAGATCAATAAACAGAGCTCCAATATATTATTGACTATTTTCATTCACTTGACAGCTTAACCTGTTGCCTACATTACAATATATAGTCTAGGCTTAAGTCAATAACACTTATATTTGTCTATTCATTAATCACTTCATTCACCAATTCACATCCACACATATACAGTATTTAGCTACCATTTCTTAATTAATTCTTCCATCTAACTCCCTTCCATCCAGTAACTGATTATCCTAACCCCTTTTCCACCCATACATTAACTCCTTTCAAATCTTTCCCATATATTCACCCATTTAATACCTCACGCCCATAATTCACCGCCCCTCTCTCCATCCATCCATCACCCCACAGGCTTTGCTCGTTTTTAATTTATACATATATCACATTCGTCTATCAGGCCATCTAACTATAATTTCATCCATTCAATAAACTATCATTCCATACGTCCATCCACATACTTAACGCTTCATCCATCAAACAACCATTTAATTCATCCATATAGCCACCTTCCTACCCATACATTCACATATTTAACCCCTTATGTACCGGCGATGTCTTGTTACATTCTATTCTAGCTATAGTTGGATACGTTTGTGCAGTTTAAAAAGGATCTGTGGTAGTAAAAAGAGTCAAGTGAGATAGTTCAAAGCCTATTAAATACTGGAAGCCTTTTTAAGCCGAGTAAAATCGTCCAATAGTAGCCAGAATAAATCTTAAATTAAGACACTGGTACTGAAAGGGTTAAAGAGACGTCATGTTATTTTGTTTGGTCTATCTATCCAACCAATCGATTATTTTTTTTTTTTTTTTTTAGTTTCCTCGCTAGGTCTTCATCAAGCTTTAAAAAAAACATGACGGAGAAGGGGGTCCAGACAAACCTAATGCCTCACCTTAATAGCTTTCACACCTTGGCCGCCCATACATCCACCCATCTAATCCGCCCACGCCCATAATTCACTAGTTAGGAAGACATCACCGCCCATCTCCATCCATCATTCTCTACCAGCTTGTGTTCATTTTTGTATATATACTCACCGTATTCGTCTATGATGGTGTAATGGTTAGAGTGTGTAAGTTCTGTATGTGATATCCCAGGTTGGAATCCTGGGAGAATCACATGCTTTCATTAATTTAATTTAGGGTGTTATTGGTGTTAAGAACGATGTAAAAAATGCCATCTAACAATTCGTTCATTCATTCATTAAAACTAGCATTCCGTACATCCATTCGCATACTTACACATGAACAAAGAAAACTTGAGTCTGTAGAAAGCCGACTGGCCCGTACAAGTCAGATCCCTTTCACACCCAACCCATCTTGTCCGTGTGCCTATTAAATTATATTTAGAAGCTCTCTATCGTTCTTGATCCTACTATAGCACTTGAAAGAATTTCATCAATGCATCCATCGAGCAACCATTTTATCCATCCATCCATCCATGTAACCCCTTCCAACCCATACAGTCACCCCACCTACAACCTTCCCACCTTACTATACCTACTAATACACCCACCCATCTTAACCCCCCATCCACATACTTACCATTTTATCCATCGAACAGCCATTTCATCCATCCATGTAACCCCCTTCCGACCCATATATTCACCTCTTCTACAGCCTTCACACCTCAACACGGCTTTCGTAAAAAACGTTCCTGTTTAACAAACCTCTTAGACTTCTTCCACGATATCCTTAACCTCTACGATGAGAGTAAAGCTGTAGATATTATATACCATGATTTTCAAAAGGCCTTTGACAAAGTTCCCCACAAACGTTTACTGCTAAAACTAAAAGCGCATGGAATACAAGACGGTGTGTTGAAATGGATAGAAAATTGGCTCAGCGACAGAAAGCAAAGAGTAGTCATAAACGGTAAGGCATCTAAATGGACCAATGTAAGTAGCGGGGTACCCCAGGGATCGGTACTAGGACCAATTCTCTTTCTAATTTACATCAACGACATAGATGAGGGTCTCACCTGTACAATCTCAACATTTGCTGACGATACAAAAATTGCAAATAGCGTACTCTCAAAAGAACAAGTTGACGATATGCAACACAATCTAGATAAATTGTCATGTTGGGCCCAAATTTGGCAAATGAGTTTCAATGCGGATAAATGTAAAGTACTACATATCGGATACCTAAATGAGAAAGCAAACTATTCGATGAATGGCACTCAGCTTAAGAATGTAAACAGAGAAACCGATCTGGGAGTAACAATATCGAGTAACCTAAAACCGAGTCAACAATGTTCAGAAGTTGTTAAGAAGGCAAACAAAATAATTGGCTTTATAGGCAGGTCATTTGAGCATAAATCTAAAGAAGTTATCCTAACCCTTTACAATTCCTTAGTCCGCCCTCTTCTGGAATACTGCGTTCAATCCTGGTGCCCTTATTACCAAAAAGATATAAACAAGCTAGAACGAGTTCAACGTAGAGTTACCAAAATGATACCTAGCCTAAAGAACAAACCATACGAAGAGCGTCTTAGAGAATTAAATCTATTTCCTTTAACCCAGCGCAGATTAAGAGGTGACTTAATTCAAGTGTTCAAAATCATCAAAGGCATCGACAATATGAACTGTAGTAAGTACTTCACTATCGACCAATCTAATTACACACGGGGAAACGGTGCAAAATTAATGGTAAATCTTTTAACTCACACGAATCTAAGAATTTCTTCTTCAATCGAGTTGTCAACTTGTGGAATGGGCTTCCCCGAGACGTTATAGACTGCAGCACCGTTGATTCATTTAAACTCCGCTTAGACAAATATCTTGCATCAAACCCGCGACTGACTGCGTTTGTAAATGAATAACTTTAATTTATCCCCCCCTCAGTTACTAACCCATCTGCCCCCTACTAACTTCCTAATCCTGCCACGGATATTAGTTCTAGGGCAGTAGTTCCCTTTCCAATGTTCCCTTACCCACTCTAAACCACTGTTTGGACACTTGATCCTCAGTGTTTTGGAGGACAAGCAGCCTAGAAGGGTCACTAGACCTGTTGTTGCTTGATTTCCTTTGTACTCCTTCCTTTGTACTTTGTACCTTGCCCGCCCATATACCCACCCATCTAATCCGCCCCCACGCCCATAATGCACTGGTTAGCAAGACATCATCGCCCCCCCCCCCCCCCTCCATCCATCCATCACCCCCACCAGTCAAGCCAGTGTTCTTTTTAAGGGAGCCCACCTCGCTTGTTTTTTCTTTCTCTCCCTCTCTCTTTCGCTTGTAACCATTCGGCCCCATTCAGCCTACTATTTTAGGACGTTTACCCCTATCCAGGTGTCAAATATTTTCCTGGCGAGCGGTAGCAAGCCAGCATATATATATTTTTGTTTTGAAAGCAAGCTAAATGAGTAAATTTTTCGATAGAAAAATGTCTCCGGCGAAGCCGGATTTCTCCATACAATGCTGGCTCGCTATCGCTCGCCAGGAATAAATCGACACCTGGATGGGGATAAAAGTCTTAAAACAGTTGGCTGAATGGGGCCGAATGGATACAAGCCAGAGAAAGAGGGAGAGAAAGAGAAAAAAGGCGAGGTGACCCCCCTTTAGCCAGAGCCCGCCACCATCTATTTCTCATTTGTAAAGCGGTAAAGGAAGTTAATTAGGTGAGTGATAAGAGAAACTGGATGATCCTTCCCGGGGCCCAGTCATTTCCGGAGCTGAGGAGGAGGAGGAGGAGGAGGAGGGGGAGGAGGAGGAGGAGGAGGAGGAGGAGGAGGAGGAGGAAGAAGATGGGGATGGAATATATAGATGGAAGAGAAGAAGTAGGAAGGAGAGGGAGGAAGATTGAAGAAGGAGGAGGAGAAAAAAGAGGGGAAGATGGAATAAATAGATGGAAGAGGAGAGGTAGTGGCGGGGGGAGAAGGATTAGATGGAGGAGGAGGAAGAAAAAGGGGTGAGGAGGATGGATTAAATAGATGGAAAACGAGAGGTGGGGGGGGGGGAGAGAAGAGGAGAATTAGAAGAAGGAAGAAGAGGGGGAGATGGAATTAATAGATGGAAGAGGAGAGGTGGGGGGAGATGAAAGAGGACAGGTGGGGGAAGAGGAGGATAAGGGAAGAGGAGAGGTGGGGGAGATGAAAGAGGACAGGTGGGGGAAGAGGAGGATAAGAAGAAGGAGGAGGCAAAGAAGAGGGGGAGATGGATTACATAGATGGAAGAGGAGAAGGAGCAGCGGGATACGGAATGCAAAGGAGCAGAAGAAAAAGAAGGAAGTAGAAAGAAGAGGCAATGACAAGAACAGGATGAAGGGGAGATGGGCCGGTTTTTTAGACCCCCTTCTCCCTCATGTTTAGCCCCATTAGTTTTCAGATGTTAAGATGTTTGCCCCATTAGTTAGTCGATTTTAAGACCTTTCACCCCATTTCTTCGTCAATATTTAGGCCTTTTGTGCTATTTAGGTGTCGATTTTTTCCCTGGCGAACGATAGTGACCCTGTAATGTTGGAAGAACTGGCCTTCGGCCGGAACATTTTTCTACCGAAAAATTTACAAATTAATCTAGAAGGGGGATCTAATGGATTTTTTGTTTTTTTTTAATTTGATGGAGGTCTAGGGAGGAAACTAGAAAAATCATGAATACATGCAAACATCGCCCAAAAAGTGAACCATTAAATGGAAAGGAAAGCAGGGGAATAAATAGGAGAACATTAAATAACGAGAAGGATATAAGAGAACAAAGATCATTACAAACCACATAAAGGGCTGCTACACGCTTAGTTTTACGGCTCAAAATAAATATTGCATATGCATTTTGAAAGTGTGTGTAAGTGGTTTAACAGTTTGTGAATATAAATAATTACTCTGCGCAAACTGTCAATCGATGGTCACAACTCCACGCTCAAACTGACCTATCCTGTCCTGAAACTGACAGATTGAACTGACAGATTGAACTGGGTACTTACAGACTGGTATGAGCTTGACTAAAACACGTATTCTTAACCCTCTCCGACATATTACGCAATTTTGAGCCTATTAGGGATACTTTAAAACCTTTGTTACCACCAGGGGTATTTAGAAACCTTTAGTGTAGTTACTTCAACCTCTGCACTTGTCTTTGAGATACCTGTGGGCAGAAAACTAATTTTGGAGAGGTAATTATAAGAGTGAGAGAACTAACTCTATTTCTTATTGCTAATCTGGCAACCTTTGCGTCATATGAGTCTGAAAGGGTTAAGGGGGGATGGGCTTATTTATTTGCCTTTATATTCATCTATATATTATTTGTCTTTAGTTTCCTCGCTAGACCTCTATCAAACATAAACAAATACTCCCCAAGACCCTCCAAGATGAATGTGTACATTTTTCGATAGAAAAATGTTCCAGCCAAAGGCCGGTTCCTCTTAAATTACAGGCTCGCTATCGTTCGCCAGGAAAAACTCGACACCTATATGACACGACAAGTCTTAATATTGACAAAGAAATCGGGCGAAAAGTCTGAAAATCGCCAAAATAATGGACCAAACATCAAATAATCTGAAAAATAATGGGCCTGCCTGCCTGCCTGCCTGCCTGCCTGCCTGTCTGTCTGTCTGTCTGTCTGTCTGTCTGTCTGTCTGTCTGTCTGTCTGTCTGTCTGTCTGTCTGTCTGTCTGTCTGTCTGTCTGCCTGCCTGCCTGCCTGTCTGTCTGCCTGCCTGCCTGCCTGCCTGGCTGTCTGCTTTCCTTCCTTTCTTCCTTCCAAAGCAGCTTCAGCATTGCCAGACATCTGTTTTCTATGTGGGTGAAGGAGACTAAAGGCAAAGCTGCCTGTAACAAGTATCTCCTCCAACGTTGTAAGAGTGACAGAGCCAAATTCAAGGTACGTTAGAGTCAAATGCCTGGACACACGACATATTGAGATGAATGTATGTGGCAGCCTTGAATGAAGGAGGAAGAGGAATACATTTGTGGAACAGCAGGGATCTAGATGGAAAGAATGGAAAGCGGATGATGAAAGGCAAATAATAAATGATCAAGAAACGTTTGGGTGAAGAGGAGGAATGAATGGGAAGAGACACGTGAAGAATAACACCTTCTATAATGATAACAGCTAAAAAGGAAGCAAAGCAACAACAACAACAACAACAAACACTACAACAAAAACAACAACCGCACCAACAATACTAATACTACTAATAAAACAAAATGAACCCTAGAACAAAAGGAAATGAGATGACAAAAAACTAGGTATAGATTCTCAAGATAGAGAACAGGAATGCAAAAACTTGAAACGGGAAGTTTATAAATGAGAGCAACTGGAAAAAACATATATAAGGTACATAAATTTAAAATAATAACATAGGAGAAAGAACAACATCATCTATCTATCTATCTATTGCCCGACGCCATGATCCCCGAAGGGGTGGCCACGAACGAACCGCCCCCAAGCACCTCTGTCCCCAGTCAGTCGACGCCCCTCCTCCCAACCAGCACCGCCTTCATTCATATACTTCCTCACTCCATCCTTCCACCTCTCCTTCGGTCTACCTCTCCCTCTTTTTTTTAATTTTTTAATTTTCAGTTAGGCTATCACCGCTGGTGGCCTATTAATGCGTACCGGTATTTCATAATTTTTGTTTTCGTTTAGGATAGGCAATAACCCCTGGTGGCCTATTTCTGTTTAAATAAACATAAAATTGTTTTCGGTTCGGCTATCACTGCGTATTCAAATTTAATTTAGTTTTGTTTTAATTTTCGGTTAGGCTATCACCGCTGATAACCTATTTGTGGGTGTATTTCAACATTTTTGTTTTCGGTTAGGCCTATTTAAGTAAGTGAAGCGACCTGAAGGGAGTGAAGTGTTTTTTAAAGTGAGTTAAGTGTTTTTAAGTGAGTGAAGTGATCTGAAGAAAGTGATCGTCACCATGCCTCGTGCCTGTACGAACTGCGCCGGTAGGTTTGGTGCTTCCATGTTTGCTCCTGCCGATCCACAAGTCTGCCGACTCTGCCAGCAACGAGAGGATTTGACAGCAAAATTGGATGAAGCCAACAACAAGATCAACGCCCTCACCAGGAAGCTGGAATCACTCCAAGAGTTTGTAACACTCAACGTTGGAGTATCACTAACTCCAATTGTTTCAACTCCAGCATCCACCACCGCCCCAACGTCATCTGCCAACAATCCAAAACCTGCAGTAGACACTGCAGCAGATGCTTCTGATGAACCTGAGCCGACATCAAACCAGGACAGCTGCCCTGTTCACCTTAGTCTCTGCCCCACTCCTCGTGCAAGAGGCCTGCTAGCACGAACAGTACCAACCCCTCGCCCCCGTTCTAACCACTCCTCTCCCCGACCTGTACGTAGAGTCCCGCCACCACAGGTTTCCGGATTTACACCAGTGAGGAACGGTGCACAGCCAACGCAGAAAAGGTCTCATCTACCAGTCACAATGTCAAACAGATTTGAGATATTGGTAGAGATGGAAGACGAACCAGAAGAGACCAGGCTCGTTGGGGATTCCATCCTACGAGGACAGGTCGAAGAGTTCTGCGACAGAGTCCCAAATCAATGAAAAAGATTTTGCATCCCAGGAGCTGGACTGGACGACATTGTGGAAGCCTTCGAAGATACCACAAAGGATGCAAATGAAAATACCCTTTTTGTCATCATGCTGGTTCAAATGACGTCATGCGCACCATATCCGAAGAGTTGATGGAGAAATATCGCAAGATGATCCAGCACTACAAAAACAAGTCAAGGAATATCATCATCTCAGGCATTCTCCCCAAGATCGACGCACCTGACAAATTCTACGACAAGGCCTTCAGCACAAATAGCCGACTAAAATATTTGTGTCTGAGGGAAGAAGTTGAATTCATCAACCTCTGAGACAACTTCTACAACCAGCCTACTCTGTTCCGCAAGGATGGCACTTATCTAAACCCTGTGGGTTCAGCACGCATGGGTCGTCTCCTACACGAAGCAGTCCGCAGCCATGGATAAAAAAACGCCATCCGAGAAGAAGCAGCAGTGACATAAATCATCCAACGCCAAGAAAAAAAACAGAGGCAACCGAGGACCACCAGCGATAAGGACCGAAGACAGCGAGGACCGAGGACAGCCATGAACATAAATGTAGATCCGACAAGAACCAAAAATATTATTAAAGAACGTTCTGTGAGTTCTAAAATAACAAATTTAAAGGTTTTCTATGCAAACGCTCGTAGCATACGCAATAAATTTTCAGATTTAGAGCAGCTAGTGTTTACAGAAAATTATGATGTGATTGGCATAACAGAATCTTGGCTCAATACAGAAGATAGAGACTTTTTAGCAGAGTATTCACTTCCCGGTTATGTAATGTATGAGAAAATCCGAATAATCGAAATGGAGTTGGCGTTTTACTTTTATATCAAAGAAAGTCTTAACCCTACCCTCTTGTCAAAACCTCAAATTGTGAACGTCGACGCATCTTTTGTGCTAATAAAGAATAATAAAGGTACAAAAATAATACTTGCATTAATATACAGACCTCCAGCTCAATCAGTGCAAACTGACCGAGAAATTTACGAACAAATTGCAGATGAAAGTAACTCACAAGATACCGTAATTTTTGGCGACTTTAATTTACCTGTGACCAAGTGGGGCGATACTCTTACTTCACACTCTGGACATGACTTGTATACGAACTTGCAAGAGAGTTCGCTTTATCAATTTGTTCGAACGCCAACCCGTGGTAATAACGTTCTTGACATTGTACTTGCAACAAAAGAAGAATTAATAGAGAATTTGAATGTTGGTGATGAATTCAGTAACAGCGACCATCGTACGATAACGTTCACTTTAAAGTTTACTAGTAACGAACCAAATAGTAGCATCGAAAAAGTCCCTAATTTCAAGAAAGCAAACTTCCATAAACTTAGAGCTATGTTTAAAGAAACTGACTGGAGCTTTTTATTTAACAATAACGACATAAATACATCTTGGAGGTTATTCGAAACCACTTACCTAAAAGCAGTGCAAGACTGCATACCATCGAAAATACGGCGTCCAGGCCATAATAATAAGCCCAAATAGTGGAATAAAGATATTTCAAACTGCCTGCTTGCTAAACAATGTGCTAATGATAGATTAAAATCCTCACAAAATGACGAAGAACGGATGAAATTTGTAGAGCTACGACGCAAAGCCAAAAAGTTAATTAAGCAAAGTAAAAAGACCTTAGAGTTACATATTGCGAATCAAAGTAAAACAAACCCGAAAGAATTCTATAGTTATATCAGAAAGAAAAAAGTAGTTACTTCAACTGTTGGACCGTTAGTCGATGAAAATGGAGAATACACCAAAGACGAAGTACAAATGAGTAATGCCCTGAATACCTTTTTTGCATCAGTTTTTACAACAGAAGACCTCAATGATATCCCTACACCATCGCCGATTCAGATTGATAATTCAGATGGTTTAAGTAATATCACCGTTACAGAGAGAGAAGTATTGAATTGTTTAGATAAACTCAAGGTAAATAAAACGCCTGGACCTGATACAATCTCGCCTAGAGTTCTAAAGGAAGCTAAGGATGAGCTCTCCAAACCACTGACATTACTATTCAATAAATCCTTGCAGTCTGGAACTATGCCTGATCAGTGGAAGCTAGCCAACGTAACACCGATATTAAAAAAAGGCAGCAAATCCCTACCCAGTAACTATCGTCCAATTAGCTTAACCTCAGTTGTATGTAAAATGCTAGAAACGGTCATACGAGACAGACTCGTAAATCACTTAGAGGAAAATAACATACTTAAAGATACTCAACACGGCTTTCGTAAAAAACGTTCCTGTTTAACAAACCTCTTAGACTTCTTCCACGATATCCTCAACCTC
>CM064519.1:49230833-49302729 GCA_032716605.1 Paralithodes platypus | reverse complement strand
CCTAGTGAGGCAGCCTGGTGAGGGACAAAGTCTTCAGTTCTCTTACTGACCCGCAAACAGACTGTTCCAGAGCCTGAAGGTATCCATGCCAGACTTTGACTTGTCGTGTAGCCTATCCAACTTTCAGTATAATTCAGTGGCTTTGAGGGAATTACCATCTAAACTATGTCATCTTCCCTCGCTCAAGCGAACCAACTAATCTCTGTTTTATCTCAGTCTCCAATGTGTTCCGTGATACTCCAGGGCTTACTTCTTTGGCCGTGCACGACATCGACGTAGGGGATGCAACTCCCATTAAACTATCCCCCTACCGTGTCTCGCCACAACGCAGGAGTATACTGCAGGTCGAGCTTGACTTAATTTTTTCAAACCAGCTGATCACAAGGGCCTTAAGCCAGTGGAGTAGTCCAGTCATACTTGTGCCAAAGCCAGACGGGAGCCATAGGTTATGTAGGGTCTATAGGCAAGTCAATGCTGTCACAAAGAACGATACCTATCCACTGCCACGGATCAAAGATTGCATTTACCAGGTTGGCCTCATACAGCAGTAAGTTTAATTTAATGAGAGGATTTGGAATTAGCTCTCCCTTGTAGCGAGGTAAATATCATGCTTTTGTAGTGCGCTTTCAAGCCTTCAGCTGAGAGAATGCCTTGCAATTCGAATAACGCTCCAGCTACGTTCCGGCTATGGTCTGATGTGGTACCTGGAGACGTTGCCTACTTTGGGTGATATCCTTATTATATCCTCATTATAATCTTGCTGTTGCCAATCTGGTGGTGAATCTATTTATGTATTATGTTTAATATTATGTACTATACTCCTTAAACTCTTTTCTAAGGGGGAGGTCTGACATACGGAGCCCTGTAGTTAATTTTAGAGTTAGGATTAAGGGTTCAAGGAGCCAAACTACCCAAGTGGTGAAGCAGACTAGCGAGCGAACGAGCGAGTGGGCAAACCATCTCGCCCCATACCAGCTCGCCCCATACCTCGAGGACCGATGCTATGGACGTATGATCGACGCCAGGAGCTGTGAGTGGACGACACACCTGTTATGTGATTCGAGGAGCTAGATTGGAGCGCGCACCATCACTCGCCTCCTGATTCGTTCCTACCAACCATCATTGTTTGGTATATAAGACCCGAGTTGTGGGCATTCAAATCAGTCTCATTTGGAGTTGGGGAAGGTGAACTTGCAGCTGGAGGAAGACGGGGTGAAGTATTATAATGGGATTGTGACTGTCAGTCAGATTATATAAATGTGTGTTAAGTGTGTTCGGTGTAAACACTTACGTTATGTTGGTTAGTGAGATATGTGATTGGGAATTAACGTGATGTGTTTAATGTGTGTAATGTGTTTAACTATTTAATTGGGAATTAACGTGAACACTACTATTATGTGTTTAACGATTTAATTGGGAATTAACGTGAACGCTACTATTATGTGTTTAAACTATTTGATTGCGAATTAACGTTAACGCTACTATTTATGTACTTAACTATTTGATTGGGAATTAACGTTAACGCTATTATTATGTACTTAACTATTTTAGTTGACTAACTTGTGGACTAAAGCAACTCTTTAAGTAATTGGGTTATGATGAAAGTAATCCTATTGTTTTATATTAATACTTACGAGTTCTTTCATTTTCTTTGAATTATGCTTACATTGCTTAATGGTGCTTAGTACGGTGATGCTATTGTCTCGTATTAGTAATATCCCCTTAGACTAACATGGCTGTGTTACTATTACTTCTAGTGATTTCCTAAGCTGAAGAAAATTCTTTTGCTTAAAATATTATATTTTGCTTTTCATATTATTTGAGTGAGACCTGAATCGAATCTATGAAACGATCCTGTAACTTTATTTACTCATAATCAAACCTCAATGTTACGTGGTTAAGAAATAAATTTAACTAATTATTAAATATATATCTAACTTTTTATGTGACTTTTGATATTACTCCTGATGATAATAATAATATAATACTATTAACGTAAGACAAGAACCAAGAATAATTACATTACATATAAATAAAAGGACATATAAGAAAACTATCTATTCATTTCAAAAAGGGTAAGAGACAGAAATATTCTTACTTTAATATTTATCTTTCAAGACTTTTTATAAAATTAATAGTCCTTCTTTAGATATAACTTCTTCGGTTCATAACCATAGCCTACTAAGCTTCGGTTAAATAATAATTCTTTATAAATACTACATGACTTTAATTAGTTTCAGTATTTTTCATAAGTAAAGAGTATCAGTCAATAAAGGACACCAAGTCCTAAGATCCAAAAGGAAAGGAAGCAACAACAGGAAATAATTTTATTAGATTTTACTTTTGTTTTGCCTTCAGCTGACTGATACCTTAATATATATCTCTGTGCTATCTAGATTCATCAAGTTAACCACTTGAGGATCAAGATACGTAACAATATATATATATATATATTATGCATGTATGTATGTGTATGTGTGTTTATACATGTATGTGGGGGGGGGGACCATATTGTTGACCTAAAATCATAACTATTGCATACATTCAAAAACATTGTTTTTAATTTCCGTCGCATTCATGCACCGAATGTTCGTGTAAAGTTTGGTGAAAATCCGTCGAACGGTCTAGGAAGAGTTTTCGGACAGACAGACAGACAGACATTTCGGCCGGCATGTACCACTATACGGGGGGCGATACCACTCTGCTTACGCAGAGTTGATAAACCAGATACACACACAAACAAACAGAGGGCCATAGGATCTGAAGGCTGAGGGGGGGTGAATCACATGCCCTCAGCAGGATGTGGTTATCTGGACGGCATTCACTATATTAATATTATGTATACACTCTGTTGTTATGTAAGTGTTTAGGTCCCTGTGTGTTATACACTCTGTTGTTATGTAAGTGTTTAGGGCCCTGTGTGTTATACACTCTGTTGTTATGCAAGTGTTTAGGGCCCTGTGTGTTATACACTCTGTTGTTATGTAAGTGTTTAGGGCCCTGTGTGTTATACACTCTGTTGTTATGTAAGTGTTTAGGGCCCTGTGTGTTATACACTCTGTTGTTATGTAAGTGTTTAGGGCCCTGTGTGTTATACACTCTGTTGTTATGCAAGTGTTTAGGGCCCTGTGTGTTATACACTCTGTTGTTATGTAAGTGTTTAGGGCCCTGTGTGTTATACACTCTGTTTTATGTAAGTGTTTAGGGCCCTGTGTGTTATACACTCTGTTGTTATGTAAGTGTTTAGGGCCCTGTGTGTTATACACTCTGTTATGTAAGTGTTTAGGGCCCTGTGTGTTATACACTGTTGTTATGTAAGTGTTTAGGGCCCTGTGTGTTATACACTCTGTTGTTATGTAAGTGTTTAGGGCCCTGTGTGTTATACACTCTGTTGTTATGTAAGTGTTTAGGGCCCTGTGTGTTATACACTCTGTTGTTATGTAAGTGTTTAGGGCCCTGTGTGCCATACACTCTGTTGTTATGTAAGTGTTTAGGGCCCTGTGTGTTATACACTCTGTTGTTATGTAAGTGTTTAGGGCCCTGTGTGTTATACACTCTGTTGTTATGTAAGTGTATAGGGCCCTGTGTGTCATACACTCCGTTGTTATGTAAGTGTTTAGGGCCCTGTGTGTTATACACTCTGTTGTTATGCAAGTGTTTAGGGCCCTGTGTGTTATGCAAGTGTTTAGGGCCCTGTGTGTTATACACTCTGTTGTTATGTAAGTGTTTAGGGCCCAGTGTGTTATACACTCTGTTGTTATGTAAGTGTTTAGGGCCCTGTGTGTTATACACTCTGTTGTTATGTAAGTGTTTAGGGCCCTGTGTGTTATACACTCTGTTGTTATGTAAGTGTTTAGGGCCCTGTGTGTTATACACTCTGTTGTTATGTAAGTGTATAGGGCCCTGTGTGTCATACACTCCGTTGTTATGTAAGTGTTTAGGGCCCTTTTGTGTTATACACTCTGTTGTTATGTAAGTGTTTAGGGCCCTGTGTGTTATACACTCTGTTGTTATGTAAGTGTTTAGGGCCCTGTGTTATACACTCTGTTGTTATGTAAGTGTTTAGGGCCCTGTGTGTTATACACTCTGTTGTTATGCAAGTGTTTAGGGCCCTGTGTGTTATACACTCTGT
This sequence comes from Paralithodes platypus, assembly GCA_032716605.1. Taxonomy (NCBI): domain Eukaryota; kingdom Metazoa; phylum Arthropoda; class Malacostraca; order Decapoda; family Lithodidae; genus Paralithodes; species Paralithodes platypus. Next base: position 49,298,597 of record CM064519.1, on the reverse strand, counting down.
TGTTATGTAAGTGTTTAGGGCCCTTTGTGTTATACACTGTTGTTATGTAAGTGTTTAGGGCCCTGTGTGTTATACACTCTGTTGTTATGTAAGTGTTTAGGGCCCTGTGTGTTATACACTCTGTTGTTATGTAAGTGTTTAGGGCCCTGTGTGTTATACACTCTGTTATGTAAGTGTTTAGGGCCCTGTGTGTTATACACTCTGTTGTTATGTAAGTGTTTAGGGCCCTGTGTGTTATACACTGTTGTTATGTAAGTGTTTAGGGCCCTGTGTGTTAATATTATGTATACACTCTGTTGTTATGTAAGTGTTTAGGGCCCTGTGTGTTATACACTCTGTTGTTATGCAAGTGTTTAGGGCCCTGTGTGTTATACACTCTGTTGTTATGTAAGTGTTTAGGGCCCTGTGTGTTAGACTTGTTTATACCGTATTTCGTATTCATTTGTTAAGGGGTGTGACCTGTTTTTTTTCTTTCTCCTTTCTTATCTCTCTCTCTCTCTCTCTGGGTTGATCCATTCAACCCCATTCAGCCTACTGTTTTAAGACACTTATCCCAATCTAGGTGTTGATATTTTATTGGCAAGCGATAGGATAGCGCAACCCAGGATTGTATGAAGAAATCCGGCTTCGCCGGAGAAATTTTGCTATCGAAAAATGTACAAATTTAGCCTGCTGTCAAAACATATTAAACAATATGCTGGCTCGCTCCCGCTCGCAAGGAAAACAAATCGACACCTGAATGGGGATAAACGTCTTAAAACAGTAGGCTGAATGGGACCGATTGGATACAAGCCAGAGAAAGAGCGAAAAGGAGAAAAAAAAGCAGGTCACCCCCCTTAATCTTTCATACAATTGATAACCAGTTTTATCACACAATTCTTGAAGTGACTTTGTATCATACATAAAACATTTATGTTTGTGTTATGCGTAATAATATTTGTGTTATTATCATGACAAAGTATATAATTAGTGCACCTAATTTGTTATCGAGATAATTGGCAATTTGTCGGGTGAATGGGTTCTTAGTCACATATGATTATACACTCACACGTACACACACATGCGCGCGCGCATATATTTATTTATTTATATATATATATATATATATATATATATATATATATACAGTATGTATATATATACAGTATATATATACCGGTATATATATATATATATATATATATATATATATATATATATATACAGTATGTATATATACCGGTATATATAATTATATATATATATATGAATTATGTGTGTGTTTATTTATTAAGACACAATTTCATAACTCGGATGTATAAACACATAGTGTATGACTTATGCATTTGTATTAATAGTTAGGTAAATATATACAGATAGTAGTCCAGCTAACTCTCACAAACACCTCTTCCTCCTAGTCATTTCAGTACACTTAACAAGCGCAATACACTATTTATCCAACACACCTAAATTACCTCTAACGTATTGTACCTTGATTTTGGCTCTTATCACTCGTTCAACTTTGGGTGAGACACTTGTTACAGGCATCTCTGCCTTTCGTCTCCTTCATTCACTTATACAAAAATAGATTGAACTAATATTATATAATATTACATGTCATTAATTGTGTATTTTTTTTATTCCACAGGTGAGTACCCTGAAAGGAGAGGGATTGGTGAGTAATCCGTGTGTGTGTGTGTGTGTGTGTGTGTGTGTGTTAGAGAGAAAGGGGGGCGGTATGTTTGTTTGTGTGTGTTAGTTTTTATCCTGGCGATCGTCTAATCGTCTAATAGTAGCTAGAATATGATTACTTCCCTTTCATTATATTTTTGCTACAATTTGACGATTGTGTGCAGCTTAGGAAGGGCGGCAAGCCATTGAAAGGTTACTGAATGGGTCAAGACAATGTGTAGAGGGGGCCTTGGTTAATGGGTCAAGACAATGTGTAGAGGGGGCCTTGGTTAATGGGTCAAGACAATGTGTAGAGGGGGCCTTGGTTAATGGGTCAAGACAATGTGTAGAGGGGGCCTTGGTTAATGGGTCAAGACAATGTGTAGAGGGGGCCTTGGTTAATGGGTCAATACAATGTGTAGAGGGGGCCTTGGTTAATGGGTCAAGACAATGTGTAGAGGGGCCTTGGTTAATGGGTCAAGACAATGTGTAGAGGGGCCTTGGTTAATGGGTCAAGACAATGTGTAGAGGGGGCCTTGGTTAATGGGTCAATACAATGTGTAGTGGGGCCTTGGTTAATGGGTCAAGACAATGTGTAGAGGGGGCCTTGGTTAATGGGTCAAGACAATGTGTAGAGGGGGCCTTGGTTAATGGGTCAAGACAATGTGTAGAGGGGGCCTTGGTTAATCGATCATTTTCAATTGCTTACTTATAATAAGTTAATCTGGTTGTATCATTAGTTGCTACAGGAAACCAACTAATTAGGCCCTATAACCTGTTCCAAGTAAGTAGGCCAAAACTCTTGAACATTAAGGGGAGATGCGTCGTTTTTCTCGTCCCACTTCTTCCTCATGTCCCATCAGTTTTCAGATTTTAAGAATTTCGACCCATTAGTTTGGCGATTTTAAGACTTTTCACCCCATTTGTTGTCAATATTAGGACTTTTCGTGCAATTTGGGTGTCGATTTTTTCATGGCTAGCGATAGCGAGCCTGTAATTGTAGAAGGAACCGGCCATCGGCCGGGAAATTTTTCTACAGAAATATGTACACATTTATCTTGAAGATGGACGTTTTTTTAAGCTTGATATAGGTCTGGGGAGGAAACTAAAAAATAATAAATAGATAATTATATTCGACAAATTAATAGCCCATCTCTCATTAACCTCTATAATTCACAAACGACTAGAGTAACCGAGGGTCAGCCAGGGAATAATTGTGAACATTGACAACCCCTTTGCTCTAGCCCTACTTGATTTACCTTTTTGGAACAGGTTGGCCAAATAAGTCATGTCTCCGCTGTTATTACGTTTTACTCTCTGTGCTGTATTAATGTCTGTCAGATGTTGAATAGGGGTGTAAATATAGGAACATCGAAACGATGAATTAATGCTTAGATAATGCTAATACCAATTATTGATCGAAATATACTCGGTGCCCCGACATCACTTATTTGGGCAACTGTACAGTAAATGGGCGTGTTTACCGGAGTCTCGGTTGCTTCTTGATACGTGAAGGTCAGAAAGTTTTTTGGTCATGCTGCTTGAAATAATGCGTGCAGTAGGACACTATTTCTGGCTCCTCCGAGAAATACTTAAACATGTTTTTTCTAAGAATTTAAAAAAAAAAACAGGACGCGATATAAGAAAGGTAGACTGTAATGACGTAAGCTATGCACGAGATATACATTTGAAAATGCTAGAATTGAAAAGTGATTGATATTTTTTTGTTTTTTTCTATATTCCAACTACTCCCTCTCGGGCATAGGCTGAGAGCCTGTACATTCCACCGCTCAACACGGTGAAGCCCGTGAGGCCTTGTTCCAGTCTGGGGAGTGAGACATGTGAAGCATCCATCATGGCTCGAAGCAGCTCCATCTCGAAGCGGCTGGTTGCTTCGTTCAAGTGCTTCACCGTCTCACCCTCCAGACTCAGACCCTCACTCTCAGTATTATTATACTGTATAATAATATGTTGCTGGTTTTATATCTTATTATTATTGTTATTTATTTATTTATTTATTTATTTATTTATTTTTGGGGGGGGGATGTTTGCTTCCTGAACCTCTATCAAACTTTAAAACCCACACCCAAAATTCCCCTTTGAGATAAATTTTTAATTTTTTCGGGAGAAAAATGTCCCAGGCTAGGGCAAGTTTACAAGCTCACTATCGCTCGCCAGGAAAAAAATGGACACCTAAATAGCAGAATGGTTTGAATATTGACAAAGAAATGGGGCAAAAGGTCTTAAAATCTCAAAACTGTTGGAGCTAAAGATGAGGGAGAAAAGCGCCCAGAAACAACCAAAATCCTCCCCTTAACTAGAGTGGCCGACTCGAGACAGAGCCCGAGCAGGAACAACAGATAAAAAAAAATATATATATATACCGGTATATATATATATCGAGAGAGAGAGAGAGAGAGAGAGAGAGAGAGATTCGCGGGTAATAGAGAATTTATCAAAAACGTTCTCCATTTCAGATATATAATATGTCGGCGATTCTTGTATGTAACATTTGTGTTGTTATTCTATGTCTCAACCTCGGGACTGTAGGCTGTTCAGTAGCCTATAACTTTTATGAGGCCCCGAGATTATCGAATTAAACTTTAGAGATGTTGGGTGCTTCATATGTGTCGCACATAATAGTCTTACACTTTTGTTATATTGTTTCCTGTTCTTATCAATGCTTGCCTGTGGTATTCATAAAGAAAACATATTGCTATAATCTGCAGTACCGCATTAGCCTGAAATGTATTATTTTACTTGGTCAATATTGGTTACCATACATATATATCCAAATCTAGTTCAATCTACGGTACGATGGACAAACGAATCAGAAAGTACGAGAGCTTTGTGGTGTGGATGTGGATGTGCTGGAGAGTGTGAAAGGGAACACCTTGAGGTGGTTCGGTCATGTGAAATGTATGGAGAGCTAGAGAATGACCAAGAGTGTGTATGAGAGTGAGGTGGAAGGTCAGAGAGGAAGAGGCGTTCTAAGAGTGAGGTGGAAGGATGGAGTTGTGAGTGAAAGTGGTGTTGGGTGGGATGAAGGGCACCGGATGACATAGGACGGAGGTGCATGGAGGCGGTTCATTCGTGGTCACCCCGGGGATCATATCGTCTGGCAACAGATAGACAGATACGCTTGTCCCCTTGTTCTCTTTCCAAGTATTTACTTCCGCACAGAGCAATCACTTGTAACATTAGTCTATAATGGTGCATAATACCATACTAAGAGAGAGAGAGAGAGAGAGAGAGAGAGAGTACAAAGGAGTACAAAGGAAATCAAGCAACAACAGGTCTAGTGACCCTTCTAGGTTGCTTGTCCTCCAAAACACTGAGGATCAAGTGTCCAAACAGTGGTTTAGAGTGGGTAAGGGAACATTGGAAAGGGAATTACTGCCCTGAAACTAATGTCCGTGGCAGGATTAGGAAGTTAGTAGGGGACAGATGGGTTAGTAACTGAGGGGAGGATAAAATAAAGTTATTCATTTACAAACGCAGTCAGTCGCGGGTTTGATGCGAGATATTTTTCTAGGCGGAGTTTAAATGAATCAACGGTGATGCAGTCTATAACGTTTCGGGGAAGCCCATTCCACAAGTTGACAACTCGATTGAAGAAGAAATTCTTAGATTCGTGTGAGTTAAAAGATTTACCAATAATTTTGCAAACCGTTTCCCCGCGTGTAATTAGATTGGTCGATAGTGAAGTACTTACTACAGTTCATATTGTCGATGCCTTTGATGATTTTGAACACTTGAATTAAGTCACCTCTTAATCTGCGCTGGGTTAAAGGAAATAGATTTAATTCTCTAAGACGCTCTTCGTATGGTTTGTTCTTTAGGCTAGGTATCATTTTGGTAACTCTACGTTGAACTCGTTCTAGCTTGTTTATATCTTTTTGGTAATAAGGGCACCAGGATTGAACGCAGTATTCCAGAAGAGGGCGGACTAAGGAATTGTAAAGGGTTAGGATAACTTCTTTGGATTTATGCTCAAATGACCTGCCTATAAAGCCAATTATTTTGTTTGCCTTCTTAACAACTTCTGAACATTGTTGACTCGGTTTTAGGTTACTCGATATTGTTACTCCCAGATCGGTTTCTCTGTTTACATTCTTAAGCTGAGTGCCAGTCATCGAATAGTTTGCTTTCTCATTTAGGTATCCGATATGTAGTACTTTACATTTATCCGCATTGAAACTCATTTGCCAAATTTGGGCCCAACAAGACAATTTATCTAGATTGTGTTGCATATCGTCAACTTGTTCTTTTGAGAGTACGCTATTTGCAATTTTTGTATCGTCAGCAAATTTTGAGATTGTACAGGTGAGACCCTCATCTATGTCGTTGATGTAAATTAGAAAGAGAATTTGTCCTAGTACCGATCCCTGGGGTACCCCGCTACTTACATTGGTCCATTTAGATGCCTTACCGTTTATGACTACTCTTTGCTTTCTGTTGCTGAGCCAATTTTCTATCCATTTCAACACACCGTCTTGTATTCCATGTTCTTTTAGTTTTAGCAGTAAACGTTTGTGGGGAACTTTGTCAAAGGCCTTTTGAAAATCAAGGTATATAATATCTACAGCTTTACTCTCATCGTAGAGGTTGAGGATATCGTGGAAGAAGTCTAAGAGGTTTGTTAAACAGGAACGTTTTTTACGAAAGCCGTGTTGAGTATCTTTAAGTATGTTATTTTCCTCTAAGTGATTTACGAGTCTGTCTCGTATGACCGTTTCTAGCATTTTACATACAACTGAGGTTAAGCTAATTGGACGATAGTTACTGGGTAGGGATTTGAGAGATTTTGGGATTTGGGTAGAGAGAGAGAGAGAGAGAGAGAGAGAGAGAGAGAGAGAGAGAGAGAGAGAGAGAGAGAGAGAGAGAGAGAGAGAGAGAGAGAGAGAGAGGTGTAGGTGTCAATAAACCATGAGAAGGAAATACGGCAGGGAGAGGAAACACACACACACACACACACACACACACACACACACGATACAATCATAACGGACCACCACACACACACACGCACACAACCTGTAAATAAAGTGACTCATGTTATTGTTCTCTCTCTCTCTCTCACACACACACACACACACACACACACACACACACACACACACACACACACACACACACACACACACACACACACACATTTCAGCGGCCCCACCCCCACTCCAACACCAGCGGAAGGTACGATGACCGAAACATGAGAGCCGCGAAACGTCTCTCACGGAAATATACGAGCGAGAGGGAGAGGGGAGGAGGGCGGGGGGGGGGACGGGAAGTGGGTGAAAAAATATGAACACCTTGAGACTCCTGACGCGTTTTGACAGTATATTCTGGCTATCATGAGACGATTTTATATAGCTTAGGAAAGATCTGTGGGAAGTAAAAGGTCAATGCCTGTCTCAATTAACCCTCTGACTTCCATATACCCTTCCTATCTAAATGTAATCGTCTAATGATAGCCAATATATCGCCAAAGTGCGTCTTAATCCTCAAGGGGTTAAGATAGATAGTTAGATGTATATGGCAGATTTCTAAGCACACAGTCATTCGGACAGATATATATATATATAGATAGATACATACATAGACAAATAGATTGATGAATAGGGAGTGAGGGAAAGGGAATAGGAGTGAGTGGGAATGGCATACAGTACGTGATATGTGTTTGCCATTCAGTCATATACATTACTGTACTATGAGGGAACTGGAGCTCTTGCTGAGGTCCAGTAATAGATATTCTGATCAGAGAGAGAGAGAGAGAGAGAGAGAGAGAGAGAGAGAGAGAGAGAGAGAGAAAACCAACGGAGCGAGGCGGCCTGTGAACCTGTAGCCAGCATCGGGTAATTGACCAGGGGGGGGGGGCCCCCCCCCCCCCCCCTCTGGACTTCGCACAGGTAATGACACCAGGTGAGGAGGAGAAGGGGGTGCTATGGCTTGATGGGGGTGGGGGGTAAAAGCGAGGGATGGGGATGGCGGAGGAGGGGAAATCTAGGAAGGGAACGGTGGTTTGGTGGGAGGGAAAGGTGAGGGATGGGGAGGGGGGTAGCGTGCGTGGCTTGGTGGGGGTTGGTGATGGCGTGGGATGAAAAGCGAGGGTTGGGGATGGGAGGGGTATTGGTGAGGGATATGTGGAGAAGGAGGAGGGGAGGGGGTGTTGTGGCTTGGTGGGGAAGGGTGGTGGGGGTGGAGAGAAAGGCAAGGGATTGGGATGGGAGGGATCTAGGTTGGGGATATGTGGAGGAGGAAGGGGAGGCGGTGATGTGTCTTGGTGAGGGAGGATGGTGGGGAGTGGTAGGGATGGGGATGGAAGGGGAGGGGGGATGTAAAGTAGGTGGTGGAAAGGGAAGGGATCTAGGAGGGGATTTATCGGTAATGTGGAAGGAAAGGCGATAAATGGAATGTGGGGAGGGAGGGATATAGGTGTGGGGGGATATCTAGGAGGGAATTACGGTTTTGTGGAAGGAAATACGAGGAGCTGGAGTAAGAGGAGAGACGGGGGGGGGCTATAGAGTGGAAGAAGAGGGAAATCTTGGAGGGAGTTGACGGTTAGGTGGAGGGAAAGGAGAGATATAGGATAAAGGGAGAGGGTAGGTGTAGGAGGTGGGGGATATCGAAGCGGGAATGACGGTTTTGTGGAAAGAAATACGAGGAGCTGGAGTAAGAGGAGGGTCCAGAAAAAATATATACCTCTTCTTAACATACATAGGCAGGGATGGAAAAGTAAAACCCAATGTCACATGAGCGTTTTTCCGACATTTTTTTAGAAAATTGTGATCTGGCATCTATTCTATAACAAACTTACTCAATTTGAAGGCATTTGCACTGGTTATCTTGCAGTTATATATAGCTTTAATTGTATATTAATATCGTTCTCAACGCTAATAACCCCCAAATGAAATTAATAAAGGCATATGATCCTCCTGAATTCGACCCCAGAACACCACATAGAGAACTTAAACGCTCTAACCATTATACCACCAAGTTTATACCTTTTTAACGTCTCCCTTCGGAGTGTTAAATTTAATGACGGAACAAGAAATTATGAAGTAAGGATTTGTTGGGGAGAAACTAGATTATGTAGTGATGGAATATGTCTGTAAGAAACTAGATTATGCAGTGATGGAATATGTCTGTAAGAAACTAGATTATGCAGTGATGGAATATGTCTGTAAGAAACTAGATTATGCAGTGCTGGAATATGTCTGTAAGAAACTAGATTATGCAGTGCTGGAATATGTCTGTAAGAAACTAGATTATGCAGTGCTGGAATATGTCTAGAAACTAGATTATGCAGTGATGGAATATGTCTGTAAGAAACTAGATTATGCAGTGATGGAATATGTCTGTAAGAAACTAGATTATGCAGTGATGGAATATGTCTGTAAGAAACTAGATTATGCAGTGATGGAATATGTCTGTAAGAAACTAGATTATGCAGTGCTGGAATATGTCTGTAAGAAACTAGATTATGCAGTGCTGGAATATGTCTGTAAGAAACTAGATTATGCAGTGCTGGAATATGTCTAGAAACTAGATTATGCAGTGATGGAATATGTCTGTAAGAAACTAGATTATGCAGTGATGGAATATGTCTGTAAGAAACTAGATTATGCAGTGATGGAATATGTCTGTAAGAAACTAGATTATGCAGTGCTGGAATATGTCTGTAAGAAACTAGATTATGCAGTGCTGGAATATGTCTGTAAGAAACTAGATTATGCAGTGATGGAATATGTCTGTAAGAAACTAGATTATGCAGTGCTGGAATATGTCTGTAAGAAACTAGATTATGCAGTGCTGGAATATGTCTGTAAGAAACTAGATTATGCAGTGCTGGAATATGTCTAGAAACTAGATTATGCAGTGATGGAATATGTCTGTAAGAAACTAGATTATGCAGTGATGGAATATGTCTGTAAGAAACTAGATTATGCAGTGATGGAATATGTCTGTAAGAAACTAGATTATGCAGTGCTGGAATATGTCTGTAAGAAACTAGATTATGCAGTGCTGGAATATGTCTGTAAGAAACTAGATTATGCAGTGCTGGAATATGTCTGTAAGAAACTAGATTATGCAGTGCTGGAATATGTCTAGAAACTAGATTATGCAGTGATGGAATATGTCTGTAAGAAACTAGATTATGCAGTGATGGAATATGTCTGTAAGAAACTAGATTATGCAGTGATGGAATATGTCTGTAAGAAACTAGATTTTGCAGTGATGGAATATGTCTGTAAGAAACTAGATTATGCAGTGATGGAATATGTCTGTAAGAAACTAGATTATGCAGTGATGGAATATGTCTGTAAGAAACTAGATTATGCAGTGATGGAATATGTCTGTAAGAAACTAGATTATGCAGTGATGGAATATGTCTGTAAGAAACTAGATTATGCAGTGATGGAATATGTCTGTAAGAAACTAGATTATGCAGTGCTGGAATATGTCTAAGAAACTAGATTATGCAGTGATGGAATATGTCTGTAAGAAACTAGATTATGCAGTGATGGAATATGTCTGTAAGAAACTAGATTATGCAGTGATGAAATATGTCTGTAAGAAACTAGATTATGCAGCGATGGAATATGTCTGTAAGAAACTAGATTATGCAGTGATGGAATATGTCTGTAAGAAACTAGATTATGCAGTGCTGGAATATGTCTAGAAACTAGATTATGCAGTGATGGAATATGTCTGTAAGAAACTAGATTATGCAGTGATGGAATATGTCTGTAAGAAACTAGATTATGCAGTGATGGAATATGTCTGTAAGAAGAACATTGAGAGGGAAAGTTAAGGGCAGAGAGTGAAGATAATATGCGTGAGGAAATAATATTGCAATTTAACTAAGCATTGCAATCATCTCGTGAAATATGAGAAACAAACATTAATTGGGTTATATATGCAACTGAAAACAAAAAGTGAGAGAGAGAGAGAGACTAACTTCCGGAAGAGAGTGAGAGAAGGTGTAAGAGAGAGAGGGAGAAATAATGTACTGGAGGTAGGAAAGGACACACCTGTTCTATCAAGCCCCAGGCATATAGTGCTCTAGGCGGGGGTGACCAACCTCACACCCACACCATCCACATCATCCTCACACCCACTGGCGGGTGCCCAACCCCGAAAGGGGTTGAAATAGGGGAGCTATCCCCCCCCGCCAAAGGCGGCTTTCTAGGGCCTTTCCTAGCTGATGCTGAGAGGATTGGGTTCTAGTCATGTGGTGATGGGCTGCTCTATCAGAGTGAGAGCTGAGCAATCTCTGCCATACCCATAGCTTACTCTGACTGTTCCTTTAACTTATATATTTTCTAGATCTCAAGTGACGGCGTCTCTTCCGTGGATTGACCTCCCAATCTACCAAGATTGGAAGCCAAAACGTCACATTTTTCCTTTGCCCCTCAACTTTCTCTTCATAATTGCTGAGGGGCACAGGGCCCTGGGTGGGGCTTTGGTTTCCCGGGCGTTTCCGCACCCTCCTCAGCTCCCCGCCATGGAGTGGCTTCGGTCACCCAGGCCTTATTGTGGTCGGCAGGGAGGGTTCTGTGGGGGCGCTCGGTTATGGCCTTGGAATTGCTCGGGGCCTTGGGGCTGTTCGGCCAGGCAGCTAGGGGAACAACAACAACAACACCAACAACAACCTCACACCCACACCAAACTCACACCCACACCATCCTCAACATCCACATCATCCATTATATCCACATCATCCTCACACCCACACAATCCACACCAACCTCACACCCACACCAACCTCACACCCACACCATCTCTCACACCCACATCATCCATTATATCCACACCAACCTCACATCCACACCAACCTCACATCCACACCATCCTCAACATCCACATCATCCATTATATCCACATCACCCATTCCATCAATATCATCCAATATATCATAGGAGGATCATATGCTTTCATTAATTTATTCAAGTGCATTGGAGTTTGTAATGGAGGATTAAAGTTAAGAACGGAGTGTTCCTTAATATTTACATTATAAATGCAAGGGAGAAAGGTGATTACATAATTTGATTGTATCCCAAAAGGAAGAATGGTCAGCCAATAAGTGAAAACTAAAATAACTGAGAAATAGTGTGTTCCCCCCAACACTCGTACGGAAGTAATACGTGGACAGCAAGTGATGAGGACTTCTTCAAACTGAGAGCTGTGGAGATAAGCTATTTCAGAATGACAGGTGGTGTGAATAGGCTAGATGGACCAAGTAATAGGACGTTGAATGAGTCTTTTGCATTGGAAGCATAATATATGTCTTTATATATATACCCGGTATATAAATATATATATATATATATATATATATATAAATAGTATAATGTGTAGTAAGTAGTATGTATGTATGACTGTATGTAAGTTTTCTTACTGCATTATATTTATATATATATTTTTTTGTTGGGGGGGGGCGAGAGGATGGAGAGGCTTCAACCCATCATCACAGCCTGAACTCTCGGACGGAACCTGAATTACGCCACCAGGTTGTGCAGGGGGGCGGGTGTGAGAGAAGGAAGGGGAGCGTGTTGTTATCGGCCGCAGCGGTGGTGGTGATTGCGGTGGCCGTGAGCAAGATATACATTGGCCGTGAGATGGTCCGGCCGCGGCGATTGTTGTGTACTTGGTGATCACGGTGGTTGGGAGCGAGGAGTTGTGTGAGAGAGGGAGGGGGCATACGGAGAAAAGTGGGGGAAAGGAAACAGGTCCGGGTGTGTTTGTGTGTAGAGAGAGAGAGAGAAAGGCAGACAGACAGAGAGAGAGAGAGAGAGAGACAATGTACTTCAAATCCTTAGCTTATAAGCCGTTAGTTTGTCGATTTTAAGACCTTTCGGCCCATTTCTTCGTCAATGTTAAGATCTTTCGTGTCATTTAGGTGTCGATTTTTTCCTGGCGAGCGAAAGCGAGCCTGTAATTTAAAAGGAACCGGCCTTCGGCCGGGACATTTTCTACCGAAAAATGTACTAATTTATCTTGAAAGGGGGTCTAGACTCTAGGGGGTGTTTTTTTAAGCTTGATAAATGCCTAGCGAGGGAACTAAAACATATGAATACATTAATTAATAGACCAAAAAACACCACTGTCCCCTTAGCAACATATTAGGCCATAAGAACGTTGTATTAGCGGAGTATTAAAGATGGGCACAAAGTATGTTTTCGCCAGCTTACAAAAAACAGACTATAGTTCTTAGCAAAGCCAGAGAACTCAAACACAACCACTCTCATGCCTCGTTGCTGAGGAAGTGAAAATAACGAATCGAAACAAACGTGAGGGAATTCAGAAACAGCTGAGAATCTGGATAACATTAGCACGGGAAGAACAATATCTTATATGCCCAAGTGAAAAAAAGTGGGGAAATTATTGAAGTTTTATAACTGACGAGGGGAGAGAGCGAGAGTGAGTGAGTGAGTGAGTGAGTGAGTGAGTGAGTACAAAGTACAAAGGAGTACAAAGGAAATCAAGCAACAACAGGTCTAGTGACCCTTCTAGGCTGCTTGTCCTCCAAAACACTGAGGATCAAGTGTCCAAACAGTGGTTTAGAGTGGGTAAGGGAACATTGGAAAGGGAACTACTGCCCTGGAACTAATGTCCGTGGCAGGACTAGGAAGTTCGTAGGGGACATATGGGTTAGTAACTGAGGGGAGGATAAAATAAAGTTATTCATTTACAAACGCAGTCAGTCGCGGGTTTGATGCGAGATATTTGTCTAGGCGGAGTTTAAATGAATCAAAGGTGCTGCATTCTATAACGTCTCGGGGAAGCCCATTCCACAAGTTGACAACTCGATTGAAGAAGAAATTCTTAGATTCCTGTGAGTTAAAAGATTTACCAATAATTTTGCAACCGTTTCCCCGCGTGTAATTAGATTGGTCGATAGTGAAGTACTTACTACAGTTCATATTGTCGATGCCTTTGATGATTTTGAACACTTGAATTAAGTCACCTCTTAATCTGCGCTGGGTTAAAGAAAATAGATTTAATTCTCTAAGACGCTCTTCGTATGGTTTGTTCTTTAGACTAGGTATCATTTTGGTAACTCTACGTTGAACTCGTTCTAGCTTGTTTATGTCTTTTTGGTAATAAGGGCACCAGCATTGAACGCAGTATTCCAGAAGAGGGCGGACTAAGGAATTGTAAAGGGTTAGAGTGAGTGAGTGAGTGAGTGAGTGAGTGAGTGAGTGAGTGAGTGAGAGTACAAAGTACAAAGGAGTACAAAGGAAATCAAGCAACAACAGATCTAGTGACCCTTCTAGGCTGCTTGTCCTCCAAAACACTGAGGATCAAGTGTCCAAACAGTGGTTTAGAGTGGGTAAGGGAACATTGGAAAGGGAACTACTGCCCTGCCACTGACGTGGCAGGACTAGGAAGTTAGTAGGGGACATATGGGTTAGTAACTGAGGGGAGGATAAAATAAAGTTATTCATATACAAACGCAGTCAGTCGCGGGTTTGATGCGAGATATTTGTCTAAGCGGAATTTAAATGAATCAACGGTGCTGCAGTCTATAACGTCTCGGGGAAGCCCATTCCACAAGTTGACAACTCGATTGAAGAAGAAATTCTTAGATTCATGTGAGTTAAAAGATTTACCAATAATTTTGCAACCGTTTCCCCGCGTGTAATTAGATTGGTCGATAGTGAAGTACTTACTACAGTTCATATTGTCGATGCCTTTGATGATTTTGAACACTTGAATTAAGTCACCTCTTAATCTGCGCTGGGTTAAAGGAAACAGATTTAATTCTCTAAGACGCTCTTCGTATGGTTTGTTCTTTAGGCTAGGTATCATTTTGGTAACTCTACGTTGAAGTGAGTGAGTGAGTGAGTGAGTGAGAGAGAGAGAGAGAGACTCTATATGGTACCACTATAGGTAGATAGGCCTATATGGAGATGGATTCAATACAATTTAGCACCTTATGATTATTGAGAGTGCAAATAAAGTGTTCCATAATCATTGGCACAGTGATACTGAATAATGAGCTTGCAGATTCAGATTTATTACAACATTAACATTACATATTTGTTTATAGTTACATTAAATAAGATGAACTTGCAGTACAATATAAGAAAAAACTAAATCGAGTCCAAAACCGTTCAGACTAAGTCATAACTGACTTTCTAAATCTAAAACTGTAACTAATTTAATAAATAAATGGGAATCCAGACTACTAACAATATATATATACCGGTATATATATATATATATATATACATATTGTAATTTAAGAACAATAATGGTATGCAATCTGATGTCAGGGAGAGACTTGATGAGTAAAAACGTAGAACAGAGATATGACATTTTCAGAGAGAGGTCAACATAGTTTCATAACATTACATATATACAGAGACTGCACAGACCTTAAGGTCCTTACTAGGCATTTCAGACTTCATTTTAACATAGACTTTGCTACACAGTGGAAGGTACATATAGCAAAGTAAAGAGTGAGAGAGTGAGAGAGAGAAGAGAAAGAAAGAGAAGAGAAGAGAGATGATAATGGTGATGATGAGAGGAACAGCGTAGGAAGAGATAGAGGGCCATTTCAGATCCGCTGGAAAGCCAGCTGATTGTGGCTTTATAAGTGCTGAGGAACGGTACTACTGCTGGTGGTGGTGGTGGGAAACAGGAACACAAGAAAATATATAGGCGTATTGGGAGATGGAATAATATATTATTATTCTAGCAACATTTTGGGAATATTTTGCACTGATCTAGGTAAATAGGCTAAAGGTAGCAGTTACGCTCCAAATTTTAGCATATTTAATTTTAAAAAGCTGTCAGACCCGAATCGCCAAAACTTGTTGGCAGTAAAAAAAATCGTCTAATCCAACATATTTTCACCTTAATTTATGGCCAACTAACTTCAAAATTGGTCAGCTCATAATTTGTTTCCAGTTTTATTCGTGTGAAGAGGAGCATGCCGTGGGAAGGAAAGAGGGAGTAATTGAAAGCTGGTGAGGAGGGGAGGAACGAAGGAGAGAAAGAGGTTATATGAAGTAAGTAAAATAACGGGATCATGGAAGAAGAAGAAGAAGAAGAAAGGGGGTTGGAAGAAGATTATGAAAGAAGAAGAAGAAGGTTGGAAGAAGATTATGAAAGAAGAAGAAGAAGAAGGTTGGAAGAAGATTATGAAAGAAGAAGAAGAAGAAGAAGAATGGATAAAGTTTGACAGTAGAGAGTGAAGACGAAATGAAGAAAGGAAAACAATGAAAAAACAAGTTTATCAGTGGCAAGTATATATTGAAAATGGGAATCAGAGAAAAGGAAAAAATATTGACACAATGAAGAATAACAGTTACAGATAGACTTTTGAATACTTAATGAAAGGGAATAGTTCAAGGGTGTGAAGAGGGAACAAGATTGACGAATTATAATGTAAAACTTGCAAAATAAACAAACCAAAACGTATACGAACACAGTAAAAAGACAAAACAACGAATCAAAATCGCTATGTAAGAATAACCCGTTCAGTACCAGGGACGTCCTTTTCATCATATTCTGGCCACTGTTAGACGACATTTTCAGCTTAGGAAGGACCTCTAGCAATAGTACGGCTTCAAACAATCTCAACCAACCCTTTTAACTACAACAGATCCTTCCTAAGCTGCGTAGTATCGCCTAAATATAGCTTTGAATACAATATAACACACGTCGCTGGTACACAAAGGGATATTAGTTACAGATAGGCCTTTGAATATTTAATAAAAGGGAATAATTCAAGGGTGTGAAGAGGAAACAAGATTGACGAATGTAAGAATAAGACGTGTATTTATGGGGATGCAACAGGGGGGAGGAAGGAATAAATACACCTGATGAATATTAAAGGAATGACTGCTGAAAGTTGGAATAAGAAGAACTGAAGAATAATATGACAGAAAGGTAAAACAGCTACAAGTGGTCTTGAAGAGGGGCCCCCGTCCTGGAGGTGTTTATATATTATATTATTATTATTACATTATTTTTTAGTATGATATACAGTATATCTATGGTTCAAACTAAAAATGACATATATAATAACAATATTATTAATAATAATAATGATAATAATAAATTATAACAATTTAAAATAATATATCCCCCCTTAATTAGTTATCTAATATCCATATACGTTTTTCGTTTTTTCAAATAAGAAATATATATATATATATATATATATATATATATATATATATATATATATATATATATATATATATATATATAGTATATATATACAGTATATATTAAAGAGAGAGAGAGAGAGAGATCCAACGATCGAGCTATTTTTTCACGTGGAACCTAGACACATAAAATATTTTGTTTGCAAATAAAAAATAAGAAATGTATACACTATATATATATATATATATATATAGAGAGAGAGAGAGAGAGAGTCGATCTATTTTTTTCACGTGGAACCTAGACGCAGAAAACAACGTCCCCCCCCCCCCCCCCAACTCCAGACCTCCTGCAACACTGAAACATGACTGGATAGGAAGTGGGAAAAAAACTAAAGAGAGGAAGCAGGAAGGAAGGAAGGAGGAAGTAGATGTTTAGCCCGGGAAGTACCGTTGGTGTGTGTGTGTGTGTGTGTGTGTGTGTGTGTGTGTGTGTGTGTGTGTGTGTGTGTGTGTGTGTGTGTGTGTGTGTGGGGGGGGGGGGGGGGTGGGGGGGGGGGGGGGGGGAGAATTGAGATGCTGATGGCGTAGTGGTAATGGTAGTTGTGGTTATAATGGTGGTAGTGGTAGTTCGGAACGGGGTGGTAGTTGTGGTTGTCACTGTGGTGGCTATTTAGGGTTCTGGTATGGTACTAATGGTGATGGTTAGATGAGATTGGGACCAGGAGTAGCGGTGGTTGTACTTGTGGTTATAATGGTGGTAGTTTTAGTAGTGGTGGTTATTTATTGTTATGGTAGTGGTAGTAATGGTGATGGTTTGTTTCTGATGGTTGAGGATCGAGATGGTGCATGATGGTTAGTAGGAGTATTTGTGGTACTTATGGTTATATTGGTCGTAGTGGTGTGGAATGCGTAATCGTATCGTCTAAGAGTGTGTGTGGTTGTGACAATGATGGTTGTTGTTATGGCGCTGATTGTTAGTAGAGATGAGATTTTCTGTCACGATTCTACTTTCTAAGCATAAACATATACAATATTTAGATATAATAATTATGTAGATTGCGTCCTGGATCTTCATTTTCATATTTTCCCGTAAACATGACATACTATCTTCTGTAGGTGTTGCTGACCCTTCATTTACCTATGAAGGTCATATATGATAACCATTAACCTTGAACCCTTAACTGTCTTCATGGTGTAATGGTTAGAGTGTTTAAGATCTGTATATACAGTAGTAACCCAGGTTCAAATCCTGGGAAGATCACATGCTTTCATAAATTTCATTGGGAGGTGTTTGGTGTTGGGAAGTGAAATACATAAATTAGATTAACCATAAAATGTCACCGATGTTGATCACCAGAGTAACTTCATTGGCTCAAGTGTAATTCCAGGCTTTGTGGGTTATGGTGGTGCCTTTAAATTAGCTTTGATTATAGTAATATTTGTTGCAGTACTGTCTTAATTTATCCTCCTAGACTCGGTTCACGCTATATATATATATATATATATATATATATATATATATATATATATATATATATATATATATATAATGTGTGTGTGTGTATATACTACAGCTATTCCCCTTCGAGTTAGTATATATATATTTTTTCAGTAGAAGGATACTCCCGCCAAAGAACGTGAATTTGTGACCTCCCTTCCGAAGCAATACTCAATGGGAAAGTATTTGCAGCACCAGTGAACTTTTCCGGAAGATCTGACATTTTATATAATTATAATGATGATTATAATGATTATTATAGTGATAATGATTATGATGATAATGATGATGATTATTTGTATTACTATTATTATTATTATTATTATTATTATTATTATTATTATTATTATTATTATTAGTATTATTAGTATTATTAGTATTATTAGTATTAGTATTATTATTAGTAGTAGTATTATTATTTCACTATTTTCACGCACCTTACCATATCCATTTCACTTGGTCACTCTCTTCTTCTTGTCTGTGCTCCCTTTACTTCTCAAACAATACCTTCACCTCCTTTCTCTTAATTTCTGTCCTCGGTCGCCATAATTCCTATTCCATGCACGACGATTTTCATTACCTCAATTATATTATTATTATTATTATTTATTCCTCTTCTGTCCACCTTATATTTTGTCCGTTTTTGTTCATTCCTCCTCTTCCTTCATATATCGTGTGTCCGTTTGTTTGATAGTCTGTAAATAAGATATCTCACCAAGTTATAAACCGAGTTTTACGAAATTTGGGGGACAAATATGATTTACGGCAAGGATGAAGATATGTAATTTAGGGGGCGATCCATACGTTTCAAACTGATTACGACGAAATATGGTGGGGGAGAGGATATGCGCCAAGGAAGAAGTGATTCAATTTTAAAGCGATCCGGATCGTCACACTGGTGTCATTGTTGTGCATTATTATTCATTTTGTGACGAAGCCAGCGTAAGCGGAGGGATGCGCTCTACCAAGTGCCCCTCTAGTTGTGTTTTAAATCTCGTCTCAAATTCACCTCTCCCCTTCTCCTCTCTCACATTATACCTTTCCTCCTTTCCCCCTCCCCCTCCTTCCCCCCTCCCCTCCCTCTCCTTCCCCCCTCCCATGATCTCTCCCTGGGGACTTGGGGGGTGGGGGAGAGGGAGGCGGAATGGAGGTAATGGTGGGAAGGGCTGGACACAATCTTACACACTCTCTCACTCTTCTTATACTACCTCACCCTGGAAGCAGACAGAGTGATTAAGGTGTGGCCTCGTCTGTTTCTCATACTGTTTCCTATTTCTCTCTACAAACAGCTTTTTTCTGTCCCCAATTTGTAGTATAGTATTTTCAAGTACTTTTTTTCTTCTTCACTTTCACACTCGAAGCACTTTTTATTTTCAACAGCCTTTTTTCTGTTTCTAAGTAGAATACTCTATATTATCCCCATACTCCCTTGTTCTTTTATCTGTATTTGGTAACCCAGGTTCGATTCCCGGGTGGATCACATGCTTTCATTAATTTCATTGGGAGGTTTTTGGTGTTGGGAGTGAAATTAATATATTAGATTATTTATGATTTCTCCCTTCTCTAAAATTTCACCCTGGAGACAAGAGTTGGGATTTTTTAATTTGTATTCTTTATAATATATCTTCAAACTGATTTGTTCCTCTCTTTTTTATGTTTTTTGTTATATATATATATATTTTGTCCAATGCCTCTTCTTTTCCATTCCTGTCATTCTTCTCACACCATATTACCCTGTTTTCCATGTATTGTTTCGTATGGTCTTCTTTTGTTACTTTCAACAGTCTAGATTTTGTTCTTTATTTTATTTATTATTGTTTGTACAAAGCCTAAGTTTCAACATTTGTAAGTTTTATCTTCTTCCTGCTGAGGCCATGTTTTACTGTCAGGAAAAAAATTGTAATGGGTCGTTATACTGTCGTTACAACACGCAAGAGAGACGAGGATCATTAGTTGCCAAGTGTATCGGGTATGTCTATATAAGTGAACGAGTGATTGACAGAGAGATAGATAGATACATAGAGAGAGAGAGAGAGAGAGAGAGAGAGAGAGAGAGAGAGAGAGAGAGAGAGGAAGAAAGAGGAAAGGATGGATATACTTTAATATGCTTTGAGAATACCCATTGACGACCTTATAAACAGAGAAGTACATTAAGTACATACAAATATTCACAGCTGTTTGATAATAGTTTGTAATAATTGGAAAGTTGTAGCTCTGTGTTAAATTTCCCCAAGAAGCAAACAAAATTGATAAATTATGTGTATTAGTAATTACTTCATCATACATAAGCCTATGTGTACATGCTTACATGTGAAAATTGTGTTGTGGCTGTTCTGCCTTTTGCCTCCCTCAATCACATAGAAAAAACAAAACAAAAACCCTACGTACAGTATGTACACGGGTATTCTGAATATATACATTCCAACAACAATGCTGCATTGACACAAATATATACAGTACATTAAGTGAATGAAAACATATACCCCGTGAATACATGGACGTATAGAGAGTAAAAAGAAAACAAATGGAATATATGCATACAAGCTGAGAGAGAGAGAGAGAGAGAGAGAGAGAGAGAGAGAGAGAGAGAGAGAGAGAGAGAGAGAGAGAGAGAGAGAGAGAGAGAGAGAGAGAGAGAGAGCAAACAAAGTGTGTGCGTGCATGCGCTCCAAGACATTACTATGAGGCAGTATATTATTATGTTCTCTCCACCAACCAACTTTACTCCTAAACTCGATTAATGAAATTAACAAACACATGTGGCAGTCCGGGGATTCGAACCCAGGACGCTCACACCGAAAATCAACACACTTAGCCTATGCATTGCGCCACGAAGACAGTTAATAACAGTCCTTGCAGTATATTCTTGATTTATATTGCAGATGAAGATAGGAATATTACATAATTAACACACTCGGTAACCTGTGTCCAATATATTGCACAGTCTACCCTCGTCTTAACATTATACTCTATTGAGTCTTTTTTTAACAATTCAAACAAAACTCGGTTGTAGAAATTAAGTTTAAAAAAATCGTCTAATGGTAACCCGACTATGATTATCACGTCATCGTGCTGAAGGGGTTAATCAAAACCATCCGATATTTTTGTAATTTTCTAAGTAATTTATTTCAAGATTCTTTCTCAACAGTGGATAATCAGATTTGGGAACTGCTTGGTCGATATGCTTCTCAATTCACTTAACCGGGATTTGTGGCACTTCTTATGGCTCAGAAATTTAATCTGTTCTGTGCAGAGCCGCCTTGCAGAATTATAGATGTCTTCAGAAATTCTATAATTTCCACCACGAAAGAATTTGGCTCAAAAGAAACCCGACTTATCACAATTAGGCTTAATCTAAAAAAAAATAATATATATATAGATTTCTATGATTCTTTAGGCGTAAAATGTATTCAGCTTGAAATGGAAAATACATGCATACAATATATAGTAATATTATATATATATATATATATATATATATATATATATATACTGTATATATATACAGTATATATATATATATATATATATATATACTGTATATATATACAGTATATACTAGAGAGAGAGAGAGACAGAGAGAGAGAGAGAGAGAGAGAAGAAATAATGTGCATAAAGGACAAAGACACAAGACTATATATTATACCATCACAATATCAAACCAGGACCGAGATAGACACCCACTATATATTATACCATCACAATATCAAACCAGGACCGAGATAGACACCCACTATATATTATACCATCACAATATCAAACCAGGACCGAGATAGACACCCACTATATTATACCATCACAATATCAAACCAGGACCGAGATAGACACCCACTATATATTATACCATCACAATATCAAACCAGGACCGAGATAGACACCCACTATATATTATACCATCACAATATCAAACCAGGACCGAGACAGACACCCACTGATCCTGGCCATTATCAGAGCAAGTGCCTTAGTTTGCATGACGGGGTTGTATTGTATTCTTAAGGAGAGATTGGCGTGTATATTTCCTCATTTATGTATCATTGTTTTAGTTTCCTCCCTAGACCTCCATCAAGCTTGAAACACACACCAGCCAAGACCCTCCTTCAAGATAAATTTGTAAATTTTTCGATAGAAAAATTTCCCGGCCAAAGGCCGGTTTCTCTTAAATTACAGGCTCGCTATCGCTCGCCAGGAAAAAATCGACACGAAAAGTCTTAATATTGACAAAGAATTGGTTCGAAAGGTCTTTAAGTCGCCAAAGTAATGGGCCAAACGTCTTAGAATCTGAAAACTAATAATATCAAACCAGACCCGAGAGAGACAGACAGAGACACACACTGATCCCGGCCATTATCAGAGCAAGTGCCTTAGTTTGCATGACGGGGTTGTGTTGTGGTGATGGCCATACGAGAAGCCCCGGTGCATGACAATTGGTATCCTCTCCGCATCATCATTACGGTTGATCTGTACCCTTGTATTCTTAAAACATTTACAATTCTGCACTACACAGAATAGATTACATTTATGAGCCATGATAAGTGCCACAAATCCTGCTTAAGTGACTTCAGAAGCATATCGACCAAGCAGTTTCCAAATCTGGTTATCCACTGTTGAGGAAGAATCTTTAAATAACAATTATTTTCGTTCGCTGCGCCGTTGATGGACAAAATACCTTGACAAATTACATTGCCTTCAGATATGGTAATGGTAATCCGTGTACTCTCTGTAAACCATGATGTAAACGATACTCATTGCCACAGTATTCGTTCCATATCAGGCATGGTGAAGGGTACCGTAAACCTTCTTTAATAATACAAGCTTTAGGGTTGTCTCTCACGCATATATTTTTCTTTTGGACATCGTTTAGGGAGTGTGTTTTATAAGGTTCGAATCCCGGGAAGATCACATTTCATTAATTTCATTGGGAGGTGTTTGGTGTTTGGAGTGAAATTAATATATTAAATTATTTCTAAAGGTTTAGGAACATTTCATAGCGAGGTCGGTCCTTAGAGATCTGTGCCCCATAAAATGTTCTTTCCTTTCACTTAAACATTAGGCTATTCAGTGTCCAGTTGGGTGTGAGTACATGATTAGATTGATATTATATATTCGATAAATGGATATATAATATAATAATAGTTGTCATGTACTTAACGTTTAACTGTCTTGATGGTGTAATGGTTAAAGTGTTTAAGATCTGCTTGTGATTACCCAGGTTCGAATCCCGGGAAGATCACATGCTTTAATTAATTTCATTTGGGAGGTGTTTGGTGTTGGGAGTGAAATTAATATATTAGATTATTCCTATTTCAATTGTCAATGTATCCCAAAGAATGTACTGCAAGGACTTTTATATACTGTCGCATAGTAATTTCTAGGAACACACACACACTCCACACATTCTCTCTCTCTCTCTCTCTCTCTCTCTCTCTCTCTCTCTCTCTCTCTCTCTCTCTCTCTCTCTCTCTCTCTCTCTCTCTCTCTCTCTCTCTCTCTCTCTCAGCCTACCATGCGTAACGCTCTGTTTTTAGTGCGTGTAACTTTTGTTTCGTTAGGTAGCATGAGTTGAATGTTCGTGAGGCTTCGATCAAGAGCTATCCTTTGCTTTATTTATAGTAAGATAGATAGATAGATAGATTGATAGGTAGGTAGATAGATGGATGGCTCGATAGATAGAGAGATGAATATACAATCAGACAGACAGACAGACAGATAGATAGATAGATGGAGAGAGATAGTGTGTTACAAAGAGTCACATAGATACTTAGACCACACAGACCTTGTGGTCCCTACTAGGTGTTCCGGCTTTAATATGTCTAGACAGGGACAGTTGACAGTAGAAGAGTAGGACATCAAAGTAGGAGAGAGAGAGAGAGAGAGAGAGAGAGAGAGAGAGAGAGAGAGAGAGAGAGAGAGAGAGAGAGAGAGAGAGAGAGAGAGAGAGAGAGAGAGAGAGAAGTGGCGGTGCTAAGGATGAATAGAGATGAATGGCCTTTGAAATTAGGTTATTATTGTTAGAATTTGCATAATGAGGGTGACTTTAAGATGGGAAGAGGTCATATCCTATCCTTAGTTCTAGCAATGTCAGAGATGTGCACGTCCCAGCACATAACTGCGTTGCCTCTTCGCTCACGTAGCCAATAACTAGTATTAATTATACGAGAGAGTGAGAGTGAGAAAGGGAGAGGGAGAGAGAGAACGAGAGAAAGAAAGAACAATTGAGTGATAAATAGTGGATGGTACATAGCAACATTGATTTAATGGCAGATAGGTAGATAGTTGATAGTTGAGTTAAGTTAAATGATGTAGATAGAGATAAGCGTATATATAACTAAAAAATTCATCAGGTCATCATTACTTAAACTAGTATATGAATAATAATTGTAATAAAATGCGTCTCATATGCGGTCAAATTCATTAAACAAAATATAACAAAACAAGTTGTGCACCCTTCATATTATAGGTATTAAAGGTTTAATATCTAGAGATATATTTGCTGAAGCAGCGTTTAATATCCATAAGTAAATTCGCTTAAGCAACACATAGTACATCCATGGGAACGGAGCCAGATGATTTGAACACATTTCTATCATTCAATATCTGAATTCAATTATTACTTATCAAAGCGAATGATACTTTTGTGCTAGTGAACTGCAGCCCTCTATATAATATTCAGTACATCAGCATTAAGCTGATGCCATCAATCAGATACTACTCAGTAGGGCTTTTAAATTGTTACCGGCAAGACAAACCTGTTTCAATTATATAAAATTGCAAGGCAAAGTCAGTAGAGCATCAACTAAACTTGTCTCTGGTCTACTATTTGCAAAGTAATAATTACTAGCAATACACACACACACACACACACACACACACACACACACACACACAGACAGACAGACAGACAGACAGACAGACAGACAGACAGACAGACAGACAGACAGACAGACAGACAGACAGACAGACAGACAGACAGACAGACAGACAGACAGACAGACAGACAGACAGACAGACAGACAGACGACTCGACTCGACTCTTCAGCAACAGCAGCACACACTCTCTGTTACCCATGTCAACAATCTCGTATATCCCCCAGACAAACAGGCCGGTAAGAGATCTGCATGGCCTCTTTCCCTATTTACACCACATATTATACTCCAGGGGCCAGAGTGAATGTCGATACCACCAGAGAAGATTTTTGGTTACCATTATAAAGCCATTGTCACACGAACGGTTTTCCGGCAATATTTTCGAGTAATTATAATCTGGCAGCTTCAAAATACACGCTTTATCAGAATTCAGCCGCTTAACATAATAAACCTTCAGTCTAGTTACTGACACCAGTGCAAAAAAGTCCCAAAATACTGCGAGAAAAAACTTGCTCTTAGAACATTTACGGAAAAAGCGTCCGTATGACACCACCTATGATCTACCAGACTCAAAATAACAAGTGCAGGAAATATTTATAGGACATGTTAAGGAAATCCAAATGCGTTATTCAGTAGTTCTTATCGTTAAGGTTAAGGGGAGGTTTTGTTTTTATGATGGACTCTCATTGTTAACCCCTTTCGCACCATGACGTGATTTTACTTTTTAATCTAGCTAAAGTTGGGTTATTTGATGCAGTTTAGGAAAGGATTTATGATATTCAGAGGGTTTATTGGGATGGTATTTACCCCTTTGAGTCCTAGAAGTAGATAGTAAGCTAAAGTGAATCGTCTAATGGTAACCAGAAGAAGAAGAATATTACGTCCTGGGTGCTGATGGGCGTATTTAATTGCTAATTTATTTATCGTTTTACTATTTTCTTAGTTTCCTCCCTAGACCTCCATCAAACTTAAAAAAAAAAAAAAAATCTACGACCCCCCCCCCCCCCCCTTCAAGATAAATTTGTACATTTTTCTATAGAAAAATGTCCCGCCAGAGGCCGATTACTACTATAATAGAGGTAAGCTATCGCTTGCCAGGAAAATTCGACACTTAAATTGCACGGAAGGTCTGAATATTGGCAACAAATTTAGGCGAAAGGTCTTAAAGTCGACAAACTAATGGGGCGAACGTTTTAAGATCTGAAAATTAATGGGGCTAAACATGTGGGAGAAGAGGGGCCACAAAAAAACAACCATCCCCCCCTAACCCCTTTAGCACGATGACTTAATATTCGTCTTATTCTGGTCACCATTAGACAATTTTCTTTAGCTTATAATATCTACTTCTAGGACTCAAATGGGTAAAACGATCTCTACAAACCCTCTGAATAACATAGATCATTCTTACACGGCTTAAAATCCCCTAATTTTAGCTAGAATCAAATGTAAGAAGACGTCGCCGGTACATAAGGGGTTAATATCTCATCCTAAAAATCCCCTGTCCTCTAAATTAACCCTCTGCCTCTTTGTTTCAGGTACGTGTGAACCGATCCACTGAGGACTTTCTTCGGCCTGAGAGATAACCTTGACAGCACAGGTAAGAAAACAAAAAAATGGAAACTCCTAAAAAAGAAGTCGGGAGGTGAAAGCGGGGAGTCGATCCGTATTAAAAATGGGCGCCAGCGTGAGCTTCGCTACTCAACCTTGGCGAGGGGAGAGAGAGAGAGAGAGAGAGAAGGGGGGGGGGGGGTAAAGAAGGTGAGAACGGGAGGGATTGGGGAGGATTTTTTTTAGGGGGTATTAGAGAAATCAGGGGATGGGGTGACGGATATTAGGAGGGAAGGGGTACTAAAAAGGGAGATTGGAGAGAGAGAGATATTTACATAGATACAGTGACCACACAGACCTTACGATCCCAGCGAGGTGGTCAGGACTTAATTCTAGTAGATATAGCTAACCCGAGAGTAAGGGAAAGTGGAAGGAAAGGATAGCAAAGAAGAAGGCGAGAGAGAGAGAGAGAGAGAGAGAGAGAGAGCTGTGGATGGATGTTTTTTACTTTAAGTTAGTGTTTTATGAATAATGTACATATAATTAAGATGAGATACGATTAAGAAACAACTATGGGGATATTAGTTAGAGTGCTGTAGTGGTAGACAGTTTATTGCGTCTCATACAGCCTATCTAAGATATCCTAGTCTCGTGTCCCATATACTACATTTCGTCTTTTGTGTAGATTACTACGATGTTGACATAATTAGGATAACGTAAAGGGAAGACAAATTATGAAAGGGAAGACAAACTATGGTGAGATATAAGGAAATATATTATGGCGATTAATTGTTGTAAAGAAAACTAGAATAGGTTAGTGAGAGGAACGGAAACTTGAAAAGGGGGGGGGGGAAGGGGGGGCTGGTGAGAAATTGGATTGTTCCCATGTTATAAACTCAGCTATTACAACGTGTGTATACCAACATGTGTTGTTTAATACGAAAACTTAACAATACTATAGTGTAGACACATTGTAGCTTCTTAATTGTCGAGGAGTGAGCCGCAAAGAAAGTACAGTTTTAGCCAAGTAAACAAAATTTAGTATTAGTGAAGGTGTCATTATAGAGTGAATGATATGATATATAGTGAAGTGCAATAGGTAAACGTACCTAGATATACGTACTATAGGTAGCGCCAGCGAACTTGGCAATAATCTTGACCCCTTAACTTCCTATAACTCGAAATTAATGAAAGCAATCGGGCTGACGTTTCTATCAATGGGAAGAGTCCACCAGGAAATAGGTGTGGATATTTACAGCCAGTTTTCTCCAGGCCCTTTTGAGTTACAGAGAGGTCAGGGATCAAGATTATTGTCAAGTTCGCTGGCGCTACCTATAGGATGAAAATGTGATTTAATAGAGGATCAATATATGATGAGATAAGAACAAGGGATACGGGTGATCAAAGGGGTGACTGTGATCTAGTATTGTAAGTTTGTTATGGTGAAGTGTGGTCAGAAAAGTATAATGGTTAAGAAACTGGATGAATGATTTAGGTGTGGTAAAGATGATGTGTATATTATAATGAATAACAAGCCATCATATGTTGGTTTGAGTTCATCGAGGGAACATTCAGAGCTTGTATTTACTTTTCAAATTTTCTGAAGTTCATGGATATACAGTAACTATAGTCCATTCATTATAGGTAGGCCAGAAACCGTGACTCCTAACCTCTGTACCTCAAAAAGGGCCGGAGCAAATGAGCTGTAAATGTCCACACCTAATCCCCGGTTGACAAATAGTAGAAATATTAGCTCGATTACGGTCGTCGTCTCTGAGTTATAGAGGTTAGGAGCCACGATATTTGGCCTACCTATACTGAACAGGGTGTAGAACTCGGTGATAATCCTCCCACACCCTACTTACTGATATAACCAACTCACATCTAAGTGTCCGACTATGCTCTGAATTTCACTGGCGATATACGATTAATCCTTTCAGTATTAGGGCGCGCTTCTTCATTGTATTCTGGCTAACGCTCCACGATTTCCTTTAGCTTTAGAAGATCCTCTAGGAATTAAAAGGGTAAAAACTATGCAATTAACTCCCTAATTCCTACAGATCCTTCGGAAGCTTAATGTAATCGTTTAATCATAGTCAGAATCAGGACCAACACACTACTGGTCTGAATAGAACAGAGAATGCGGCCTCGTATACTGAATGGGTTAAGGGAAGGTTATTAGTTTTCTCCCTAGACCTCCATCAGGCTGGACAAAAATACCTCCAAGACTCCCCTTCAAGATAAATTTGTAAACATTTTAACAGAAAAATGTCCCGGCCGAAGGCCAATTCCTCCTAAATTACAGGCTCACTGTCGCTCGCCAGGGAAAAATAGACACCTAAATGGCACGAAAGCTCTTAAAATCATTAAACTAATGGGGCGAACGTCTTAAAATCTCAAAGCAAATGTGCTAAACATGAGGCAATAGGGAGTCCAGAAAATATCCTCATAAATAAAAAAAACGGTGTTGACGTCAGGTACGGTGTGAATGGTGAGATGGTGTAAAGAATTGTGGTTACCGGGGAGCTATAAGATCAAGGCACATCAGTTGTTCGGCGAGAGGTGTGCTGCGGTCGGTGATACGGTGGTGATCAAGATATAGCGTTGGTCAAGGGGAACGGTATGGTCAACGATTGGATGGGAGAGAGGGTTGGGGGGTTGATGGGGGATTTGTAGTGTGGTGATTGGGGAAGGGGGTGGGGGAGGAGGGACTTGTGGTGTGGTGATGGTGGAAATGTGGTGAGGGAAGGTGTGATGAGGGGAGGTGTGGTGAAGAAGAAGAGGTGTGGTGGAGGGGAAGAGGTGTGGTGGAGGGGAGGAGGTGTGGTGAGGGGAAGAGGTGTGGTGAGGGGAAGAGGTGTGGTGAAGGGGGAAAAGTGGCGGTGGGGTAGATGTTTTGAAGTCTGAGGTGTAGAGGAGGAAGAGTTGGTGTGGAGGAAGGGAGAGAGATGTGGTCAAGCGAACGAGGGGTGGGGTGTGTAGGGGATAGTGTAGGGTGATGGGGGGAGAGACATGTGTTCAAGCAAACGAAGGGTGGGGTGTGTAGGGGATGGTATGTGTGTGTGTGTTTGGGAGAGATATGTAGTCAAGCGAAGGAGGGGTGGGATGTGTTGGGGCTGAAGTGGGTGTGTGGGTGAGGGAGAGAGATGTGGTAGAGCGATGGTGGGGGAGAGATATGTGGTTAAGCGAACGATAGGAGGGGGGGGGGGGATGTATGAATGTGTGTGTATGTATGTGTGTGTGTAGAGAGAGAGGGGGGGGGGGGTCTGCATGTTATATCCCCGAGCAGTTACGTGGGAAAATCTAAGAAGCCTCTCCCCTTGCCTACATCACACGCCAAAATGATTGCGCTTGAAACAACACAGTAAATCATGACAGAATACCGTGATATTAGAGAACATAAAGTAAGATCACACGACCTAGCGAGCGGTATCATGTGGCTTACAGATGCCACGCTCTTTACTCTTTGTATTGTTTTATATTCTGTTTGTGTTTTATTCGACTTTGGGTTATCATCGTTTGTAGCATCTTCCGCGTCATTGTATTCATGTATCACTTGGAATTATCGGTATCATCGCCAGCAGTACTGTCATTTTTTGCTGTGACAAATAGGCTTATAATTTACTTCACACTTTCAATGCGAGTATTTCTGTTTGTAGCTGACTAACACTAGACGGTTTGATTCAGATTTCTGTTTGTAGCTGACTAACACTAGACGGTTTGATTCAGATTTCTGTTTGTAGCTGACTAACACTAGACGGTTTGATTCAGATTTCTGTTTGTAGCTGACTAACACTAGACGGTTTGATTCAGATTTCTGTTTGTAGCTGACTAACACTAGACGGTTTGATTCAGATTTCTGTTTGTAGCTGACTAACACTAGACGGTTTGATTCAGATTTCTGTTTGTAGCTGACTAACACTAGACGGTTTGATTCAGATTTCTGTTTGTAGCTGACTAACACTAGACGGTTTGATTCAGATTTCTGTTTGTAGCTGACTAACACTAGACGGTTTGATTCAGATTTGGAAGGATCTCTCGTTGTCAAAAGGTTAATTATAGCAGCTTGATACTTTATATTTTATTATTCTATTTCAAACTAAATTCAATCGGCAGTAGATAAAATAAATCTAAATCGTTAATGCATGATTGAAAGGGTTATAAACTCTCTCATTCCAATACCAATAAAAAACACTTCATTATCGTTCTTGCATTCACCTTCACCATCATAATATTTCACTATCACTGTTGCCTTCACCTTCACCATCATCATATTTCACTATCACCTTTATCGCGACCAGCTACCGCCTCCAACAACACCATCCCTAATTTCATGCATAGTCGACCGCAAAAAGCCATTTATTTAACTCACTCGCATTCACTGATACTCTTCTTCACACCCGACACTTATAGATAGGTTAACTTTCACACACACACACACACGCACACGCACACGCACACGCACACGCACACGCACACGCACACGCACACACACACGCACACACACACGCACATACACACGCACATACACACGCACACACACACACACACACACACACACACACACACAGGTAAACTCAGGTTGTTATACATTTAACTTGCATTTATCATTAGTTTTATACTGTATATCATTCATATCTACTCATGATCTGATACTATGGATTAAAATATATGTATTTGTTATTGTTATTCTTATTATTATTATTATTTGTTTATGATTATTATTATTAGTATTATTATTATTATCTCAAACAACACAATACACACACACACACACACACACACATGAGCGTATGCATTCACTCTCGTGCACACTTCACTGGGCACACATTTGGGGTGAGGGAAGGGGAGGCAAGCGAGGGAGCAGAAAAAGAGGGTGGGGAGAGGTGGGAAGGGAAGGGGGAAGGGGAGATTGAGAGTAAGAATAATAAGAGAAGGACAAGAATAACAGAAGGGGGAATAGTAGGAGAAGGAGAAGTAAATACACCCGCTTACAGTTCAAACTATTACAAATCAATTGTTGTTAAGGGGGGTCACCTGCTTTGTTTTATCTTTATCTCCTTTTCTCTCTTTCCCAGGCTTGTATCCATTCGGCCTCATTCAGCCAACTGTTTTAAGACGTTTATCCCCATCCAGGTGTCGATATCTTCCTGGCGAGCGATAGCGAGCCAGCATTGTATAGAGAAATCTGGCTTCGCCGGAGACATTTTTTTATCGAAAAATGTTAAAATTTAGCTTGCTGTCAAACAAAAATATACATATGCTGGCTCGCTACCGCTCGCCAGGAAAATATTGACACCTGGATGGGGGTAAACGTCTTAAAACAGTAGGCTGAATGGGGCCGAATAGATACAAGCCAAAGAGAGAGTACAAAGGAGTACAAAGGAAATCAAGCAACAACAGATCTAGTGACCCTTCTAGGTTGCTTGTCCTCCAAAACACTGAGGATCAAGTGTCCAAACAGTGGTTTAGAGTGGGTAAGGGAACATTGGAAAGGGAACTACTGCCCTGCCACTAACGTGGCAGGACTAGGAAGTTAGTAGGGGACATATGGGTTAGTAACTGAGGGGAGGATAAAGTTATTCATTTACAAACGCAGTCAGTCGCGGGTTTGATGCGAGATATTTGTCTAGGCGGAATTTAAATGAATCAACGGTGCTGCAGTCTATAACGTCTCGGGGAAGCCCATTCCACAAGTTGACAACTCGATTGAAGAAGAAATTCTTAGATTCGTGCGAGTTAAAAGATTTACCAATAATTTTGCAACCGTTTCCCCGCGTGTAATTAGATTGGTCGATAGTGAAGTACTTACTACAGTTCATATTGTCGATGCCTTTGATGATTTGACACTTGACACTTGAATTAAGTCACCTCTTAATCTGCGCTGGGTTAAGGGAAATAGATTTAATTCTCTAAGACGCTCTTCGTATGGTTTGTTCTTTAGGCTAGGTATCATTTTGGTAACTTTACGTTGAACTCGTTCTAGCTTGTTTATATCTTTTTGGTAATAAGGGCACCAGGATTGAACGCAGTATTCCAGAAGAGGGCGGACTAAGGAATTGTAAAGGGTTAGGATAACTTCTTTGGATTTATGCTCAAATGAACCTGCCTATAAAGCCAATTATTTTGTTTGCCTTCTTAACAACTTCTGAACATTGTTGACTCGGTTTTAGGTTACTCGATATTGTTACTCCCAGATCAGTTTCTCTGTTTACATTCTTAAGCTGAGTGCCATTCATCGAATAGTTTGCTTTCTCATTTAGGTATCCGACCAGTGTAGTACTTTACATTTATCCGCATTGAAACTCATTTGCCAAATTTGGGCCCAACATGGACAATTTATCTAGATTGTGTTGCATATCGTCAACTTGTTCTTTTGAGGAGTACGCTATTTGCAATTTTTTGTATCGTCAGCAAATTTTGAGATTGTGCAGGTGAGACCCTCATCTATGTCGTTGATGTAAATTAGAAAGAGAATTGGTCCTAGTACCGATCCTTGGGGTACCCCGCTACTTACATTGGTCCATTTAGATGCCTTACCGTTTATGACTACCCTTTGCTTTCTGTTGCTGAGCCAATTTTCTATCCATTTCAACACACCGTCTTGTATTCCATGCGCTTTTAGTTTTAGCAGTAAACGTTTGTGGGGGAACTTTGTCAAAGGCCTTTTGAAAATCAAGGTATATAATATCTACAGCTTTACTCTCATCGTAGAGGTTGAGGATATCGTGGAAGAAGTCTAAGAGGTTTGTTAAACAGGAACGTTTTTTACGAAAGCCGTGTTGAGTATCTTTAAGTATGTTATTTTCCTCCAAGTGATTTACGAGTCTGTCTCGTATGACCGTTTCTAGCATTTTACATACAACTGAGGTTAAGCTAATTGGACGATAGTTACTGGGTAGAGAGGGAGAGAAAGAGACAACAAGCGAGGTGGGCCCCCTTAATCCCTTCAGCACTATGACGCCTTTTTACCTTTGATTCAGGCTAAACTTAGATGGATTTATGCAGTTTAAGAAGAACCTATGTTACTGAGAGGGGTTATTGTGATCGCATTTACCCATTTGAGTCGTATTGTTAGATTACAAACTAAAGAAAATCGTCTAATGGTAATCAGAATATGATGAAGATTACGTACTGGTGGTGAAGGGGTTAAATGGAGAGAGCCCGAGAGTGAATTGTACTGTAAAATAAATAATAAGTATCTTCTGACTGTCAAAGAGTAATAGCAGTTTTATATAGTGTATATGTGATGTAGCAATGGCAGTCAAAATCTACAAACAAAACCTGTGAATTGAAATGTTAAATATAGTTATGTTTGCTATTGATTTACTTATATACAACGCCAAAAGGTATAGTTACAAGTACAGTAGTTCTGTAACAGTTGTCTGGACTAGCAGCTAGGTTGAGCCTAATATGAAGAAGTATTGACAGACTGCGAAACGTTGTCAATAAAGTGCTCCTCCTCATATGGTATTTCTATTCCCTCTGTCAACTTTTCAAATACAATTTAACAGGAAATAAATAGTGGAAATTATGAGGTGAAATGAAAATATTGTGGTGAGAAATGGGAGTAAGCGGCGAAAAGAGGAAGGAGAGGAAGCAAAAGATTTAAGAACAGACGTAGAAGGAGAGGAAAGAAAGTAACCTAGAATATAGTAATTTGTAATGAAGACTGCAAGAGGAACCATATGGAAGAGGAAAGACAAATATAAACCTGAAAAACCTGACCAAATACAGCAGTAGAACGACGAGGTGATAAATATCAGGAAGGAAAAGTGGGAGATAATGAGAACGTAGCTCTATAAGGAACGTGGTTTTAGCGTCTTTGTTATAGTTTTGACGTATTTTTAGTGTTTTAGTGCGTAAAATTATGTTATCTAGTTTAGAACGAATCTCTACCAATCAAAAATATATATAAAGTAATTAATATATTGATTAATAAATAAATTATTTTATTTTCCTATGTGTATGGAAGAGACAAAAGGCAGGTTGCCTGTTACAAGTGTGTCCCCCCCCCCCAATTCAAGGGAAGCTGGAGTCCAAATGCCTGGACACACGAAGTTTACAGCAGTCTAAGTCATAAGATGAAGGAAAGGTTGATTGAGGGAGATAGTTCCAGAGTATATACAAATATGCCACAATTACACCTTTGATTATCACCATGTTTTTATAAACATATAATAATCTTCTAATGATAGCCAGGAAAATGGATAACAAAAAGGGAAGCCATGATATTGAACGAGTGGTTGTTGTTGTTGTTGTGATGGGCTGGTCTATCAGAGTGAGAACTGAGCGATCTCTGCCATACCCATAGCTTACTCTGACTGTTCCTTTTACTTATATATTTTCTAGATCTCAAGTGACGGCGTCTCTTCCGTGGATTGACCTCCCAATCTACCAAGATTGGAAGCCAAAGCGTCACATTTTTCCTTTGCCCCTCAACTTTCTCTTCATAAATGCTGAGGGGCACAGGGCCCTGGGTGGGGCTTTGGTTTCCCGGGCGTTTCCGCACCCTCCTCAGCTCTCCGCCATGGAGTGGCTTCGGTCACCCAGACTTAATTGTGGTCGGCAGGGAGGATTCTGTGGGGGCGCTCAGTTATGGCCTTGGCCTTGCTTGGGGCCTTGGGGCTGTTCGGCCAGGCAGCTTGGGGAACAACAACAACAACAACGGGGCTAAGGTAGAAAAGAGAGAGAGTGAGAGTGAGAGTGAGTGAGTGGGGGAGCAGAAAATAATACGGTAAAAAAGGGGTTCCATTTTCCTTCCTCTGCAGCATATTTTCCGGGCAATTATAAGAATATATAAAAAGTGAATGACAGGCAGCTCCAGTTCCGACTTTTAAGCTGCATACTATTTAATCACATCTAATTCGAGGATGGTCTTTTGGAACACCTCTTTTTATTCTATTCACTTAGCGATTTAAGACATATTTCCCCAATAATTAGGGTTTTATAGGAATCTTCACTCTATTCAAGTATCGATTATTGTTTGCCTGTGTATTTGCTTTCTTTTCGTTCTATAGTTTAGAATGCAAACTAAGATTTTTTTTTTAAACATTTCAAGCCATCAACAATATTAAATAAAAAAGACCACAATAAACCCCACAGCTTGGAAGGGGGCTAGTGATGTAAGTCTGTGTGAGCATTATGAGTTTGTGAGAATAGACTGGTGGTACGTTGGCGCTAATAAGTCATGTCTCAGCTGTCTTTACGCTCGCTCTGTGCTGTATTTCTGTCTGTCAGATATTGAATAGGGTGGGTAAGTGTAGGAACATGTTTGTATATTTCACTCGATATGAAGAAATGAAGTATAGATATTGCTGATACCAATTATTGATCAAAACATACTTGGTGCCGAGACATCACTTATTAGCGCGACTGTACACACACACACACACACACATATATATACTGTATATATATATATATATATATATATATATATATATATATATATATATATATATATATATATATATATATATATATTTTGCTCACATTCAACCTGTCCCAAAGAAGGGTGACCGCTCTCAACCCTCCAACTATCGTCCAATTGCTCTTATCTCTTGTCTTTCTAAAGTTTTTGAAACTATTCTTGCTTCCAAATTTCTTAAGCATTTCTCTTCTCATAATCTGCTCTCAGATCGCCAGTATGGCTTCCTTAAGGGTCGCTCTACTGGTGATCTTCTTTCATATCTTACTAACTCTTGGTCATCCTCCTTTCGGGACTTCGGTAAGACTTTTTCTATTGCACTAGACATATCGAAAGCCTTCGATAGAGTCTGGCATAAATCTTTAATTTCTA
Organism: Paralithodes platypus; assembly: GCA_032716605.1. Classification (NCBI taxonomy): domain Eukaryota; kingdom Metazoa; phylum Arthropoda; class Malacostraca; order Decapoda; family Lithodidae; genus Paralithodes; species Paralithodes platypus. The sequence continues at coordinate 49,262,110 of CM064519.1, read as the reverse complement.
AACTACCCTCCTTCGGTTTCTATCCCTCCATCTGTGCCTTTGTCTCTAATTTCCTTTCCGGCCGTTCCATAGCTGCGGTTGTGGACGGCCATTGTTCACTTCCTCACCCTATAAACTCCGGTGTTCCTCAGGGCTCTGTCCTATCTCCTATTCTCTTTCTAATTTTTATAAATGATCTCCTTAACTGTACCTTAATTCCCATCCATTCATACGCAGACGACTCAACCTTACACTACTCCATTAGTTTTTCAGAACGCCCCAGCCAGCAATCCCTCAACGACAAACGTAATGAAGCCATAGAACTCTTAAATTCTGATCTAAATACTATTTCCAATTGGGGCAGAGAAAACCTTGTTAACTTTAATGCTTCCAAAACCCAATTTCTCCATCTATCTACCCGTCAGGATCTCCCAGCGGACTATCCCTTATTCTTCAACAATACAAAAATCAACCCTTCATCTTCTCTCAATATTCTTGGTGTCTCTTTTTCTTCTGCTCTCATTTGGAAGGACCATATTACCAGTCTTGCTAAGGCAGCCTCCCAGAAGCTGGGTGTGCTCAACCGCCTTAGGGGGTTCTTTTCCCCTGCACAGCTTCTTGCTCTGTACAGGGGCATAGTGCGCCCTTGTATTGAGTATTGTTCACATGTGTGGGGAGGTTCCTCTCACACCGCTCTCCTAGACAAAGTTGAAAGGAAGGCCTTTCGTATCATTAACTCCCGTCCACTCACCAACTCTCTGCAATCTCTCTCTCTCCGCCGCAATGTTGCATCTCTCTCGCTATTCTATCGCTACTATAATAATCAGTGTTCCTCAGAGCTATCCCAGTGCATACCACCTCCTTTACGTAGGGCACGTGGTACCCGTCTTGCAACTCAATCCCACCCCTACTCTGTGCAACTCTCCAACCCAAGAGTGAAACGTTACTCTCAAACTTTCTTCTACTCAACAGCTGAGCTCTGGAACTCTCTCCCAGAATCAGTCTTTCCCTCTTCCTATGACTTAAATTGCTTCAAACTCCGTGTGTCCAGGCATTTTGGCTCGAACGTCCCTTGATTTTGGCCCTGTCACTCTTTCAACTATGGGGGAGGCACTCGCTATAGGCAGTTATGCCTTTTGCCTCCCTCAATCACATAGAAAAAAAAAAAAAAAAAAAAAAAAAAAAAAATAAATATATATATATATATATATATATATATATATATATATATATATATATATATATATATTATCAAGAGGATATAACCAACACTTGATGGTCAAAGAGAGCGAGAGCGAGCGCGAGCACCAGCGAGCGAGCGAGCGAGCATAACGGAGAGGAAGTAATTTAGCCCTATTTGATCCAGGGGAGGTATTTTTGGAACTTCCCTGTTTCGCTTTATAAGATTTAGACATTTTAAGAAGTCGCACCCCATTAGTTTGGTGATAATTAGACGCGTCATCCCATTCAGGTGTCGATTGTTTTTTCTAGGCAAGCGATAGTCAGTCTGTAACTCTGAAGAAATCGGCCTTTGGCCAGGACATTTTTCTATCGAAAAATATACAAATCTCACTTGAAGGTGGTCTGAGTAAGCATTTTTTAGTTTGGAGGGAATATGAAAAACAATATCATAAATACAGACATATTGAAAAGGTGGAATATAGAGTAACTGTTAGTTAATAGGAAATTTAGATTCAGATTCCTGATATGAATATGATTATAGTTACTGAAGTATTTCAGAGGAGTAAACCAGGAGCTTATACACAATAACATTAAATTATACTTAAATATATCAGATCAGAAATGAAAGAGAATGAAATATAAATCAATATATGTAAATAAATACAAAAACACGAAAAGAAGAAAGAGGAGAAGGAAGTTGTAATATGACAGTTTCACCAAATATACTGTATAATATATAAGAAGAAATAATATGGTGCAAAAGGAAGAGATATAGTGTGAATAGAAGTTTAAGGATAACATATACTAAGAAATAATAATGTATTCGAAGAAAATAATAATATAGAATAGAAGACGAAAAAACAAAAACATAATATCCTACTAGAAAAAATTATAACAAAACGAAATTACCCGATAAACATTTAATTGATAGAGGTAGAGGAGAAGGAAATGGAATGGAACACAAGAAAAGTGGAATAATGAGCAGAGGGTGAAAATTGTGGGAAGGGAGATATCTGAGGCACACACTTCCGGGGAGGAGGGAGGAGAGGAGGGAGAAGGGGAGAACTGGAGGAAGGGAGATTTAATGGAGGGAGGAAAGGGGAGAACTGGAGTAAGGAGAATGGGAGATAGGGAGGAGGGGAGAACTAGAGGGAGAAGAGTTGAGAAGGAGAGGGAGATAGGGAGGAGAGGGAAGGGGAGATTGGGAGAACTGGAGGAGGGAGAAGGGGAGATGGAATTGAGAGAGGTAAGGGAGAAATGGAGGAGGGAGATGGGAAGGAGGGGATAAAGGGAGGTGGGAGAAGGAAGAACTGGAGGAGGGAGATAGGGAGGAGAGAGAAGGGGAGATAGGGAGGAGGGGAGAACTGGAGGGTGGAAAAGGGGAGATAGGGAGGAGGGGAGAAATGGAGGGTGGAGGGGAGAAGGAGAGGGAGAAAGAAGAGAAGTTGAGAGAGGGAGGGAGGAGAATAACTTACCATATCTTACCTAAAAACGAGAGAGACCAATTTCGTACATATCTTTAGCATTTATGTATAGTATATCAATACAAAATATATATATATATATATATATATATATATATATATATATATATATATATATATATATGGCAAATCTACTGGAGACAGGAAATGACAACTCCATGCTTGAAAAGGTAAAATTTATAGAATTATTTAGAGATTTGTAGGTTGTATAACGTAGGTACTTCAATGCAAGAAAGTTGGAGTGCTGGAATTTCTTGTAGTGTAACTATGAGGTACAACTAGTGGAAGATCAGCAACAGAGGCTAGGTAGTGAAACAAGACGTCTAGTAATCTATATTGTCCACCTAAGCTCTCTCTGGGAGCTCTCCTCTGTACACGGTTGTTGCCTACAACCTTCTCCTATTATGCACACACACACATGTGTATATATATATATATATATTAATGGCAAATTAATCCACTACAACCTGATTCTACTACGTTCCGTTTTAGACAATCTTGCGGTGCAAGAGCCATCACAGTCAGTAGCAAAAATCCGGCAGGTTCACTTTGTTCATTTTGGATCTGCAAACAATTTCGGTCCTTGTGTTCAATGTCGTGGAGGTAGCCATTTAGGAGTAGTAGTGCGTCAAAGATTCTGAAAACGACAAATCTCTTGCAGCAAGAGCCACCAGTCGGTAGCAGAAATTTAGCAGGTGACAAATCTAGTGGTGCAAGAGCCACCTCAGTCAGTATCGGAAATCTGGCAGGTTCACAATGTTTATTTTGGTTCTGCAAATAAGTTTTGTTTTAGTATTTAGTGTCGTGGAGGCAGCCGTTTAGGAGGAGTAGTGCGTCAAAGGTTCCAGAGACGACAAAAATAAGTTCAGCAAAACACAGCCCCCTTTCTAACAGTATCTGGGAAAAAAACATATATATATATATATATATATTATATATATACCGTATATATATATATAATATTATATACTGCATTATTGTGTAACAGATTAATTATATGAGGGATTATTATACAGTCTATTGCTTTTGTTCACTTACCCCAGTCATCACTTCACATTTGTTTCACTATTAGTTGTGTCTATGTTTTGTATGTAATGTAGCTCCCATGTTCTGCTGTAAGACACCACTTTCAAAACGAATTTTACTATTATGTGTCCTCCCCTCTTGTGCCTAAAGGGGGTGACCTGCTTTGTTTTCTCTTTCTTGGTTGTATCCATTCGACCCCATCCAGGCTACTCTTTTAAGACATTTATCCCAATCCAGGTGTCGATATTTTCCTGGCGAGCCAGTATTTTATTGAGATATCCGGCTTCGCCAGACCCATTTTTCTATCAAAAAATTTACAAATTTAGCCAGCTGTCTAACACATCCAAAATATGGTGGCTCGCTATCGCTCGCCTGGTATAAATTGACACTTGTATGGGAATAATCGTTTTAAAACAGTAGGCTGAATGGGGCCGAATGGATATAACCCAGAGAGAGGACAAAAGCAGGTCACCCCGCCCCCCCTTAACGCATTATCTCACGTCCATATGAAGAAGAAGAAAAACACCGTCGTACCTGCTCTTTTACTAAGTTTTCTCTTTTCATATTTTGTAAATTTATTTAAGGGGGGTCACCGGCTTTTTTTTTTATCTTTCTCTCCTTTTCTCTCTTTCCCTGGCTTGTATCCATTCGGCCCCATTCAGCCAACTGTTTTAAGACGTTTATCCCCATCCAGGTGTCGATTTCGTCCTGGCGAGCGATAGCGAGCCAACATTGTATGGAGAAATCCGGCTTCGCCGGAGAAATTTTTCTATCGAAAAATTTACAAATTTAGCTTGCTGTCAAAACAAAAATATATACCGGTATATGCTGACTCGCTACCGCTCGCCAGGAAAATATTGACACCTGGATGGAGGTAAACGTCTTAAAACAGTAGGCTGAATGGGGCCGAATGGATACAAGCCAAAGAGAGAAGGAGAGAAAAAGAAAAAGGCGAGGTGGGCTCCCTTAAATAATATTGCCCATTCCTTTGCTTATGTCTATCTTTCCATTCTTCCCATGCCTTACGTAGTACGGAAACATGGTCTGTCTCGTTCCTTTATTGTACTTTATCATCCAGTTCAAATATCTCGCGAGAATATACAGTAGCTAGAATAAAATAAAGAAAACGTCACCGGTACAGAAGGGGTTAAATCTAGCTATCTATTACTCTTTAATTTTGAAGGGATAATAGCAACAGGCAGTTTTACTTATTTACGTATATATATATATATATATATATATATATATATATATATATATATATATATATATATATATATATATATGCTAACGATTAGGGCGAAAGGAAAGCAAGGTGCAAAATAAAAGGCGAAGACAGCTCAAGGTGTGGTGGTCAGTGATTATATATAAAAAGCCGAGGGTGGTATGCAGGTAAGAAGGTATAATGGGTGAGAGAGAGAGGGGGTGTGTAAACTAGGCGTGAGAGGGACTATACGAAAGTATCACGCAAAAGTTGATATAGTGTACAGTATAGTTTATATAGTGTACAGTATAGTTTATATAGTGTACAGTATAGTTTATATAGTGTACAGTATAGTTTATATAGTGTACAGTATAGTTTATATAGTGTACAGTATAGTTTATATAGTGTACAGTATAGTTTATATAGTGTACAGTATAGTTTATATAGTGTACAGTATAGTTTATATAGTGTACAGTATAGTTTATATAGTGTACAGTATAGTTGATGGTCAAATAAATCCCCATTATCTATTCTGAGACCTTTTACATTGGTATCGGAGACTAGAGTGGTGATGTGTTAGTTAAGGGGGAACTGTTTATTTGTTTGGTCGATTATTTCATATATTCATTATTTTGTTCTAGTTTCCTCCCTAGACCTCCATCAAGTTTAAGAAAACACCCCGCTAGTCCCCCCTTCAAGATAAATTTGTACATTTGTCGATAGAAAAATGTCCCGGCGAAGGCCGATTCCTCTTAAATTACAGGCTCGATATCGCTCGCTATTAAAAAAATCGACACGTAAATTACACGAAAAGTCCTAATATTGACAAAGAAATGGGGCGAAAGGTCTTTAAATCGCCAAACTAATGGGCTGAATGTCTTAAAATCTCAAAAGTAAATAGGGTTAAACATTAGGGAAAAGGGGGGCCAGAAAAACGACCCATCTCCCCTTAGAAAAGTATCACACAAGAGCTAATACAGTAATATAGTCAATAGTCGATGGCGGAAGGGGTTATTTATCTATTTATTTATTTATTTATTTATTTTTGTCTATTATTTCACAAATTAATGATTTGTTTTTAGTTTCCTTCCCAGGCCTCCATCAAACTTTTAAAAACACATCCATTAGATCCCCTTTCTAGATTAATTTGTACAGTTTTCGGCAGGGTTCTTCCAAAATTACAGGCTTACTCACTATCGTTCGCCAGGGAAAAAAATCGACACGTAAATAGCACGAAAGGTCTTAACATTGACAAAGAAATTAGGCGAAAGTTCTAAAAATCGACAAACTAATGGGGCAAACATCTTAAAATCTGAAAATTAATGGGGCTAAACATAAGGGCGAAGGGAGTCTAGAAAAAACGACCCATCTCCCCTTAAGCCAGTGTTTCTTAACCTTTTTCGACATCAGCACCCCCTGTAGTAAGGTTTCACAGTCCAGCACCCCCTTACATCTGGTTACTGGAGTCACATTTGCTACACTAATATAAGGATAAAGTAAACGTAAATGAAGTATTGCTTAACAATTTATTTTGCTCATTCTCCAATAATGATACATTAAAGATGTGAATACTAAGCAAATCCGATATGAAAAAGAGAAAAGGCAAATATTTAAGAGTATGGATAAACTTCTTCAGATATAGAAAATGGGACATTCAGAGTGCTCTCATCAATGTAATATTTGTTGTTTCTTTTGTGCGACTAATTTCTCAAATTGAGGCTTAGTGTGGGCTAGAGCCACCCTCATGTCATGGACCAGTCCATCTTGAAGGCAGTTCTGGGCTTTTGTTTTGATCTGCAGCATAGTGGAGAATGCCTTCTCACACAAATAGGACGTTGGAAAGGGAATAATCATCTCCAGTGCTGCTCTCGCAATTCCAGGGTATGCTACCAACTGCTGACATCAGAAGTCAGACAGCGGAAGGGCACAGAATAATGTCAGACATCCCTGGTTAACCTGCAGGTCGATGAGCTCCTCCTTCAAATTGTTATTATCACTCATGTCTGCCAAGAAGGGCTGCTGAATCCATTTTGGATATACTGTATTTGATCCTTGGAAAAGTACTGTGCCATGGTGGTCTCAAGGTGCGAGAGGTGAGTAGTGATATTTTCTCCAAGCATGGGACTAACCTTATTATCCCTCAGCTTCTAATCCAAGATTGGAAAGTTTCCCACATTCCCTCCTTGGACTCGACGCTTCCAGAGGGAGATCTTCTTCTTGAAGGTTTCTACCCTCTCTGCACAAACAAGCCTATTAGCATTTGAACCTTGCATTGACAAATTAAGATCATTCAAGTGATTGATGATGTCTGCCAGATAGGAAAGAAAAAGGAGGAACATTTCGTCTTTAAAATTTTCAGCATAGTTATTGTGATCTTCTCTGAGGAACATTGTAATTTCAACATGGAGCTCGGCAATACAGGTCAGGACTCTGCTACGTGAGAGCCACCTCACTTCTGATTGGAACAGAAGGACTTGATGCTCCGTCCCCACCTCCTCACAAAGCAACTTGAACACTCTGAGGTTTAAGGGGCGACCCCGGATGAAATTCACAACTTTAACACAGACAGGCATAACTTCTTTGAGTTGAGGTGGCAGTGTCTGCTGCCAAAGCATGGCGATGGAGAACACAGTGGTTAATGATGATATCTGGTACTTTTCTTTTACTAAAGCAATGAAGCCAGACCTGCACCCTATCATGGCTTGGGCACCATCCGTGCAGACAGACCCAACCTTCTTCCACTTGATCTGATACTTCTCAAAAAACTCATCCAACAGTCTGAATATATCTGCTGCCTTCGTTGTTATTTGCAAAGCATTGCAAAAGTGGAACTCCTCTTTAATTTCACCATCCTTGAGGCTTGATGTACCGGATATGCACAATCAGTTGACTCATGTTGGAAACATCAGTTGATTCGTCCAACTGTAGGCTGATGTGGGTGGGACTGTCCTTAATCTCCTGACAAACGTGGCCCAAGATGCTGCTGCTCATATCTGCAACTCTCCCTGTGATGATATCGTTGGACAGAGGGACTGCCTTGATCTTCTTAGCTGCCTCTGTTTCCATAACTAGTTCCACCATACGAATGGTACAAGGCCTGGTGTTCTTGAAGTCTAGCAGGCTTCAAATTAGAGTTCCTGGTACAGTACAGGAATAGAAGGGGTCCACAAAGTATGGTGTCACAGACTTAATACCAAACGTAACCAATTTCAGGGATGTTCACAAATTTTACGTTTTCAATCATGGTGGTAATATGTTGCTTACGTTTCTCTTTTCCTAAAAGTATACAACAAAAATGTAATTATATTATTGTTTGCAATTTTCTTTGTTTATTTGTACAGCATTTCCAGCACCCCCTATAACTGATTTCAGCACCCCGCACTGCCTTAAGCGATCAAATTCCTATAAAGTTTAACTCATAAGCAGCCTGGCCAGAGCGGTTAATAAGAAGCAGGGAAAACGCGTTCGTGAGAGAGACCTTACCTTACTCACATGCTGTCGCCCAGAGCAGTAGTATGTGAAGGAGAGAGAGAGAGAGAGAGAGAGAGAGAGAGAGAGAGAGAGAGAGAGAGAGAGAGAGAGAGAGAGAGAGAGAGAGAGAGTGAGAGTATGTGGAGTATACTAGCGAGATAAGTCGGATTAAAGAGTGATTGTATTCTTCAAAACAGTAGGGAAGAGCAGGGGAATGTGATAAATATATAAGAGCAGGGGAATGTGATAAATATATAAGAGCAGGGGAATGTGATAAATATATAAGAGCAGGGGAATGTGATAAATATATAAGAGCAGGGAATGTGATAAATATATAAGAGCAGGGAATGTGATAAATATATAAGAGCAGGGGAATGTGATAAATATATAAGAGCAGGGAATGTGATAAATATATAAGAGCAGGGGAATGTGATAAATATAAGAGCAGGGAATGTGATAAATATATAAGAGCAGGGAATGTGATAAATATATAAGAGCAGGGAATGTGATAAATATATAAGAGCAGGGAATGTGATAAATATATAAGAGCAGGGAATGTGATAAATATATAAGAGCAGGGAATGTGTTAATATATAAGAGCAGGGAATGTGTTAATATATAAGAGCAGGGAATGTGTTAATATATAAGAGCAGGGAATGTGTTAATATATAAGAGCAGGGAATGTGATAAATATATAAGAGCAGGGAATGTGTTAATATATATATACAGATTGTGTTCAGTGACCGTGATAGCGCCCCGGTTTTCTTCATCATATATAGATTAGTATCCCTTGTAAAAGTAAATGTGATGAAACTCTACGGACCTCTGTCTCCAGGATATAATTAATTGGGATTCGCTATCTTTTTATAACTGCAGAATAATGGTGATATTTAATGGTACTCTTATCCATTTTGATGATTGTTTTTTTACTAAGGATTAATTTAGGCTTGGGTATTGCAATTTTATCATCTAGATTAGGTAAATTCCTTCATATTCATCACAGTGATGAATATTATAACAATAGGTATTTTAACACATTTAGTACCGGTGACGTCCTTTTCAATATATTCTGGCAACTATTAGATGATTTTATTAAGCTTGGGAAGGACCTCTAACCATTAAAAGGCTACAAACTATCTCGATTAATTCTTGTAGCGACCACAGATAATTCCAGAGCTGAATTAAATCTTCTAATAGTCGCCGGAATATAATACAAAGAGCGTCACCGGTACATAAAGAGCGTCACCGGTACATAAAGAGCGTCACCGGTACATAAAGAGTTTAAACAAACATGAGAATATAGTATCGGAAATGGAGTTGTAGCATATAGAGTCAAAATAAAGTGGTTATAGTAAGAATAAAACCTGTATAGGAGTAGGCAAATGTTAATAATACAAATGCTGACAATGGGATCTGACAATAGAAGAAGAGAATACGCATGGAGAGGGGAAAACAGTAATACGCATGGAGAGGGGAAAACTAATACATAACCCCTTGAGGATTATGCTGTGTTGTGGTAGTTCATTCTGGCTATCATTAGACGATTTTCTACAGCTTAGGAAGGATCTCTGGGCATTAAAATGGTAACGACTATCTCCATTAACCCTCTGACTGTCATTTACCCATCCTAATATGAATAGAATCGTCTAATGATAACCAGAAAACATAATCGAAATGCATCATCATATCTTGAAAGGGTAAATAAATAACTTGTTAGTATTCGGTATGTCGTTGCTTTGTCATATATAAGTAAAACGTAGAGAGAAAAGTGCTTTGAACCGTTAATAGTAAAGATAAAGTACGAAGATAAATGTCCAAAACAAGTATATTCAGTTGGTAAGCGCTAAGGGGAGATTGTATTGATTTGTTTATTCATTTATCTATTTATTATTTATTGTACTTTCCTCCCTATACCTCCATCAAACTAAAAAAAAATAAAAATAAAAAAAAAATAATCAAGAGCCCCTTCGACATAAATGTTTGTATTTTTCGTTAGAAAATGCGCTGGCCAAAGGCCAGTTCCTCGTCAAGTGCAGGCTCGCTATCGCACGCCAGTCTAAAATCGACACCTAAATGGTACGAAAAGTCTTAAAACCGCCAAACCAGTGAGGTGATTGTTATAAAATATGAAATCTACTAGAACTAAGTATGATGGGGAAGGAGGTCCAGAACAGGACAACTATAATAATTGGTGTGTATACAGAGGCTTCCAGCTATGTCGTATGTATTTATCATAGATACAGCCTTTGTCTTAGACACCCGCCCATCATTCTGCCCGTAAATATTCATTTGCGTGATCAATAAATTGTCATGCAATTAACTTTTGTCAATCATGTATCCATCTACTTGCATATATATATTCTGCGTTTTAATTATGGCCTGGGCCGATTGGTCCATATGTATACATTAAGATTTCTGTAAATTAAATAATATATTTTGTGTGCGTATGTTTGGAGAGAGAGAGAGAGAGAGAGAGAGAGAGAGAGAGAGAGAGAGAGAGAGAGGTAGAGAGAGAGAGGTGGGAGGGGAGTGAGGGACAACCGTGAGACTGCGTGAGATGGATGGAGTTCTCAAACTGCCATTTACCCTCGCAAAAACGCGGCACGAATAAAAATGTTACCCCTTTTGGCTCGTTTTCTCCCTCCCCCTTTTACTGTTTCTCGCTCATACACTCTCTCTCTCTCTCTCTGCATAATATATATATATATATATAATTATATATTGTTGTATATTATTTTGCATCCTGCATACTTTTCTGACCTCGTATTGTAAATTATTGCAAATCCTATTGTATTGTTGTTCTCAGTTTATTTTCAATTAACTGGTTCACAGTTCTTTTTTCTTTTTTCTTCTTTTCCCTTTCTCTGTTATTTGTTTCCTTGTCCATGCCTCTCTGGGTCTATATTGCTTCACTACAAAATACAGTATGTTTCCCCTGCGATTTATTGTGTTCCTCTCTGTTTCATCGTTGCATTTAGGTGCACCCATAATATATCCATATATATATATTGGTTTGCAAAGATTTACATCATCATCCTTAATATTTGGTTATCCGTGGCTAGTTGTGTCATTCAGTATACATGTTCATAAACTAAAGCCGTTGAATCATGCTTCCTTATTAATTACTTATCATTAAGCATTTCATTTCATTTTGTTTGCAAACAATTACTTTTTTTTAGTTATCAGTGTATTGTTATGTATGTTTCTTGACCCTTTTTGTATCGGTGCCGTCCTTTTAAATATATTGTGGCTACTATTACACGATTATGTCCCGTTTAAAAAGGGCTTTCAGTAATTAACAGGTTTCGGATTATCTCACTTAACCCTTTTCACTACCACAGATTCATCTTAAAATGCACAAAATATTCTAAATAAAGCTAGAATAAGATTAATAAGACGTCGCCGGTACAAAAGGGGTTAATCACTCCATCCATTTCCATCTCCCCTTCCATCCCCTCTGCTGTGTTACCCTTCCCTCACCTCGCTAACCATTACTCTTTATTCGTCTTCTCTCCCATCACCTCACCCTCTTCTACCAATATGCCCCACTCTCGCTTACTCCTACCCTCTCTTTTTTCTCTCAGGCCCTATTTTTCTCTCCTTCCTATCCTTCCCTTTTCTCTCCTACCCTCACTTTCTTCTCTCCTACTCTCACTTTCTTCTCTCCTACCCTCACTTTCTTCTCTCTGGCCCTATTCTTTTCTCTCTGCTACCCTTCTCTCCTCTCTCCTACCCTCTCTTTTTTTCTCTCAGGCCCTATTTTTCTCTCTTTCCTATCCTTCCCTTCTCTCTCCTCCTCTCACTTTCTTCTCTCTGGCCCTATTCTTCTTTCTCCGCTCCCCTTCCCTTCTCTCTCCTACCCTCTCTTTCTTCTTCAGTGGCCCTATTCTTCTCTCTCCGCTCCCCTTCCCTCTTCTCTCCTACCCTCTCTTTCTTCTCTCGGGCCCTATTCTTCTCTCTCCGCTCCCCTTCCCTCTTCTCTCCTACCCTCTCTTTCTTCTCTCGGGCCCTATTCTTCTCTCTCCGCTCCCCTTCCCTCTTCTCTCCTACCCTCTCTTTTTTCTCTCTGGCCCTATTCTTCTCTCTCCGCTCCCCTTCCCTCTTCTCTCCTACCCTCTCTTTCTTCTCTCGGGCCCTATTCTTCTCTCGGGCCCTATTCTTCTCTCTCCGCTCCCCTTCCCTCTTCTCTCCTACCCTCTCTTTCTTCTCTCGGGCCCTATTCTTCTCTCGGGCCCTATTCTTCTCTCTCCGCTCCCCTTCCCTCTTCTCTCCTACCCTCTCTTTCTTCTCTCGGGCCCTATTCTTCTCTCTCCGCTCCCCTTCCCTCTTCTCTCCTACCCTCTCTTTCTTCTCTCTGGCCCTATTCTTCTCTCTCTCCGCTCCCCTTCCCTCTTCTCTCCTACCCTCTCTTTCTTCTCTCGGGCCCTATCTTACTCCTCTTATATTCTCTACCTCTCCTTCCTCTTCCTCACTCTCTATCCTCATGCCCTATCCTACTCCTCTTCTCTTCTCTATCCCTCCCTTCTCTCTCCTACTCTCACTCTCTATTGTCATGCCATATCCTACTCCTCTTATCTTCTCTAACTCCTCCCTTCTCTCTCCCTCACCGTTCCTTTCCGTCCCCTCACCTTATCCTCCCTCCCTTTCGTTACCTTACCCTCCCCTCCCTTCTCTCCCTTACCCTCCCTCCCCTTTACTACCACCTCTCCCATACCCTCCCCCCTCTTCTCTACCTTACTCTCCCTCACTTTATCCTCCCCCCTCCTCTCCCCTCCCCTCTAAGTTGTGTTGCGTGAAATTGGGCGGATACAAATGATACACTCCCCTCCCCCTTCTACCCACTCCCTGATTTCTATCTCATCTTTATAGGTCCATTTCCTTATCAACTGTTTTGTTTTTATTATTATTTTCCCTTTTTAGTTCAGTCATTATTGTTTGGCCAGAAATCTTGACCACTAACCTCTATAACTCATACACGACGAGAGTAATCAAGCTAATACGGCAATCATTTAGGAAGGGTCAGCCAGGGAATAGGTGTTGAAATTGATAGCCCATTTGCCCTAGCCCTTATTGCGTTAAAGAGGTTAGGGGTCAGGATTTCTGGCCTACCTATAATGAATGGACTATAGTACCATATTTCTGGCCTACCTATAATGAATGGACTATAGTACCATATTTCTGGCCTACCTATAATGAATGGACTATAGTACCATATTTCTGGCCTACCTATAATGAATGGACTATAGTACCATATTTCTGGCCTACCTATAATGAATGGACTATAGTACCATATTTCTGCCTACCTATATGAATGGACTATAGTACCATATTTCTGGCCTACCTATAATGAATGACTATAGTACCATATTTCTGGCCTACCTGAATGGACTATAGTACCATATTTCTGGCCTACCTATAATGAATGGACTATAGTACCATATTTCTGGCCTACCTATAATGAATGGACTATAGTACCATATTTCTGCATTTCCTAATGTTTCTTTTGTTCACTCGTTACACATATGTCTATTGCCAGTCGCTTCTGATATCCAAGGTGTGGCCACGAACGAATCTCCTCCATCTAGGCAACTCGTTAGTTTCTCTAGCATGTTTCGGGGGAGAGTTGCCAATGCCATCAAGCGTAAATAATACCCCAAGACCCCCTTTCGAGATAAATTTGTGCCATTTTTGGTAGAAAATGCCTTCCTAAACTGAATGCTCTCTGTCGCTCAGCAGGAGAAAATCGACACCTAAATAACCCGAAAGGTCTTATAATCGTCAAGCTAATGGGGTGAACATCATAGAATCTAAAACTAATGGGGTTTAGCATGTGGGAGAAGGGGGTCCAGAAAACCCCCTCGTAATCCCACTTTATTCTCCTCAGCTCTCTCCGTGCCTCAGATGTGTAGCTCTTCAATGTATTCTATATTTCATTGTTTCATCCATTTTTCCTTTGTGATTACCTTGTCTTGCCTTCCTTTTGTTCGTACAATTTTCTCTGAATGTCGTAACTCTCTGAGGATCGATGACGCACTTCTTTTCTGTTTTCTGGCTATTATTAGACGATGTTATTCAGGTTAGGAAGGGTAGGTGAAAGTAGAGGGTTGATTGGGATAGTCTCTACCCAGTTTAAATTCCCACAGATCCTTCCTAAGCTGTATACAATCGTCTAATGATAGCCAAAATAAACTCATATCCTCAAGGGGTTAATTATTCAATACCTTCACATTATGGCATTTACCATTCCGCTGTTGACATTTATTCTTTTCTTTTTCTATTGTATCTCTTGTCACTCTCACGCACTCGACAACTAAAGTCCCATTTCGTTTGTTAGTATTTTTATTCTTATTCTCTGAAAAAAAAACTATGATCAAGATTGTACCGTTTGTTATTCAGCTCTATGTCGTCTGGCACTAAAGTAAATGTATTTTTTTTAATGCCTATTGTTACATTTGTAGTTTATAATTAAATGGAAAATATATAAACATTCACTGGCTACTAATCTAACAGAGAGAGAGAGAGAGAGAGAGAGAGAGGGAGAGGAGAGGAGAGGAGAGGAGAGGAGAGGAGAGGAGAGGAGAGGAGAGGAGAGGAGAGGAAAGAAGGAGAGGAGAGGAGAGGAGAGGAGAGGAAAGAGAGGAGAGGAAAGAAAGAGAGGAGAGGAGAGAAAGAGAGGAGAGGAGAGGAGAGGAGGAGAGAGAGAGAGAGAGAGAGAGAATATTTGGAATATGTATCGATAATGTCGAACAAACGACAGCCTATACATTACATTCGGCTCGGCCTTGAAAATAATTGGGACATGTCTGAATACCTAAGTCTAAGGGGGAAAATCGGCAGGTTTTGGTATGCAAAGTGTAGTAACAATAGACACAATTGACAGATTGCTAGCATAAGTTCAGATTTCGTACCATTAACAAATATCCCGAAAAAGTGCTTGTGCTATGTAAGGTACAGTATGTTTGTTTAAATTTAATGAACTGTGTTGTTGTCTAATGAGTTAAGCTCTGGATAGTTTGCGACACTAGTGAATTTAATGAGATGTGTTGTTGCCTTATGAGTAAAGCACTGGATAGTTTGCGACACTAGTGAATTTAATGAGATGTGTTGTTGTCTTATGAGTTAAGCTCTGGATAGTTTGCGACACTAGTGAATTTAATGAGATGTGTTGTTGCCTTATGAGTTAAGCTCTGGATAGTTTGCGACACTAGTGAATTTAATGAGATGTGTTGTTGCCTTATGAGTTAAGCTCTGGATAGTTTGCGACACTAGTGAACAAGCTAGTGAACAGTAAAATGTACACCGGGAGTTGGGCTGACATTTTTATTTAAGGGGGTAGTACTCGCTTTTTCTGGCCCCCCTTCTCCCTCATATAGACACAATATAGACAAACACATTTCTGCATTTGTCATTCCTTCACATGTTCACCTTACTCCTCTTCTCCTTACATTATGATAACATGCATAAAACAATCTAGTAAAATATATTGATAATACAATATGGATCATTCACCTTACATACTCTTTGAAAAAATAACTTAATCTTTAATAATTTGGAGTGGGTTATATGAGACGAACGATAATATACTATAAGATGCAGAGTGTTTTGTTTATATATTCCTATTAGGGGGTACACAACAGTAAAGGTTTCTCTAAATAGATCTGTAACAAAACATGGCCATTTCTGTCGTATTATTTACAAGATTAATTACGCAAGAGTAGAATGATTTTTTCTTATTATACCACTTCCAATTTTTCTATATATATTATTGTGTTTTGCGTCAACAATACATAAAACAATATCCAACATCACTACGCTATCTCTACTGAAAAGGTCTCTTCATAAGTTGTGTGTCCATTGTATACCAACACTTCCAATCATTCTGTACATTGTGGTTTTACGTCAAGAATGAATAATAACAATATCCAACATCATTACACGATCCCTAATGAAAAGTTATCTTCATAAGTTGTTTTGTTACCGCCCCATATAATAATGTCGGCTGTGAGGTGCGGTTTATTGTTCCTTGTTGTTCATTATAGGGTACGAACACACTAATTACACCACCGAACAATGCCATGGTGTGTGTACTTACACTAGTTGTATTTGCGGTAGTGAGCATGCTCGTGTGTGTGTGTTTGTGTGTGTGTGTGTGTGTGTGTGAGAGAGAGAGAGAGAGAGAGAGAGAGAGTGCGTGTGTGTATGTATTAAAGCAGTTTTATTCATATTTTGAACAACTAGAGATAACTACGCTGTTAGGCTTAAGAATTATTGTTTTTTCCTGCAGAAACGAGCGCATATTCCACACACGATGTCGTTTTCTGCCGTCGCATAATTATACACTCTTTGTAAATACTAAGCTTGCTACATTTCAGGTACAACTCTAAACAAGCATAAAAGTTATCCTTAATAGGAATCAATGAGGTTCATAGATATAATGAATACAGAAATGTGTCGATGATATGATAGGAAATAGATATAATTTATTTGTAATATTAATTAAATGTGCTCTGTGATTCTGAAAGATTATTTTTATTATAGATCTTTTTAGAAAATTTGATTAGTGATGCTTTCAGATAGCCTATGCTATTTAATGCATATTATATTGTTAATGTAATTAGGGATTTTATAAACATACAATTACTATAAGTTATATCAAAATAGCTACGGTACCGTATTTAAAAACATTATCTGAAAATATAGGGAACCAAATCAATACTGTTTACCCTACCACACATGCATACACACATACACATCCACACATACACAAATACACACATACACAGACACACATACAAACATACACATCCACACATACTCAAATATCCACATCCACACACAACCCTACACACATACACTCTAACAATTAAAGTTATGGACAGATTAATTGTCCCTAAGGGGTCCCCATTCTTCCTCATGTTTAGCCCCATTAGTTTTCAAATTTTATGACGTTCGGCCCATTAGTTTGGCGATTTTAAGACCTTTAGCCCCATTTCTTCGTCAATATTAAGACTTGGTGTCATTTAGGAGTCGCTTTTTTCCTGGCGAGCGATAGCGAGCCTATAATTTAAGATGAACCGACCTTCGGCCAGTATTAACGTAGGGGTGCAGATAATTATTTGACTAAGCGTACAACCATGGACAGCATTATCTGTTCAAATATTTTCAAGAAATAATAATAATTTAGCCACAATTCATTGAACGTGATTATATAAGATCGAATACTATAGTCTGTTTACTTCCAGCTGACGGTAAATTACATCTTTTAACAGCTAATTGTTCGTTATTTAATGTAAACAATATGAGATTGCTATGACTGTGCCAGTTTGTCATATTAAGGGGAGATGTGTGTTGTTGTTTTTTTTTTTTTTTTTTTGCCTGTATCCATTCGGCATCGTTGTGCCTACTGTTTTAAGACATTTATCACCATTCAGGTGTCGATTTTTGTTCTATTGAAAAATGTACATATTTAGCCAGCTGTCTAACACATTATCTAAAATATGGTGGCTCGCTATCGCTCACTAGGTATAAATCGACACCTGGAAGGGAATAATCGTCTTAAAACAGTAGGCTGAATGGGGCCGAATGGATACAACCCAGAGAGAGGAAAAAGGCAGGTAACCCCCCTTAAGGTGAGGACATCGCAATTTACCGTCACCTGAAAATAAACTGGCTATAGTCAACGTTTACTGTCTCGTTTTCTTTCTTCAGACATTAAATACTTCTCTTCACAACTGTTTTTTAACCCCTTGAGGATTATGACGTGTTTTGGACAGTGCATTTTGGTTATTAGTAGATGATTTTATTTATATTACGAAGGGTATGTGGAAGTCAGATGGTTAATTGAGACAGTCATTACCGGTACCCTTTTAATTCCAACAGATCCTTCTTAAGCTGCTTAAAATCGTCTAATGATAGCCAGAATAAACTGTCTAAACGCGTCATGATCCTCAAGGGGTTAATGAATAGCAAACAATGTAAATTAAAATTTCAAACGTACACTAACACAAAATGAAGAAGATTCCTGGAAAAAATCTATAATTATAATAGTGCCAGACGAGTATTATAAGAGCGAGCGAGAATAGTAATTGTTGCCCGGATTAAGGGGGTAGTGCTTGGTTTTTGGTCTATATATTTATATAATTTACATATGTTTTAGTTTCCTCGCTAGACCTCCATCAAGCTTAAAAATACATACCCTAGACCCCCTTTCAAGATAAATTTGTACATTTTTCGGTAGAAATTTGTCACGGCTGAAGGCCGGCTCCTTCTAAAATTACAGGCTCGCTATCGCTCACCAGGGAAAAATCGACACCTAAATGGCACGAAAGGTTTTAATATTGACAAAGTAACGGGGCGAAAGGTCTCAAAATCGCCAAACTAGTGAACGAATTGCAAAACTAAACATGAGGGAGAAGGGGGTGCAGAAAAAGCGAGTACTACCCCCTTAAGGAGAATTCTGGGCCCCGGAGAGAGAGAGTGGGATGATGATGAAAATAACTTCGAACAATAGGTTTCAGTCCCCCCCCCCCCTTCTATCTTGTCATACTCCCTATCTCCCTCTCCCCCTCTCTCTCTTTCTCTCTCTCTCTCTCTCTCTCTCTCTCTCTCTCTCTCTCTCTCTCTCTCTCTCTCTCCTCTCTCTTCTCTCTCTCTCTTCTCCTCTCTCTCCTCCTCTCTCCTCTTCTTCTTCTCTCTCTCTTTCTCTTTCTCTCTTTCTCTCTTTCTATATATATATATATATATATATATATAATCTCAAGAAACTGTATTTTCTGTATTGATCTTCTGATTTGTGAAATAGGCCCATGTTGCACATAGTCAAGATATTGATATGTTGTGCCTTATTGTAACTAAATTATTGTATCGAAATGATAAATTGCCTGCCAGGATCTACTTAATGAGGTCGTATATACAAGTTATTAAGACTGTCTCTCTCACTCTCTCTCTCTCTCTCTCTCTCTCTCTCTGTTCTTCCTGTTTCTCTCCTCTATTGTCTCTTTTCTTTGGGTCTTTTGTTCCAGAATCTCTTCAATTATGTTTATCTCATCTGCTTTTTGCCTCATTTGTTTTGTTTTCCTGTATTTTATTTTCTTTTGTGTTTTTCCTGTTTTTTCATTTTTTTTTCGTCTGTTCTTTTGTAGTGTACTCTTTGTCTTTCCTTCTTTTGTAGTACTGTCTGTAGCCTCTTCATGTCTGTATGTCCATATCCTCACTGTACATAGTATGTATGTATGTATGTATGTATATATATATATGCATGTATGTAGTTATGTACGTATTTATGTGTTGCATCTCTCTCGCTATTCTATCGCTACTACAATAATCAGTGTTCCTCAGAGCTCTCTTGGTGTATACTACCTCCTCTACGTAGGATACGTAGTACCCGTCTTGCAACACAATCCCACCCCTACTCTGTACAACTCTCCAACTCAAGAGTGAAACAATACTCCCAATCTTTCTTCTATTCAACAGCTGAGCTCTGGAACTCTCTCCCTGAATCCATCTTTCCCTCATCCTATGACTTAACTTTATTTAAACTCCTTGTGTCCAGGCATTTTGGCTCGACAGTTTCTTGATTTTGGCCCTGTCACTTTTTCAACTCTGGGGGAGGCACTCGTCACAGGCAGTTTTACCTTTTGTCTCCCTAATCCACAAAGGAAAACAAATTTATTTATTGTATTTGTTATGTATTTATTATTGGTATCTCTCTCTTGCCCTCCCCGTTTTCTTTATATTCTTATTCAGTATTTACCTGTTTGTTTTCTTGTATCGTCCCACTCTTTCCTAGGTTGTATTCCTTGAGGGGAATGGTTGTTTTTTTCTGGCCCCCCTTCTTCCTCATGTTTAGCCCCATTAGTTTTAAGAATTTAAGACGTTTATCCCATCAGTTTGGCGATTTTAAGACCTTTCACCCCATGTCGTTGTCAATGTCCTTCTTCTTTTTCTTCTCCTCCTCCTCTCCTTCTCCTCCCCTCTTCCTCTTTCTTCTTCTCCTCCTCCTCCTACTTCCACCGTCATTCCTATTCCGGCCTTTTTGGAATGCCTGCGTCAATATTTAGACCCACTCCTGTCCCCTCCCCTCCTATCCTCCCCACTTTCTTGCCTCCTCCTTTTCCCTACTCCTTCCCGCTCCTTCCCTCTCCACTTTTTTTCTCCCCACTTTTTTGCTTCCTCCTTCCCCCTTCCTCCTCTCCCCACTCATGTCTTCTCCTCCCCCCCCCCCCCCCGCCTCACATTCTAGCATCCTACGCTAACCCTCCTGTCCCCTCATCCTTACTGTATTCATCCCTTCCTCTTCTACTTACTCAAAGGAGTACAAAGGAAATCAAGCAACAACAGATCCAGTGACCCTTCTAGGTTGCTTGTCCTCCAAAACACTGAGGATCAAGTGTCCAAACAGTGGTTTAGAGTGGGTAAGGGAACATTGGAAAGGGAATTACTGCCCTGGAACTAATGTCCGTGGCAGGATTAGGAAGTTAGTAGGGGACAGATGGGTTAGTAACTGAGGGGGGGATAAAATAAAGTTATTCATTTACAAACGCAGTCAGTCGCGGGTTTGATGCGAGATATTTGTCTAGGCGGAGTTTAAATGAATCAACGGTGATGCAGTCTATAACGTTTCGGGGAAGCCCATTCCACAAGTTGACAACCTATTTGAAGAAGAAATTCTTAGATTCGTGCGAGTTAAAAGATTTACCAATAATTTTGCAACCGTTTCCCCGCGTGTAATTAGATTGGTCGATAGTGAAGTACTTACTACAGTTCATATTGTCGATGCCTTTGATGATTTTGAACACTTGAATTAAGTCGCCTCTTAATCTGCGCTGGGTTAAAGGAAATAGATTTAATTCTCTAAGACGCTCTTCGTATGGTTTGTTCTTTAGGCTAGGTATCATTTTGGTAACTCTACGTTGAACTCGTTCTAGCTTGTTTATATCTTTTTGGTAAAGGGCACCAGGATTGAACGCAGTATTCCAGAAGAGGGCGGACTAAGGAATTGTAAAGGGTTAGGATAACTTCTTTGGATTTATGCTCAAATGACCTGCCTATAAAGCCAATTATTTTGTTTGCCTTCTTAACAACTTCTGAACATTGTTGACTCGGTTTTAGGTTACTCGATATTGTTACTCCCAGATCAGTTCTCTGTTTACATTCTTAAGCTGAGTGCCATTCATCGAATAGTTTGCTTTCTCATTTAGGTATCCGATATGTAGTACTTTACATTTATCCGCATTGAAACTATTTGCCAAATTTGGGCCCAACATGACAATTTATCTAGATTGTGTTGCATATCGTAAACTTGTTCTTTCGAGAGTACGCTATTTGCAATTTTTGTATCGTCAGCAAATTTTGAGATTGTACAGGTGAGACCCTCATCTATGTCGTTGATGTAAATTAGAAAGAGAATTGGTCCTAGTACCGATCCCTGGGGTACCCCGCTACTTACATTGGTCCATTTTGATGCCTTACCGTTTATGACTACTCTTTGCTTTCTGTCGCCTGAGCCAATTTTCTATCCATTTCAACACACCGTCTTGTATTCCATGCGCTTTTAGTTTTAGCAGTAAACGTTTGTGGGGAACTTTGTCAAAGGCCTTTTGAAAATCAAGGTATATAATATCTACAGCTTTACTCTCATCGTAGAGGTTGAGGATATCGTGGAAGAAGTCTAAGAGGTTTGTTAAACAGGAACGTTTTTACGAAAGCCGTGTTGAGTATCTTTAAGTATGTTATTTTCCTCTAAGTGATTTACGAGTCTGTCTCGTATGACAGTTTCTAGCATTTTACATACAACTGAGGTTAAGCTAATTGGACGATAGTTACTGGATAGGGATTTGCTGCCTTTTTTGAATATCGGTGTTACGTTGGCTAGCTTCCACTGATCGGGCATAGTTCCAGACTGCAAGGATTTATTGAATAGTAATGTCAGTGGTTTAGAGAGCTCATCCTTAGCTTCCTTTAGAACTCTAGGCGAGATTGTATCAGGTCCAGGCGTTTTATTTACCTTGAGTTTATCTAAACAATTCAATACTTCTCTCTCTGTAACGGTGATATTGCTTAAAACATCTGAATTATCAATCTGAATCGGCGATGGTGTAGGGATATCACTGAGGTCTTCTGTTGTAAAAACTGATGCAAAGAAGGTATTGAGGGCATTACTCATTTGTTCTTCGTCTTTGGTGTATTCTCCATTTTCATCGACTAACGGTCCAACAGTTGAAGTAACTACTTTTTTCTTTCTGATATAACTATAGAATTCTTTCGGGTTTGTTTTACTTTGATTCGCAATATGTAACTCTAAGGTCTTTTACTTTGCTTAATTAACTTTTTGGCTTTGCGTCGTAGCTCTACAAATTTCAGCCGTTCTTCGTCATTTTGTGAGGATTTTAATCTATCATTAGCAAATTTTTTAGCAAGCAGGCAGTTTGAAATATCTTTATTCCACCATTTGGGCTTATTATTATGGCCTGGACGCCGAGTTTTCGATGGTATGCAGTCTTGCACTGCTTTTAGGTAAGTGGCTTCGAATAACTTCCAAGATGTATTTATGTCGTTATTGTGAATTAAAAAGCTCCAGTCAGTTTCTTTAAACATAGCTCTAAGTTTATGGAAGTTTGCTTTCTTGAAATTAGGGACTTTTTCGATGCTACTATTTGGTTCGTTACTAGTAAACTTTAAAGTGAAAGTTATCGTATGATGGTCGCTGTTACTGAATTCATCACCAACATTCAAATTCTCTATTAATTCTTCTTTTGTTGCAAGTACAATGTCAAGAACGTTATTACCACGGGTCGGCGTTCCAACAAATTGATAAAGCGAACTCTCTTGCAAGTTCGTATACAAGTCATGTCCGGAGTGTGAAGTAAGAGTATCGCCCCACTTGGTCACAGGTAAATTAAAGTCACCAAAAATTACGGTATCTTGCGAGTTACTTATATCTGCAATTTGTTCGTAAATTTCTCGGTCAGTTTGCACTGATTGAGCTGGAGGTCTGTATATTAATGCAAGTATTATTTTGGTACCTTTATTATTCTTTATTAGCACAAAAGATGCGTCGACGTTCACAATTTGAGGTTTTGACAAGAGGGTAGGGTTAAGACTTTCTTTGATATAAAGTAAAACGCCACCTCCATTTCGATTTATTCGGCTTTTCTCAAACATTACATAACCGGGAAGTGAATACTCTGCTAAAAAGTCTCTATCTTCTGTATTGAGCCAAGATTCTGTTATGCCAATCACATCATAATTTTCTGTAAACACTAGCTCCTCTAAATCTGAAAATTTATTGCGTATGCTACGAGCGTTTGCATAGAAAACCTTTAAATTTGTTATTTTAGAACTCACGGAACGCGCTTCAATAATATTTTTGGTTCTTTGGTTCTACTCCTGTCCCCTCCCCTCCCCTCCCCTCCCCTCCCCGCCTCACATTCTAGCATCCTACACTAACCTCCTGTCCCCTCATTACTGTATTCATCCTTCCTCTTCTACTTACTCCTGTCCCCTCCCCTCCCCTCCCCTCCCCGCCTCACATTCTAGCATCCTACACTAACCCTCCTGTCCCCTCATCCTTACTGTATTCATCCCTTCCTCTTCTACTTACTCCTGTCCCCTCCCCTCCCCTCCCCTCCCCTCCCCGCCTCACATTCTAGCATCCTACACTAACCCTCCTGTCCCCTCATCCTTACTGTATTCATCCCTTCCTCTTCTACTTACTCCTGTCCCCTCCCCTCCCCTCTTCCCCACTTTATTGCCTCCTCCCCTCTCCCCACTTATTTCCTCTCCTCTTCTCTCCTCCCCACTTCCTTTCCTCCTCCTTTTCCACCCGCTTCCCCTCCTCTCCTCTCCTCCCCCTTTCCTTGCCGCCTCCTTCTCTCCACTCCTCACCTTCTCTACTCCTAACTTTCTTAAATTGCATGTTATTTTCTTTGGCCCACTGAAATACAGCGTTCATGTCAGCTTGCAAGTTTTCTTTGTCATTTATTTTCGCTATTCCCATACTTAATTTTCTGTCATCTTAGACATTAGACATTAGACAACCATCTCAAGACGGTTCTTGATCAGCCATACTTCGCGTGAGAGAGAGAGCTGCCCCCTCAAATAGTCTGATGCATCAAGCACTGACAGCAAACATACTCGGGGGAAGCTCTCGCCAAGGCCATTGAGAGATAACCAAAACAATGCAAGGTAAACGCAAGGTAAGGTATCTCTTCCATTTCCAGAGTTAAGTAAAACCTAAAAAATATATATGTGCATATTTAGGTTTTACTTAACTCTTGAATCGATCGAGGTTCATTACATATAATAATTTTCATTAAAAAGACTATATCTCTTTCATTTCTGTTCATCATTTAGCTGATTGTATTCTCATTTGTATTCGAACTAAGTGGTTGTGTCATATATTATGCTTTGTCTTTCTCAGCTTACATCCTGCCCTTTCATAAATCACTCGCATCAATGTGTATGTCTTTCCTCTCTTATTATATCCTTCCTTCTAACCTTTTCTTCTTTTTACCTATCTGTGTTTATCTTATTTCTTTAATTGTTCCTCTTTATAAGATTTTCATTCCACTTTATTTGTTTACTTTATCTATATACCAATGCACTTTTCCAACATTTGCTTTCTTCGTGCTATATTCTCAATCTATTTATTTTATTTGTTCTCTCTTCCCCTCTCTCAGCATCTATTATTTCTTCTAGCTTGTTGTTCCCTTTTGTTCTCTTTTATTCTCTTTTATTTTGTATTTCTTCGTCACCTTTACCTACCCTCCATCCATAGCTTTTCAGATTCGTTTTCATCTCTCTCTTTCTTTCCTTATCTCTCTTTTGCTCTCACCAACTCTAACTCTCTCTCTCTCTCTCTCTCTCTCTCTCTCTCTCTCTCTCTCTCTCTCTCTCTCTCTCTCTCTCTCTCTCTCTCTCTCACTTTTCGCTGTACTCCTCATTGTGTTATATTTCCAGACATTTCCACTACTTATTATCTCTGGAACATTTATAAATCATGTACTGCACTCATAAAATACTGACAATGCACGTATGAAATTGGCTAGTTTTGACTATACTTGTTTCTTTTCCACTATTTAACATCTATGGAATATTACTGAAATATGTACTGCATTTGTATAATACTGATAATGAAATAATAAAATAGGCTTGTTTTGACTGCACTTCTCCCATTTCCGCTATTTTGTTTAATCATATATTTTACTCTCTCTTCTCTCTACCCTTTCTTGACGCATCTCTACCATTACTACTGATAACGAAATAATAGAATAGGCTGGTTTCAACTACACTTCTTCCATTTCCACTATGTTGTGTTATTATATATTTTACTCTATCTTGCCCCCTCTACCCTTTCTTGACGCATCTCTACCATTTATCCCCTTTCCGATTGCATTAATCTACTGTTCACTCATTTTTTTCCCCTTTATTTTCTCTCCTCTTCTATCTTCTACCCTTTCCTAGCACATATCTACCATCTATCTCATTTCCTGTTACACTTATCTACTGTTCACTCATCTTTAGTATATTTTCTTCCCCTCGTTTCTTTCTCCTCTTCTACCCTCTAATCCTTTCCTGTTTATATCTCTACAATTTAACCCTTTTCCTTTCGCATTTATCTATTGTTCACTCATCTTTAGTTTATATTCTTTCCGTTGTTTCTCTCTCCTCTTCTGTCCTCTACCTTTTCCCGACTCATCTCTTCCATCTATCCCTCTTCCTATTGTATTTATCTACTATTCACTCATCTTTAGTTTATATTATTTCCGTTGTTTCTCTCTTTTTTCCCCTCTATCCTTTCTGATGCATCTCTACCCTCTATTATCTTCCTGTTGCACTTATCTACCGTTCGATCATATTTAGCCCTTTGAAGATTATGACGCATTTTCACAGTATATTCTGGCTGTCATTAGACGATTGTATACAGTTTAGGAAAGATCTGTGGGAATTATAAGGGTAAAGACTGTCTTGGATAACCTTCTGACTTCCATATACCTTTTTTATCTGAATACAATAGTCTAGAATAAACTGTCAAAATGCGTCACAATCTTCTAAGGTTTAATTATTTGTCTTCGTACCTTGCTTCTCTCTCCTCTTCCTAAACCCTATTTCTGTGTTAATATTAAGACCTTTCGCGCCATTTAGATGTAAAAAAAAAAAATCCCGGCGAACGTTAGCGAGCCTGCAATTTAGTAGGAACGGGTATTCGGCCGCAACACTTGTCTACAGAAAAAATGCACCAAGTTATCTCGAAGGGGTTTTGTGTAAGCTTGATAGAGGTCTAGGGAGTAAACTTACAAAATACATATATAATAATACCAAAGGAAAATATATAATTTAATATCCCGCCCTTAAAGCTGCCGGGCAAACCGACAGCTGTTGAATATACAAGAACAAAAAAGAACCAATTTGTGTGTAGTTTCGACAAATTTGGCCTTATTGTACAAACGTTATTGAGTTGTTTGTTACAAAGAACTTTAAATAATGACAAATTATTCTTTGGTGTGTGTGTATGTGTCTGTCTGTGTGTGTGTGTGTGCGCGCGCCATATAAATTTAAGCTTATATACCGTGACCGTGTACTCTGTTATAGTCCTCGTCCTCCAGTTATATAAATTATGATAGATTTCAGCCCTAAAAGATTATTAATTAGGACCTAAAAAAAAGTGTGGTCTATTTGTTAGGACTATTATTATCATTATTATTTTGTTTTTGTATTATTATTATTATTCATTATTATTGTTGTTCATTATTATTATTATAAGTAGTAGTAATATTACTATTATTGTTGTTATACATATTATTATAACTGTATAATTATATCCAATGTTCTCCACCACCTACCCCACCACCACCACCACCTCTCTACTTCCCTCCCTTCCTTCCTCCTCAATGCTCTCCCCTTCTGTTATCATGTCCCCTTCTTCATTTCATATTCACTTCTCTCTCTCTCTCTCTCTCTCTCTCTCTCTCTCTCTCTCTCTCTCTCTCTCTCTCTCTCTCTCTCTCTCGCTCTCTTCTATCTTTTCTATCTTTTCTATCAACTTTCCTTTTCCATCGGGTATGCCATCTCTACTAGAATTAAGTCCTGACCACCTCGTTTGGATCGTAAAGTCTGTGTGGCCAGTGTATTTATGTACATTTATGTAAATCTCTCTCTCTCTGTTCTTTATCCTACCCAACTTTCTCTTGCATCTGTCTCTACTCATTTCCCTTCTGTCCTCTCCATCTCTGCTCTTATTATCTTCTGTTCTCTCTCTCTTCCCCTCTCCCTTCCTCCTCAGTGTTCTATCATGTTCTCTCACCTCCCCTTCTGTTATCATGTCCCCTCTCTCATGCCCTATTCACCCCTTGGTCTGTCCCTTCTCTTCCCTTCCTCTCTCTCTTCCTCTTCTGTCTTCTCTCCTGGCCTCCTCTCTCTTCTTCCCTCTATCACCCTTTTCCTTCTTCTCTCTACACTCCTCTTATTTCCGTTTACTTATCATCTCATCCATTCTTAACTCTCCTTCTTCTCTCTCCCTCACTTCCTTATTCTCTTATATTCCTCGGTTCTTTTAATTTCTCCATCTATTCTTTAAACTAAGTAATGTCCTTCAATGTTCTCACTTTCCGTCATTATAATTGTATGTTCTTGCTGTGGTATGGCTATATTTGTTGCCTCCACTTGCTGTGGTATGGCTATATTTGTTGCCTCCACTTGCTGTGGTATGGCTATATTTGTTACCTCCACTTGCTGTGGTATGGCTATATTTGTTGCCTCCACTTGCTGTGGTATGGCTATATTTGTTACCTCCACTTGCTGTGGTATGGCTATATTTGTTACCTCCACTTGCTGTGGTATGGCTATATTTGTTACCTCCACTTGCTGTGGTATGGCTATATTTGTTGCCTCCACTTGCTGTGGTATGGCTATATTTGTTGCCTCCACTTGCTGTGGTATGGCTATATTTGTTACCTCCACTCTCTATTTTAGTTCCACGTCTTTCCAACTCTCTTCCTACATTCATACTGATGGTAGTTTTTTGTTATAGCCTTTTTCCATTCCATATTTGCCGTCTAGTACAGTTGAAAGATGGAAAATAGATAGATAACAAATAAATAATGTATAACACATTTATAAACAATGAATATATAATAAATAAATAATATATAATAAATTAATTTATAATAAATATATGATTGATAATAAATCAATATATAATAAATATATAATAGATAATAAATAAATTGATAATACAATATATAATATTCATCAAAAGTTGCCCAGGTAAAACCACTTTCATGACAGCCAACCCGTTGTAAATATCAACTTTGTTCTATAATAAAGAACATAAACAAGAACAAGAATGAGTTGGAGACGCATATATACCGTCCATCTCTGACGGAAAGATAGAAAAGGTGTACAGTCGCGCTAATAAGTGATGTCTCGGCACCATGTATGTTTTGATCAATAATTGGTATCAGCAATATTTAAGCTTCATTTCTTCATATCGAGTGAAATATACAAACATCTTCCTACACTTACCCACCCTATTCAACATCTGACAGACATTAATACAGCACAGAACAAGCCAAACGTAATGACAGCTGGGACATGACTTATTAGCGCGACCGTACAAGTGAAAAGTGAGATAGAGAGTGATAAAATAGGCCAAGGAAATGATGGTATGCTATAGTCCTTTCATTATAAGTAGGTCAGAAATCGTGACCTCTAGCCTCTGTATCACAAAAAGGGTTAGAACAAATGGGCTGTAAATTCCCACACCTATATCCTGGCTGACTCTTCCCAAATGATACAAATGTTAGCTCGATTACTCTAGTCGTTGTTTGAGTATTGAGGTTAGTGGTTTAGATTTTGGCATAATCATAATAATAGACTTGTTGTTAATAGTGTTACGTGTATGCTATGTTGGTATTGATGAGGGAGAAAACCAGCCATTGATGGTTGTGAATGGATAAAGTTTATAATGCACAGTATTTGAAAACTTCACTCCCTTTAAATATTACAACCGTAAAACTTTTCACTCTACAGATTTTTACGTTCGGACTTTATTGTAGGATATAGGGTACACTAAATAATGTTGTACGCTTTATTGTAGGATATAGGGTACACTAAATAATGTTGTACGCTTTATTGTAGGATATAGGGTACACTAAATAATGTTGTACGCTTTGGTGGAATTATTACGTAATGTTGGTTAAAATACTACTCACAATATAAGTAGTAAATTATATGCTTAAATTTAATACAAAGTTTTCAATAAATATGACACATTTTGACACTTAATATATTGACCCATTGAAGATCATGAACGTTTTGACAGTTTACTTTGGCTATCATTAGACGATTGTATGTACAAATTTAGCTTGTTGTTAAAACAAAAATATATATATGCTGCCTCGCTACCGCTCGCCAGGAAAATATTGACACTTGGATGGGGGTAAACGTCTTAAAACGGTAGGCTGAATAAGGCCGAATGGATACAAGCTAAAAAGAGAAAGAGAAAAAAAGCGAGGTGGGCTCCCTAAAGACTTACACATATTTTGTGGATAGTTTTATAATTATTGTCGCGTACTAATCAGATCATCGCGTACTAATTCTATAAATGTATCCTGCAGTATGTTGTGGCATCGACTTGGGCGGTACACTCGGATGCCATAGTTGCTAGCCCAGTTATAAGAAATCCAGGACCCTTTATGTTTGTTAAGGGAGCCCACCTCGCGGTTTTTTCTCTTTCTCTCCCTCTCTCTTTGGCTTGTATCCATTCGGTCCCATTCAGCCTACTGTTTTAAGACGTTTACTCCCATTCAGGTGTCAATATTTTCCTGGCGAGCGGTAGCAAGCCAGCATATATATATATTTTTTTTTGACAGCAAGCTAAATTTGTAAATTTTTCGATAGAAAAATATCTCCGGCGAAGCCGGATTTCTCCATACAATGCTGGCTCACTTTCGCTCGCCAGGAAGAAATCGACACCTGGATGGGGATAAACGTCTTAAAACAGTTGGCTGAATGGGGCCGAATGGATAGAAGCCAGAGAAAAAGAGAAAAGGAGAGAAAGATTTAAAAAAAAAAAAACGGTGACCCCCCTTAATGCAATTATAACTATCTGGATTAATGTTTAGATTGGACTTGCTTTTCAATAAATAGTATCTATTTTTCTTTTAATTGACTTATATGAAATTATACTCATGACTTCGTGTCCAGAGATATACTTCCATAATTGACCACTTGCGAGTTACAGGCTATAAGGAAGTTGGAGCCGTAAACATTCATATAAAATAGAAAGGCAATAATAATGTGGGTTTTTGATGGATTATTGTGTTTTTTACACCAACCAACTTCACATCTAAACTCAATTAATGAAATCAACAAATACATGTGGCACTCCGAGGACTCAAACCCAGGATACTCACATCGAAATTCCGCGCAATATGCATTACGCTATCAAGACATGTTGAATTGGGTTTTATGTATATATGAATGTACTAGAACCGTATTATAGCTGGTAATTCTGCTAAATATCGATGTTTACAGCTCCAACTTCCTTATAAAACGAAACTAGTAAGTGGTCAAATAGAAATAGGTGAACTATTGCCACTGGTCTGGTGTGTATGGTTGTTGTTGTTCCCCAAGCTGCCTGGCCGAACAGCCCCAAGGCCCCGAGCAAGGCCAAGGCCATAACCGAGCGCCCCCACAGAACCCTCCCTGCCGACCACAATAAAGCCTGGGTGACCGAAGCCACTCCATGTCGGGGAGCTGAGGAGGGTGCGGAAACGCCCGGGAAACCAAAGTCCCACCCAGGGCCCTGTTCCCCTCAGCAATTATGAAGAGAAAGTTGAGGGGCAAAGGAAAAATGTGACGCTTTGGCTTCCAATCTTGGTAGATTGTTGTAATCATTTGTGTTCCCTTATTTCCCTATCTCTCTGTCT
>CM064519.1:49195833-49225833 GCA_032716605.1 Paralithodes platypus | reverse complement strand
TCTGTACTGGCGACGTCTTCATCATTATATTCTAGCTATATTTAGAGGATTTTGTGCAGTTTAAGAATGATCTGTGGTAGTAAAATTAGTTAAATGAGATAGTTTGAAGCCTATTAATGGTTGGGGGCCTTCTGAAGCTGAATAAAACCGGCTAATAGTAGCCAGAATAAAGCTAAAAGGCCGGTACAGAAGGGGTTAAGGGCTAACATCTGTAAGGCAGCCACAATACAGGAAGAGGTGTCTATGAAGATCCAGACGAAGATGGCTACCAATAGACGATTCTCCCCTCACCCTGCCTCCGCCCTCTCCCCTCTGTCTCTCTGGCAGGGCAAGCGTCCCTCTACATAACGCATGACGGAATTGGTAGGGGGAGGAAAGAGGGGAAATGGCACAGAAGAAGGGGGAGAATAGGGGGGGATAGAGGGGAAGGGGGGGGGATTGGGGGAGGAAATAGGGAAAGGGGACAGAAGGGGGGATAGGGACAGAAATGGGGGGGGGGAGGGAGAATAGGGGGGAGGGAAAAGAGGACAGAAGTGGGAGGGGGTGGAGAATAGGGGGAGGAAAGGGGACAAAAGGGGGAGGGTAGAATAGGAGGAAGGGGAAGGGGACAGAAACGGGTGGAGAAAGAGGGGGGGGGAGGGATAATAGAGGAAGGACAGAGGGTAAAACAGACAGAAGGAGGAGGAGAAAGAGGGGGGGGGGGGGCAGAAGTGGAGGACAGAGAGGAAAGGGGATGTAACGGGGGAGGAATAGGGTGAAGGGGGCGATAGGGGGAGGACAGAAGGGGATACGGAAAGAAGAGGTGGAAAAGCGAGAGATGGCAAAGCGGGGAAGATTTTGAAAAGGGGACATTAGGATTATTTAAGAAAGGATTGGAAGAGCGAAACATATATTAGGAAGGAACGGACAAATCACATGCAAGAGAGAGAGAGAGAGAGAGAGAGAGAGAGAGAGAGAGAGAGAGAGAGAGAGAGAGAGAGAGAGAGAGATAGAGATGCATGGGGGGAGTTGTCTTCATTGATTTTTAACACAGACTACTCGAAATTAAGAAGTGAAACAAAACCAATAACAACAGGGCTGCAATAACGGGAGTACTCAATAGAGCATAATTATACTGTATTTCCGCCATGCCTGCAATCTCCGGGAGCGGTGTTCCTTACAATAATCGCAACAACCAATCTCCCCTAGCTACCCCCCAACCCAACACCCCCAATCGCTCAAGCCCTTTTTTGCATATATATATATATATATATATATGACAGTTTTTACGTGAAAAGATCATTGTATGTACTGTATGTGTTTCTCAGTTTTTTTCGTTTACACTATTTATTTATTTATTTATTTACTTTTTTTTACCTGGCGGAAAGTATAATTCCCTAGCATGTGGGTTTTCGATCCTTAAAGGGAGATGGGTCATTTTTCTGGTCCCCTTTCTCCCTCGTGTTAAACTCCATTTGATTTTAGATTATAAGACCATTAGTTTGGCGATTTTATCACCTTTCACCCCATTTCGTTGTCAAGTTTAAAACCTTTCGTGCCAATGAGGTGTTGAATTTTTCCTGGCGAGCGAGAGCGGGCCTGGCATTTTAAGACAAACCGGCCTTCGGCCGGGAAATTTGTCTACCCCAAAATGTACAAATTTATCTTGAATGGGGGTCTAGAGGGTGTTTTTATAAGCCTGATGGAGGTCTACCGAGGAAACTAAGAAATATAGGAATGAATGAATTAATACAAAAAAAAAAAAAAACGGCCCATCTCCCTTTAATAAAGGAAGAAAATGAAACTGCTATGTCCCTACATCCTATTATAGACAGGTTTTTCACAATTAACACCATATTTGGCTATAAAACTTGTAATGGCTGAGTAATTAAGATGGTGATAAGTCATTTCCTTACCAGCTTAACAGAAAACAGAATATAGTTACCAAATGTTGTCATAATTATTACATACTGTAAGCATTATTGCTTTAATTCGACCATGCCAAAAAATAAATAAAAAGATAATAATAATTTAAGTACCCCATTGAGTATAATTAGAAATAGGGATAAAACTTCGCAGGGTCATTTTGGGGGGAGCATTCGTTAGAAGAAATCGGGGTTCAGCCGAATAATTTTGCTATCGAAAAATGTAGAAATTTAGCTTGAAAGGGTCTTGTTTTTTTGTTTTCCTCTTTTGTTTCCTCTTTTAGTTTGAATGAGTTTGTTAACCTAGGGGACAAACTAGAATACATTGCTAAAATATGCCAAAACAAGCGAAATCGTCATTAATCATTTACACATAATATCATAATAACCCACAATAGGTTATGTAGGAATGTAAATAGTTATATAGGGATTTATTCACCCCTTCTATACCGGCGCCGTCCTTTTAACATTAATCTGGCTGTTATTAGACGATTTCATTCAGTTAAAAAGGGCCTCCAGCAATGAACAGGCTTTGAACTGTCTCATTTAACCCTTTTTAATACCACAGATCCTTATCAAACTGCACAAAATCGTCTACATTTAGCTAGAATAAAATGCATAAGACGTCGCCGGTACAGAAGGGGTTAAGGAGGGTGTCGGGGTTGAGGTGTTCATCAAAGTTCATCGCAAAATGTTTTTTTTCCTCTATTTTTTAACGGGATTAGCAAACTTTTGGCCCCTAAACTTGCTGTTATTTTTAGAATTTTAATCCGTCGTGGCAT
The DNA here is from genome assembly GCA_032716605.1 of Paralithodes platypus. Lineage (NCBI taxonomy): Eukaryota > Metazoa > Arthropoda > Malacostraca > Decapoda > Lithodidae > Paralithodes > Paralithodes platypus. The sequence goes on along the minus strand of CM064519.1, from coordinate 49,223,147 downwards.
TTTCCCATTATGTTGGCGTTCTGCTAACGTAATGCCTATTCCAAAAGGATCATCTCCCACTGCTCTCCCAGAAGAGTATAGAACTATATCCATTACTCCGGTTTTATCAAAGGTCTTTGAACGCCTATTGGCCGCCAAGCGACTCATAGCTTTCACCAATAGATTTAATTTGTTGCCTCCAAACCAGTTTGGGTTTAGGAAGGGCATAGGTACCTGTGATGCTCTTCTTGTCCTCACTCATGATCTCCAGGCTTCATTGGATGCTGAACATGAATCAAGATTAATATCTCTAGATTTTATTTCCACTTTTGATCTAGTTAATCATAAGGCTCTATTATTCAAACTCAGTTCCATGGGGATTGGTGGTTCAGTTTTAAATATAATTTCTACGTTTTTAACTAACAGACAACAACGTGTGGTAGTTGATGGCAATGTTAGTTCTTTTAACATTGTTAAATCTGGTGTACCTCAGGGTAGTGTACTGGGCCCTCTGCTTTTTATCCTTTTTACTAGTGATATGTGGTGTGGAGTTTCCTCTAAAATGATTGCTTATGCAGATGATGCCTCATTATATGCACCCATTACTTCTCCTGCTGAGAGAGATTTGATCGTCAATACTCTGAAAGATGATATACTAAAAATTATTAGTTGGTGTGATCGTTGGGATATGAAGCTGAACTCTGCAAAAACACATAGCCTTTTAATTAGTAGATCTAGGACACCTTTTCCTTTGCATCCTGAAATTATAATAAATGATTCTGTAATCAATCAATGTACCAAACTTAGGTTACTGGGTGTGACTCTTGATTTAAAACTTACTTTTGAGTCACACTTACGCTCAGTTGGCTCATCTATATCTCAGAAAGTTGGTCTACTACGTAAATGCAAAAATATTTATTCAAGTGATGCTATTGTTCGGAACTGTTTTTACTCTTTTATTTTACCCTTCTTTGAGTACTGCTCTCCTGTGTGGCTCTCTGCCGCAGATTCCAATCTGAGGCTTCTGGGTCGTGCTTTTAATCAGATAAAGTTTCTGTTGCCTGACCTGGATGTTAACCTTGAACATCGTCGCCTTGTTGGGGCTTTGACTCTATTTCATAAGATATTTCTTAATGCTGATCATCCATTACATTCTAAAATTCCACCACCTTTTCGGCCTGTTCGTGTGACTAGATATTCCTTTGAGTTAAATAATCACGCCTTTGATCATGTTCGTAGTAACACGTCACAATATTCAAGATGTGTTATCCCATCAATCACAAAATTCTGGAATACACTCCCTAATGAAGTAGTGAATGAGGAGAGCTCCCAGGTTTTCAAGACGATGGTTAACGCCTTTTTAGCTAGCTAGTTATATCTTCCTGGCTATTTGTGCCCCCCACTGAGACCCTTCGGGGTATATAGTCTTCCTGGCTATTTGTGCCCCCCACTGAGACCCTTCGGGGTATATAGTCTTCCTGGCTATTTGTGCCCCCCACTGAGACCCTTCGGGGTATATAGTCTTCCTGGCTATTTGTGCCCCCCACTGAGACCCTTCGGGGTATATAGTCTTCCTGGCTATTTGTGCCCCCCACTGAGACCCTTCGGGGTATATAGTCTTCCTGGCTATTTGTGCCCCCCACTGAGACCCTTCGGGGTATATAGTCTTCCTGGCTATTTGTGCCCCCCACTGAGACCCTTCGGGGTATATAGTCTTCCTGGCTATTTGTGCCCCCCACTGAGACCCTTCGGGGTATATAGTTTTCCTGGCTATTTGTGCCCCCCACTGAGACCCTTCGGGGTATATAGTCTTCCTGGCTATTTGTGCCCCCCACTGACACCCTTCGGGGTATATAGTCTTCCTGGCTATTTGTGCCCCCCACTGAGACCCTTCGGGGTATATAGTCTTCCTGGCTATTTGTGCCCCCCACTGAGACCCTTCGGGGTATATAGTCTACCCCCGGCTCTTCGGTGGGGCTCACATGTTGTATCTGATAAAAATAATAATAATACAATTTAATGTTCTTGCCAATTTAAGCTTCCTGTTAATTTTAGCTTAAAATATATAAACTAATGGATCGATATAGGGGAAGTCCAAAGAGACCCCTCCTCGGATCAAATAGGGTTAGGAGGTATGTGGGGAGAGCAGTTTTGTGTGAAGAGTTTAGGCGGATGAAAAGAAGGACTTTATTTTCCTAAATACGTATTTAAGTAACCTGAAGGAAGCATGTTTAGTACTGCGAACAAATAATTAAAGCTTATAAGACTCATTAAGGAAAAGTAGAGGAGCGGGATGCAAACACTCAAATCTGAAGCAAGAGATAATAGATTCCATTTAGATATCTAATATAAAGAACTAACCATACAGTATAATTTCATCAAATTTATTTCCGAGATGTTTGAGAATTTCTGCTCACACACACACACACACACACACACACACACACACACACACACACACACACACACACACACACACACACACACACACACACACACACACTCACTCACTCACTCACACACTTTCTCTCTTTCTCTAACAACAACAACAAAGATCACATAATGTTCGTGAGGAAAGTGCTGTTATTCAGATCACAGGCGCCTGAGTAGATGCTCGTGCTTCTATACAGGTATCTATATATGTATATAATATACATGTATATAATACATATAGATACCTGTATAGACGCACGAGCATCTACTCAGGCGCCTGTGTATAATAATATCACATCAGCATGTACAGTCCCGCTCATTATACCTGACACTGTTTGAAGCCTTGACATGTATAAGGGAGGAGGGTTTATTTATTGGTCTATTTATTTATTTGTTATTTTCGTTAGTTTCCTCGCTACACCTCCATCAAGCTTAAAAAAACACCCCCTAGATAAATTTTTTAATTTTTCGGTAGAAAAATGTCCCGGCCGAAGGCCGATTACTCGTAAAATTACAGGGTCGCTTTCGCTCGACAGGAAAAAATCGACACGTAAATGGCACAAAAGGTCTTAATATTGACAAATGGGATGAAAGTTTTTAAAATCGACGAAATAATGGGTCGAACGTCTTAAAATCTGAAAATTAATGGGGCTAAGCATGCGGGAGAAGGGGGACCAGAAAACCCCCCACTCCTCCTTTAATGGAACTTACGAAATACATATATCGGATACAGAATTTATAAGAAGATTCATTTCAACCCGAGACAGCTTCGAAAATAAATATATCCGCATTAACCCCTTCTCTACCGGCACCGTCTTTGTAACTTTATTCTGGCTACTAATAGGCGATATTATGCAGTTTAAAAAAGGGCCTACAGCATTTAACAAGCTTCGAACTATCTCACTTAACCATTTTTCTACCGCAGATCCTTCTTAAACTGCGCAAAATCCTCTAAATATAGCTAGAATAAAACTAAAAAACGTCGCCGGTACAGAAGGGGTTAATGGCCGCACATCTTTAGAATTGCGTAATCGAAGGCACTGTAGCTAATTATGACAGAATATTCATTGGGTTGAAGCTTTATCGACACTACCTAGGCAATTTCACCTGTCAATAATTAGGGAAGTAAAGCTGTATGTGTAACGAAATTAAAATGGTTTGATGATTCACTGTGTCGACACACTTACGATATTAAAAACATTACGACAGAGTTTGGTGTGGTGTTTTAATGTTTCGAACGCTTCAATTTACGATACTCATTGCCATTTGATCTAGTGTTCCTAAATGTTTCGAGGTTGTCTTGTAAATTTCACGTTAATGCTTACGCTGTGTCAGACTAGAAATTATCGGTGCGAGTCAGTTGTTGTTGTGAGCGAGTCGCTAACATTATACAAATCTCAGCATATATAATTTGTTTTATTTAAACTACATTGTGCATACTTTGTGCCTGTAATTCTATGTGGCTAAATAAAGGTTTAGATATAAAATAAATACATATATTATTAGGGTGCGTCTTCACTTGAACATATTTGCCCGAACGAACGAAACCAACAAAGCGACCCGAGCAGAATTTGGAAAATGAGGAGGTGTCTCGAGCACAACAGAACGATCCGAAAAATTTCCCGTGGTTTGTGAGCAAGTGGGAAATGCTGGAAGGGATGCAGTTGCTCGGGAGTGTGTGGTGAGGACGGTGCTGGCTGTATTCGTGTTATTCGTTATTTGCGTGCCGTGGAGTAGGACGGGGAGAAAAGTGTCTGAGGTTGGTGGATATGTACGAAATGTATCCCAAACTATGGAACCCACAACATTACTTGTACTACAACAAAGTGAGGAAGTGCGCTCGTTGGAAGATAATTTCCCTGACTTCGGAATGCATCCAGACGGAGGCAATACCGAAAATGGACAGTTTGCTTGCCAGCTTCAGAAGGGAGAAGGCCAAGGGAAAGGCAAGAATCTGGTGTGATAAAGGTAAGATGAAATGGAATATTTGATATATAATTTGAGAGGCAATACAGGAAAACATGGGGTCAATATTTACGAGTCACACCACAGCTGGGATCTCATTTCTAATGGTAGTTTTGGGTTCCTATCATTCTATGCTTCATTGCTATATACTTTTTATCCACCAGAAAATATTTTTTTTTTCTTGGCTTTTTTTTTTTTTTAGCATTAGCCTAACCTAACCAAAAAACCTAACCTAACCTAACCTAACCTAATCTAATCTAATAGCCCCCAAATACATTTAGGTTAGGTTAGGTCAGGTTTTTTGGGTAGGTTAAAAAAAAAAAAAAAAAAAACTGAGACAAGAAAAAAAAAAAATCCGGTGGATAAAAAGTATATAGCAATGAAGCATAGAATGATAGGAACCCAAAACTACCATTAGAAATGAGATCCCAGCTGTGGTGTGACTCGTAAATATTGACCAAACATGGTGTATATTACATATTCTGTTATATGTTTGGCAAACTGGGATGTTCAAAGGCATTTACATTTGGTGTATTTTCACATTCGAATTACAATGGTGTACTGCATTTTGGGTAACATTCAAGACAGCTAGAGCCGCCTTATTTACCAAGTTTCTTTATATTTTTTCGGTATATATTAAGCAAACCACCCACCAATTTTCATGACAATTTTGAAATGCATGTTGGAATCCCTATAAACTGTACTTCATTTTGGTTTAATTCTAGTTTCGCTTTCACAGCATACTCATATATTTCTATGGCTACTTTAGAGTTGTCATATACCATACTTAATTCCTATATATGTCCAAAGCGGCGGAAATGCATTATAAGGAATTATACCTACTGTAAAAAACAAAACAAAAATCTCCCCATATGCGGCACCATAGCTATTACATAATACTAGGTTAGGTTAGGTAAGGTTGTTAGGTTAGGCTAATGTCGTTAATGTAGTTCATTATCATTATATTACGTCTTTTACCCAGCAATTTCCCTGATCTTCATAGTTGGTCGGGAAGCTATGCCTTTACAACGGCGCCTCCCTTTTGTCGCTGTGTACGTGAAACTAGAATTTTACCTTCATTTTTATGTAAGTTTGATAATTTGGAAAAACCGATTAAGGGAGAAAATTAACATTGAAAATTATGTGTAAAAAGTCTCCCATAAACGGCGGCCCGCTATGTTATTGTAATTTGCGGCCTAATTTCGTCTGTTAATTAACTTTCTCCTTAATTGGACCCCCTATGAAGTACAACAGATTATGATGACATAAGTGACGGGTGTTTAGAGGGGGCAGAGCTCCCCCTTCAACATATTACGTGTCCCACAGTAACTTCTATTATATAAACAACCCAAGAATTTTCACAGATTTTTTAAATTTCATTTAGGATGTAATATAACCTATACGCCATGCTAAAATAAGTGTCAACCCTCGAAAAATTATATTAAGAGAGATACAGAACCTAGAACCTGTAACCTGTAACGATATTTGTCCCCATAGACGGCACACAACACAACTCGGCGGACCTCTTTCTCCCTGCCTTCAGTCTAATTAACACTAGGAATTTACCTAATTTTCTATCCATCCAGCAGGGGTGTGGGGGCGGCAGCCCCCACCCATAATACTAGGTTAGGTTAGGTAAGGTTGGTAGGTTAGGCTAAAATCTTTAATGTTGATTAATTGTTGGATAATGGATAATGAGCTTACTGGGTAAGTTCATTTTCTATCCCATGTACCATCCAACCAGCGGGGGTGTGGGGGCGGCAGCCCCACTCATAATACTAGGTTAGGTTAGGTAAGGTTGGCAGGTTAGGCTAATATCTTTAATGTAGCTTAATTGTTGGATAATGGATAATTAGCTTACTGAACAATCTTAAAATCCGAGCCAACTTTTGCCAAAACTTGGCTCGGGTTTTTTTCATTTTGGGGTTTTCTTAAGTTGAAAAACAAGAAAACCCGAGCCAACTTCTTTTTTGCACTTACTGTCTTTTATGTAGCTGAAAATCTTAAAATCCGAGCCAACTTTTGCCAAAACTTGGCTCGGGTTTTTTCATTTTGGGGTTTTCTCAAGTTGAAAAACAACAAAACCCGAGCCAACTTTCATCATAAAAGCCATTATATCGCCTTTTTATGTCTTTAACCCCACATTTTCCCTGATCTTCATAGCCCTCCCCACTATCGGGCGCCGTGTCTTAAGATCATTGGATAAAGGGGAAAACGATTTTTGCGGAGGTTGAAACTAATGTCAATCACTATATATTGATGCAAATAAACTAAAACTAAAAAAAAAATAATGAAAATAATTGGTGGGTGGTTTCCTTAATGTTTTCCATTTTTTCCAAGGAATATAGTGTTTAATTGTTGTTTATCATGGTTTGAGTGGAGGATTTGCATTAACTTACCCATTATTCATTAATCTGAAGATACTCCGTCAAATGGCGCCATTTATTGGGTGAATCTCGCTTTTACAGTAGGTAAGGAAAATTGTGGGGAGGCTATGCACGCTTCCAAAATGTACAAATATTGGTCAATATACAGGAGGCGCTACAATATAGGTAGCAAAATTCTAATGGTAGTTTTGGGTTCCTATCATCATATGCTTCATTTCTATATACTTTTTATCCCCGGGAAAAAAAAAAAAAATATCTTGGGATTTTTCATTTATTTTCTTGGGATTTTTTGTTTTGGTCATTAACCTAACCAAAAAAACCTAACCTAACCTAACCTAATAGCCCCCAAATACATTTAGGTTAGGTTAGGTTAGGTTTTTTGGTTAGGTTAATAAAAAAAATAAAAAAAAATCCAAGAAAAAAATAAAAAAACCCAAGATTTTTTGTTTTTTTCCCGGGGATAAAAAGTATATAGAAATGAAGCATATGATGATAGGAACCCAAAACTACCATTAGAATTTTGCTACCTATATTGTAGCGCCTCCTGTATATTGACCCAAATATTATATTAGATTAACCTAACCTAACTTAACCTAACCTAACCGAACCTAACCGAACCGAACCGAACCGAACCGAACCTAACCCTAATATAATATAATATCGTTTGTGTGAGTAACGTTCAAGCCATTTATTGGGTGAATCGCACTCGCCGCATCTTTCAAAACAAGAAGAAGAGGACCCAGGTCGAAGGATTCATTGAGTGCAATGCTTTGTTTACGTTCGGGACATTATTTTCGTGTTATTTTTCGGTGTAATCGGGTTTTTTCAAGTGTCGATAACGAAATTCCTCCATGCGGACTATAATGAGAAAAATATGGAGTCTATTGGTCCCTATTTTCCCTAATAAATTATTTCTAATAGGGCGGCGAAAGAGGTCTTGAATATTATTGCATTTTGTGACATTTTGAATTCATATTTCATTATCCCGTAACGAACCCCATCATTACCTGATCTATTGTAGATAAGACTGATAGATGCGATTTGTCTCATTCATACACATAGGAAAAAGATGGTTGAAATATTAGCTCGATTACTTTAGTCGTTTGCGAGTTGTAGAGGTCAATGTTCAAGAGTTTCGGGGTTCAATGTTATTTTAATACCACGAATTTTGTTGATATATTTGAAGATAAATATTGAATCTATATGCTCTAAAGATCATAAAAAAACTTGTTTTAACCCTCGGCAAAACTTAATAAAAAAATATGGTACTAAAATGTCTTTTTCGTAACAAGGTTGTCAATACGGTACTTCCAGTTATCGATAGCTCTAAAGATCATATGAAAATGTATTAAACCCTCGGAAAAACCTAATATAAAAGTATGGTACTAAAATTTAATTTTCGTAACAAGGTTGTCAATACGGTACTTTCCCGTTATCAATGTACAATCAAAGCTGAAGATTGCAGAGTAAACACCGTAGACTCCATCGACTTTTCTTTCACCTTCGTATAATCGACAGCCAATTTTTTTTATTTTTTTATAAGGGATTAGCACTCAACCAGCGGGGGTGTGGAGGCAGCAGCCCCCACCCATAATACTAGGTTAGGTTAGGTAAGGTTGTTAGGTTAGGCTAATATATTTTCAAATCACTATCGGGGGCGTGTCTCAACATCGATCAATAGGCCTAATGGGGAAAATAGGGTTTCCCTAGATTTCGAATTAATTACAAACGCTATATATTGATGCAAATTAACAATTTATTTTATAAAAAACACTCTGAAAATTCGTGGTATTAAAATAAAAAAATTCCGGTTAGATTCGATTAGGGTCAAGTTAGGATGTTAATACCTGTACCGGTGACGTCTTTCTTATTGCATTCCAGCTACATTTAGATGATTGTTGAAGCTTTGGAAGGGTGTGTTATACAACCCCTGTGTTTTCATTGTTTTCCTTTCGAAACCGAGTCTTCTTTTTAGTCTTACCAAATTAAGGAAGCCCTACTGATGTTCGAATTGTGGGAGTCAGGGGAAAACAACCACCAAGTTAAGTAATATGTCATGTTAGAGCAATGTTTCCATTGAAAATGAGAGTCGGCGAGGTAGACACTCGCAGACCGCGCGTAACATAAACAAACCAATCACTCGCCTCTTCTGATGACAATATTGGCATTATCCTAACCTAACAACCTAACCTAACCTGGGGACTGCTTCCCCCAGACCCCCGCTGCTCTAAATAATGATATAGAAGACATAAAATCACTAAAAAGTACTGCGGGATAGCGAAAAACACCTTTGAGATCGTGCGTCGTAAGAAAATGAGTCAACAGAAAACGGGAATTTCGGGTTTACATTCGTCAAACCGCGGCAGATGAGTCTCACTTTAGTGAAGGTTTTTTATACTTCAATGTATCTATTTCAAGTCAAACATACATTTCCGAGCATCATCGAAGCATACTAAGTCTACTACGAATAATATTAACTTATTAGGAGCAACAGAATATCGACAAATCAGGGATTGTGAAGTTGTAGAATTATCTAAGCGAGCTCTAGTTTAGTTTGCCCTGGTTGATTTGGCACGGGCTAAGATCTACTGGTTGAAATGGTTTACTGGGTACATTTTAAGGGGAGATGGCCCGTTTGTCTGGTCTCCTTTCTTCCTCATGTTTAGCCTCATTAGCTTTGAGATTTGAAGACCTTTCGCCCCTTTTCTTACTCCATATTTAGACTTTTCGTGTAATTTAGGTGTTGATATATTTCCTGGCGCGAGATAGTTGCAAATTAGGAGGAAGCCGGGAAATTTGTCTACCGAAATATATAAAAAATATATCTTGAAAGGGAATCCTGGGGTTGTATATTTAATATTGATGGAGGTCTAGGGAGGAAACTAGAAAATAATATATACATGAACAAAATCGACCAAAATATGAACCATCCGGGGTTAAGGCACACATTCAGACCCAATATGAACCATTGGGCCCCATAAATGATCCTCCAAAATTTAAATATTTAGGTTTATAAAAAATATATATATTGTATATATGTATACATAATTATATATTGAAGATCCGAGTCCGTTTGTGATAGATTCGGAACCTTAAAACCACGATTGATGTCCTAGAATGTACAGTACGCATAGCCCTGTATCGAATGAAAGTGTGATAGTACAACGCTACAATGTGATCCAATGTTTAAGGATCCTAATTTGCGCATTTATGTGTGGTAACCATCGAGGAATATGTGTTCTAAGCGCAGTAAGGAAGGTGTACAGTAGGGTAGTGATTGAGAGAGTGAGAGCGAGAACGGAAAAATGGATAGGTGACGAGCAGGGCGGGTTTAGGAAGGGAAGAGGATGGGTAGATCTGATTTTTACCCTGAAATGTGTCGTGGAGAAATATCTGGAGAAACAACAAAAGTTTGTATGTTGCCTTTATGGACTTGGAAAATGCCTATGCCAGAGTGGATAGAGAAGGTATGTGGAAAGTACTGAGGATATACGGAGTAGATGGCAAGTTGCTGAAAGCAGTGAAGAGCATGTATGAGGGTGCAAAGGCGGCAGTACGTGTGACGAATGGTCTTAAAATCGCCAAACTAATGGGCCGAGCGTCTTAAAGTCTGAACGCTACGCTGTCTACGTGGTGCGATGCATAAGGTGTTGATTTTCGGTGTGAGCATCCTGGATTCGAATCCACGGACTGCCACATGTGTTTGTAAATTTCATTAATCGATTTTAGGAGTATAGTTGGTTGTTGGAAGGAACATAATAACTAAAGGGGCTAAACATGAAGTGGGACCAGAAAAACGACCCATCACTCTTTAAGCTGCTTGTCAATAGTTCAATGACGCGAATATTATTTAAATTATCATATGAACATTGCTTGGTCTAAGGAAAGGGTATATATTTTGCTTTTATAATAATAGAGATTGAGTGAGAGACTTAGCTTGATCTGTCAGAGGGTTAACATATAAAGCGATGATCTGGATTAGGGAGGGGATGGAACAGAAAATACAATATGGACAATACAAAATTACGTACGCAATGCAATTATACTGAAAAATATGAAAAGTAAAGCCATTAACTGGTAGTATGAATAAAACAAATTCAGAAATTATTATAAAGACATGCTATATAGAAAATGTATGGACATGACTACAGTAGATCTGGGCTGGACACGAAAATGGACTTTGCAGTAAAGGACCGACAATCGGAAAACGAACCCCCAAGTTCGAACCTCGAAACCGCGAAAATCTGATATTTTCGCGTTGTCCATGTGTCATGTTGTCATTTCGACTAATAGTTTAATTTCTTTCTTAAACAAAATTATTTTATCTTTAAAATCAGTCCCTCCCTTCATTTGCTTCCTTTCCTACCTACCAAACACTGTTTCATCTCACCATTTTTCATCCACCCACTTTTTTTTTTCTTACTTTCTCACTTTCCCCATTCTCCCAGCACCCAACCCCTCTTCCCATTTCTCTGTGTCCCTCCCTTCCCTCCCACTTTCACGCCTGATGCCCCCCGACAGGTAATCCATCATATCAGGCCTATTCAACCCTCCATGTTGCCTGTGATCTTGTTCTCCCTCTCGCCCTGATCTTATACTCTCCCTGATCCTTCTCTTTCGGTTCGTTGATAATGTACTTGCTTCCTGATCCCCTATACAACCCTCCCTGTGATCTTGATCTCTCTCGCCTTGATCTTATAGTCTCCCTGATCCCTTATTCAACCCTCCCTGTGATCTTGCTCTCCCTCTCGCCCTGATGTTATACTCTCCCTATCCAGTATAACTAAATAAGTTGGTCACCAATTATTTTGCTATATTTGAAAACAAATAAAATTAAACCTAATGAAAATATATGGTACTAAAATGGAAATTTTTTCGTAACATGGTTGTCAATACCTTCCTATAGACGGCACCGATTCGTACACACGCCATTTTCACCTGTCTCCCGAGGTCTGTCCACCAGCTTTTTACTCAACACTAAACTCCACCTGCCTATTACTGAGTACTATGAATCCGCTGTTGCTGGCATGCAAGGGCTAGTTTAGTATCCCACGTACTGGGTCTAGGTTGGGTTGTTTGGTTAGGTTAATATACTAGGTCTCAGAAACAAGATTCGTAGTTGCGGTAGTATTTACAGTTACGCCCGAATACTAAATGGGCGGCGGCCCAACCGCCATGGCACCGGTAAGGGTTCGTGTTGTATCCCACATAGGCCTACTAGGTACTACGGACACATTATAGGCGTTAGGTGTGGATTAGGCTTGTATCCAATGTACTAGGTCTATGTTACTGGATATATATGATTTAAATAAGTGGCTACGTTTTCGATAAATCTGGTTATATGGCTTTGCAATTAGGGAAATCATGAGCCGATTTCCGATATTTCGTTAGTCTTTTTCGATTCTCAAAATCCGATCCAAGTTTTGCCAAAAATTGGCTCGGGTTTTCCAAAATTATGCTTTTGGAGGTTTGCAATTTAGGGAAACATGAGCCAAAATTCTAAATTAGGTTGCTGTAATTTGTTTACTCTTAAAACTCGCAAAATCCGAGCCAAGTTTTGCCAAAACTTGGCTCGGGTTTTCCAAAATTAGGGTTTTATGGCTTTGCAATTTCGGGAAACCTGAGCCAAATTTCTAAATGAGGTTACTGTAATTTTTTTGTCTACAAACTCGCAAAATCCGAGCCAGCTTTGGCCAAAACTTGGCCGGGTTTTCGAAATATTGGGTTTTAGCCCTTTGAAATACCTTAAAACCCGAGCCAAGTTTTGCTAAAATAAGTTTTTATCGACGTTTTACGCATTTAACCCCTCATTTTCCCTGTACTTCATAGCCCTCCCCACTATCGGGCGGCGTGTCTTAAGATCGTTGTATAATGGGGAAAACGGTTTCGCCGAGGGTTGTAATTATTTCCAAACACTATATATTGATGAAAACTAACAGGGAAAAATAAAAAAATCCATGGGAAAATTAGTGACCATCTTATTTAGTTTTTCCCCCTATCCTTCTCTTTCGGTTCACTGATAATATACTTGGGAAAATATAACCGAAACTACCACTAATTTTCCCATGATTTTTCCTTTTAGTTTTAGGTAGTTTTCATCATTATACAGTAGTTGAAATTAGTTACAATCCCCGGAAAATTTTATTTCTCCCATTATCCAACGATCTTAAAACACTCAGGTGTAAGTCATTTTCAGGGTAAATATACAATTTGTTTTGCCTTTGGATACAGGATGGGTTGAGGGGGGGCTTTGCCCCCCTCACCCCCGCCCCCCATGACTTATTGAAATCAGCATCTATTTTAACAGTAAGGGGCTTAACAAGAATTCACTGCCGTCAATAGGGAGAATTATAGGTAAGGTAGAGTTTTTTGTTTTTACAGTACTTTATAGAGTGCACATAAAATGTATCTCCGGAGGTTGAAAACATTTTAATATGATCTTTGCAACATCCTTATTCTATAATAGCCTTCAAATATTGAGAAATAATTAGTGGTAATTTCGGTGATAAGTACCTATACTTGCTCTCTGATCCCTTATTCAACCCTCCCCGTTATCTTGTGCTCTCTCTCACCCTGATCTTATATTCTCCCTGATCTCTGTCGTGTAACCTGATCCTTCAATTCCTCCCTTATCCTATATTCAATACTCGCTCTTTCCCGATCTTGTTCTATCTCTCCCTGATCTTATACTCTCCCTGATCCTTCTCTCAAATGTTCACTGATAATATACTTGCTCCCTGATGCCTTATTCAACCCTCCCTGTTACGCAATAGGGCTCTCTCTCTCTCACCCTGACTTTACCCCCCCACCCCCTGATACCTGTTGTGCACCCTGATCTTACTCATTCTACAAGCTGATCACATACTTGCTCCCTGATTCAACCCTCCTTGTTTCCTGATGTTCTCTGTTTCACACTGATCTTACTCCCTCAGATCCTTCTGTTTCTGTTCACTGACAATATATTGCCCCCCCCCCCCCCCACATCCATGTTCAACCCTCCCTGTTACCTGATCTGGCTCTCTTCCCCCTAATTTTAAACCCTCCCTGATCTCTTGTTCAACCATGCCTCTTTTCTGATCTTGCTTTTGTGCGCCCAGATCATATATTACTCTCCCTGTTCAACCTTCCCCATTTCCTGATCTTGCTCTCTTTCGTCCTGATTTTCTACTACTGTACCTGATTCCTTACTGAACCCTGCCTCTTTCCTGATCTTGCTCTCTCTCGCCCTGATCGCTCTCTCTCTCGCCCTGATCGCTCTCTCTCTCGCCCTGATCGCTCTCTCTCTCGCCCTGATCGCTCTCTCTCTCGCCCTGATCTCTCTCTCGCCCTGATCTCTCTCTCGCCCTGATCTCTCTCTCGCCCTGATCTCTCTCTCGCCCTGATCTCTCTCTCTCGCCCTGATCTCTCTCTCGCCCTGATCTCGCTCTCGCCCTGATCTCTCTCTCGCCCTGATCTCTCCCCCTGATCTCTCTCTCTCTCTCCCCCTGATCTCTCTCTCTCTCTCGCCCTGATCTCTCTCTCTCTCGCCTTGATCTTTCTCTCTCTCGCCCTGATCTTTCTCTATCTCCCCCTGATCTCTCTCTATCTCCCCCTGATCTCTCTCTCGCCCTGATCTCTCTCTCGCCCTGATCTCTCTCTCTCTCGCCCTGATCTCTCTCTCTCCCCCTGATCTCTCTCTCTATCTCCCCCTGATCTCTCTCTCTATCTCCCCCTGATCTCTCTCTCTCTCTCCCCCTGATCTCTCTCTCTCTCTCCCCCTGATCTCTCTCTCTCTCTCCCCCTGATCTCTCTCTCTCTCTCGCCCTGATCTTTCTCTCTCTCTCGCCCTGATCTTTCTCTCTCTCGCCCTGATCTTTCTCTCTCTCGCCCTGATCTTTCTCTCTCTCGCCCTGATCTTTCTCTCTCTCCCCCTGATCTCTCTCTCTCTCTCTCGCCTTGATCTCTCTCCCCGATCTTACATTCCCAATGATCTTACGCCGTTGATTCGCGGAATGCTCCCTAATCCTTCTTTGTCTGCTCACTGTTAAAATACTCTCCATTTCCTGCTACTATCATTCGTCGACTTACTCCCGATGATAAAAATGTGTTCGTGTTTTCCTTGCATATTTAGCGGGTGTGTGGTTTTTTTTCTGGACCCCCTTCTCCTTCGTGGTTAGCCTCATTGTCTGCCGCTGCAGACACGGATATCCTGGTGAGTTAGCTCATAAGGATCCATACGGTACCACTGCAGATATATATCTTCGGTACATTTTTCGGCCGGTTCCTCTTAAATTACAGGCTCGCTATCGCTCGCCAAGAATATATCGACACCTACATGGCACGAAAGGTCTTAAAATTGACAGAAATGGGGCAAAAGTTCTTACAATCACCAAAATGATTGGGGGAAGTTCTTAAAATATCAAAAGCACTGGGGCTAAACATGAGGGAGAAAGGGGTCCAGAAAATCAACCCTTAACAACATTCCCTCTACCACTGATCATGACCAACCTTCCTTCTCCGCGTGGCCTATACTGTCTAGCCCGTTTGTCATTTATATTTACCCTAGATTATGTACAGTTTATATTTACCCTAGATTATGTACAGTTTATATTTACCCTAGATTATGTACAGTTTATATTTACCCTAGATTATGTACAGTTTATATTTACCCTAGATTATGTACAGTTTATATTTACCCTAGATTATGTACAGTTTATATTTACCCTAGATTATGTACAGTTTGCCGCACATATTCTATTCCGTTGGGGTCGTGATTTGGCAGCGCTGCACCCATTTCCCCAAACCCCCCCTCCCTCGCTCCACCTCGTAGCTTCCACCCCACCTTTCCTCTTTCACTTCCACTATTGGTGGAATGAGGGAAGGGGGTTGGGGAGGTGAGTGCGGCGCTGCCAAGTTAGGATTTGCTGGAATGGTTGAGAAATAGAATATGTGCGGCAAACTGTACGGTGGGCGCAGTTAAGTCATATCTCAGCTGTCATTACGTTTGGCTCGTTTTGTGCTGTATTAATGTCTGTCAGATGTTGAAGAGTTCGAGTAAATGTAGAAACATTTGTATATCTCACACAAAGGGAAGAAATCATGCTTAAATATTGCTGATACCAATTATTGATCAAAATATACTTGGTGCAGAGACATCACTTACTTGACCGACTGTACAGTCACTCATAAAAAATCCGGGACCTCACTTATTTCTACTTATGGAAGTAGGCTATATCTCTGGAACATAATTTATTAGTGTAATTGTCCATACATCAAATACAAAAGTATATATATATTATATATTCATAAGCAGGTTTCACCTGAAAATCAATCCAGATAGTTATGATTGCATACAGAAAAACATAGGGGGTCCATGAATTATTATAGGTGACTGTACTAAGACTGGAACGTTTCTGTTTATTTGTTATAGATTTATTTATTTATTATTATTATTATTATTATTATTATTATTATTAGTAGTAGTAGTAGTAGTAGTATTATGTAATATTATTTATTATTATTATTATTATTAGTAGTAGTAGTAGTAGTATTTATTATGTATTTCTCTCTAATACCTCCTCCTCTCTCTCAGCTTGTCCACTTTCAATCTGTCTCTGTATTTCGGTGTATTGTGTGCTTTGATCTTGCGCTGCCTCAATTTTTATATTACCCTTTCTACTTCCACAAAGCCCCCTGCCTCTCTCCCCAACCATCTCCCCCCACTCCCCTCTCCCCTCTCCTCAATCATCTCCCCCCTCCCCTCCCCACTGTCTCTCCCCCTCCCCTCCCTCAGCCCGGATACAACCCATACGCCTCATTCATATTGCTTCCAATACTCGTCAGCGACCTGTCATCTCCACTGCGCGCGCGCTCTCTCTCTCTCTCTCTCTCTCTCTCTCTCTCTCTCTCTCTCTCTCTCTCTCTCTCTCTCTCTCTCTCTCTCTCTCTCTCTCTCTCTCTCTCTCTCTCTCTCTCTCTCTCTCTCTCTCTCTCTCTCTCTCTCTCTCTCTCTCTCTCTCTCTCTCTCGATGCATATATTGGCTGTTTTATCACAGTCCCTTCTCTCTCTTTTATCACTGAGCACAATGTTTTCTCCCCTTTTTTTCTTATTTGCGTTATCATTTGTATCAGGCTGTATTACCTTTACAACATTTCTTATTTTATGTATTATTTTTATTATTATTATTATTATTATTATTATTATTATTTTTATTATTATGTATATTTGCTCTTACAATTGTGTGTCTTCTCGCACCCCATCCATTATTCATATTATGTTTAATTTATTTCATTATTTAGGTTTATTTGTAAGTTAATTGGTGGCTTGGTGATTTTTTTGTATTTAATTTATACTGTATTTACGCTTCTTCACTACAATATATTAAGTTTTCTTCTTATTCTTTCTGTTCTAGTCACAACTTTATTATTTCCCTTCTCTGACCCTTGCTTTTCCAACGTAGTATTTTCCCCATGTGTGTCAAACCCCGTTTCTATTTTCTTTTCCCGTCTCGCCCCAGATTTTCCTACACCTATTCCTTTTTAGTCTTTGGTGTGTTACTTGTTTTTGTTTGGCTTGGTTCATCTGTTCTTCCTTTCTCTTATATTTTTTACGTCACATATTGATAATCAAATTATCCATGTTTTATATTTACATTTAGTTCTTCGTGTTTAACCCTTTCAAGCTCCAATACGCGTTACTGTTCTGTTTCTGGCTACTATTAGACGATTTTATTCAGATTAGTAACGGTATATGGAAGTCAAAGGGTTGATTGAGATAGTATTCACCCTTTTAATACCCACAGATCCTTCCTAAGCTGCATAAAATCGTCTAATGATAACCAAAATGAACTGCTAAAATGCGTCAGAGCTTCAAAGGGTTAAAGGGTCTCCGAATTTTATATCTATTTTCATATATTAGTAATATCTGCGTTTTCTCTTTCGATTTTCTTTTCCTCTCTTCCATTTTAATTTCTGATACTTAAGGTTCCCCTTAAATTACATGCTTGCTATCGCTCCCCTGGAAAGAATCGACACCTAACTTACACGAAAAAGTCTTAATATTGACAAAGGAATGGGGCGAAAGGTCTTAAAATCGCCAAACTAATGAGCAGAACGTCATAAACTCTGAAAACTAATGGGGCCAAACATGATATAGAAGGGGGACAAGAAAAACGACCCATCTCCCCTTAAATAATTATTGAGGGGGTTCCTTCTTCCATTGTTCGTGTCCTATCCAACTTGTTATACATTACCTTTCCATCTGTGTTCTCTATTATTTTTATTTTCACTCCTTCTTTCACCTTTTGTAATGTTCCTTATCTTTCCCTTTTCGCCCTGCCACTTTCCCAATTAATGGTATGATTTATGAGTCTTATTTTTTTTCTTTTTTCTATTTGATATATTTATGTATTTGTTCATTATACCTCCTCCTGTTTTCTTCCCTCCCGTCTTCCCTTACATCCTTATTCCCCCTCCCTCCCTCCCTCATTCTCTTTCCCTTTTCGTCCTGTATTTCTTTTGATTTCGATACATCACACTTTTCTCTCAATCTTCTTCTTTTCTGTACCCCCCCCCCCCCCCTTACGCCTCCCTTTCATTCTACAATTACCTCCTGCCAGGCTTCCTCTCCTTCCATTTACATTAACATATTCCCCCTCTCCAAAAAGAACTTTATGTATGCTCGGAGTAGTCGACTAAAGAAATGCTGTACTGTTTTCATTACAAGCACATACTACTGTGGAATTATTTATGCATACAATAGGGGAATTTTCGTACATTTAGCATATACTACATTAACCCCTTCAGCACCATGGCTGATTTTAATAATTCTGGTTACCATTGGTCGATTATCCTTAGCTTATAAAATACCTCTAGGACTCAAAGGGGTTAATATGATCTCAATAAACTCTGAATAGCATAGGCCCGTCTTCAACTGCATAAAATCGTCAAATTTTAGCCAGAATCAAAGTTATAAAGACGTTATCATGCTGAAAGGGTTCAATTGTAGTTAAGTTAATAAACATTTATAAAGTATTGCATGAGAATAGCCCCATACTATATTAATGTGGTCAATTAAATGCCCATCCAGTATCGAGAGAACAATAAGGATGTGAACACGGATATGAGAATAAGACTTTTAGATCACACACTAATATTAGTTAATTGTTAATTTATAAATAGTTCGTCTCCGTTCTTTCCCTCCTCGTATATGTTGCATGACTTTAATTTGTTTTTTTATATATTTTTGTATTTATTTATTGTATATTTATCTACCGTATTAGTTTATTTATTTATATATTTACCTATATATACTGTATATTTAGTTTATTTACTTTATATTTTATTTTATTTTGTATTCATTTATTTTATTTTATTTGTTTTTCTTTTCTTTTCTTTTTTGACAAAAGGGGTCACTGTGTAGTCCCCCAAAATATGGTGTCTTGGTGAAAGGTTGTCCTATCTCCGTATGTTCATTGATCACACCCTCCTCCCTCCCCCCTCTTTTACCCCCGGGACTACACACACACACACACACACACACACACACACACACACACACACACACACACACACACACACACACACACACACACACAAAACACACACACACACACACACACACACACACACACACACACACACACACACACACACACACACACACACACACACACACACACACACACACACACACACACAGCCCGTAGCCTAGTAGGTAGAGCTCTCGTCTCACACACGACCGGGCGGAGACAAATTGGGCTTGTCTCCTTTCATGTGTTAGCCTCAGTTCACCTAGCTGTAAATAGGTACCTGGAATAAGTGGACGACGTTGTGACGTCCCATCTGGGGTTGGCAAAAATGGTACAAGGCAGAGATGGGTATCATATGGTTCACCTAAGCTGATGGCTACCTAAGCCTTCGGGCGAGACGGTACCGTCTATAGTGAGATTGGTACCAAACAGATCCACCCTAAGCCTTCGTTTCCGATGTCGCCAATTGGCTAAATACAGACTACACACACATCCACAGCCATTCCAACAGTACATAAAAAACACTTAACATGCATTTCACGCAATACATTCCCAGTTAAGGAGGCGCGATAATAATGAGCTTAGCTCGCATTGCGTGGATTCCCCTTGACGAACAAGTAACTGAGTAACTGAGTAACACACACACACACACAGTGTGCAATGGGCCGCCTCCTCTCTTAATTAGTAACCTTTCAGGGTTACACGCAAAAGAATAGAGGAGACGGTGGCTTGAGGGTGTGTGTGTGTGTGTGTGTGTGTGTGTGTGTGTGTGTGTGTGTGTGTCTGTGTCTGTCTTTGTGTGTGTGTACGCTTATGGGTGTGTGTGTGCGTACTTTTTTATCAATACAATCTCTCTCTCTCTGTCTGTCTGTCTGTCTGTCTGTCTGTCTGTCTGTCTGTCTGTGTCTCTGTCTGTCTGTCTGTCTGTCTGTCTGTCTCTGTCTGTCTCTGTCTGTCTCTGGCTGGCTGGCTCTCTTTCGTTCTTTCCTCATTTCTTTCTTTCTCTTTCTTTCTCTTTCTTTCTTTCTTTCTTTCTTTCTTTCTTTCTTTCTTTCTTTCTTTATTTCTTTCTTTCTTTCTTTCTTTTTTCTTCTGTCTGGTCTGGGGTCTGTCTGTCTGTCTGTCTGTCTGTCTGGTCTGGTCTGGTCTGGTCTGGTCTGGTCTGGTCTGGTCTGGTCTGGTCTGGTCTGGTCTGGTTTGGTCTGGTCTGGTCTGGTCTGGTCTGGTCTGGTCTGGTCTGGTCTGGTCTGGTCTGGTCTGGTCTGGTCTGGTCTGGTCTGGTCTGGTCTGGTCTGGTCTGGTCTGGTCTGGTCTGGTCTGGTCTGGTCTGGTCTGGTCTGGTCTGGTCTTTCTCTTGTTATCAATATATCTAGCTAGCTAGCTAGCTATATTAAGTAATCTCCCAAAGACATGCGAGCTACACGAATAAAGGTATGTACCCTCACACAGGATTGACCATGTTCAGTCAGGACGAGAGCCCATGCTTTAAACCACTACACCACGGCGGTGTAAAATCTAACCAACCATCTCTATTTATTTTTAGGAGATGAGGTGTAGTTGTGAGCTATACTTTATATTAATGGAACATTCGTGCTTGCCTGCAGAATAATTAAATTAAATCAATTCAACCTGACTTGTTTGAGCCTGGATGAATATGTTCTCTGGAGTATGGGTCCTACGACTTGGTATGGAATGGGATACTTCCTTCAAGTAGGATTTCAATATATCTTAAATATACATAGGGAATGGGTGGCTTGGTTTTATCACGCCCTGGAGGAGTGGATTAAAGGATGGGCTCTCGTTTGACTGTCCGTGGTTGGATCCTAGGTGAGGTTATAATATATATCTTAATAAATAAAGGTCAATGTTTGTCTCTTTGTCAGTTACCTGACCGTTGTACCTTTGTTACTAAACTCCTCCCACAGTTTTGGTGCCAGGTGGAAGTGTAGGGCACCGTTGGAAAGCCCAGGCTTTGGAGATGGTTTTAGGCGAGTTTAGTGGAAATCAGAGACACTTTTGTTTAATACAATTTTCGGCAGAACTTATGTAGTATACGGGAGCGAAAAAAATACGAAAAAAAATGTCCGTTTCGGGCAGAAGGAGGCCTCCGATCGAAAAGGTGTATGGAACGAAAGTTGTTCGCAGCTCCCCAAAATGGGGGTACGGATGAGGTCAGATCCAAAATCGGAGGTCATTTAGCGGCCGAAATCGAAGTCGCCGTTTAATGAGGCATGGGGAGGTCGAGGCCGGTGATTATGGTAGTAGTAGTATTGTGATGATTGTGGTAGTAGTGATTGATGATGGTGATTATGGTAGTATTATTTAAACCCGGGCAACACCGGGTACCCCTCCTAGCATAATATATATATATATATATCATATACTTTCCTATATTGGATTTTCTTATGTCTACAAAAAAATATTGATCATCAAGAATTGTATATTGTGATAACAGCGTTTCCATGCATCTCTCTCTCTCTCTCTCTCTCTCTCTCTCTCTCTCTCTCTCTCTCTCTCTCTCTCTCCCCCCCCATATAAATATAGCCATTATAGGCGGATATAATACAGCTCGGACATTACGTTATCGGTGTTATGTGCTGATACGGTGTGTGTGTGTGTGTGTGTGTGTGTGTGAGAGAGAGAGAGAGAATGTGAGTGAGTAAGTGTGTGTGTGCGCGTGTGTGAGAGAGATGTAGTGAGTGTGAGAGAGTGTGTGTGTGTGTGGGGGGTGGGGGGAGGGGGGGACGGACGGAGCAACCCAATCCCTGCTGTGCGGGAAGTGGGGGGCGGGGGAGGGGTGGGGGTGGACTGGCTTTTATCGACAGAGTAATTGCATTGATGATTGTTTTCCTAGGGGCTAAGTGGGCTGGTTATTATCGGGTGAGATCATACAGAATTCAAAGCAAACGAGTGGCAGTTTTGTTAGTACACTTTAAGGGGAGGTTTTTAGTTTGTTCCCTAGACCTCCATCAAGCTTAAAATTACACCCACCTAGACCTTCTTTACTAGATAAATTTTTACATTTTTCGATAGAAAAATGGCCCGGCCGAAGGTCGGTTCCTTTTAAATTACAGGCTCGCTATCACTCGCCAGGAAAAACTCGACGCCTAAAATGGCACGAAAGGTCTTAAAATTGACAACAATTGGAGGAAAGTTCTTAAAATCGCTAAGGTAATGGGGCGAACGTCTAAACATCTCAAAAGCAATGGGGCTAAACATGAGAGAAAGGGGTCCAGAAATATATCCCTCAAGTGGAAATCTCCTCTTAAATAACAAATATAGTGGGGATATATTGCCATGGAATATTGTGAAGTATATATATTTTCTGAAATGTGTTCGAAATGTGAGAAATACCAAATATTTATGATCGATTATACCGTACCAATAAAAAATAAGGAATTATCTGAACACATTCGATATAATACTTGCAATTTACATTTGACTCGTTAAAAGGTCTAGATTTACGTATATTTAGTTAAGCATTTAAATTCAGTATTATATAATATTTTCATCAATGTATGTATGTATGTATGTATGTATGTATGTATGTATATACATACTCAGGAATATATGCCATTGCTGGGGGTGGCCGAGTCAAGACAGAGCCCGGACAGAAACCTTTAAAGCTTGATAGAACTCTAGGGAGCAAAATATATATACCGGTATATATATAATAATTACAAAAATATAAATCAAATCTAAAATAATCCCCTTAACTCATCATTTCCGCGACGTGAAGGAAATAGTATTTATAACCACGGGATAATAGAAATGCATAAGGACTGTTACTGAGGACTGATCGTAACTTAACCCTTTCAAGATACTATTACCCATTTAGTTTCTCTTTTCTGGTCATTAATAGGGGATTTTGTTTAGAATAGGAAGGGTATATGGAAGTCAGAGGGTTAGTTAAGATAGTCCTTTACCCTTTTAATTCCCACAGATCCTTCCTAAGCTGTATCAAATAGTCAGAATAAGCTGTCAAAACGCGGCATGCTCCTCAAAGGGTCAACATTATATAGTTTATTATGGGTGAAATTGTTGATATTTCCTGTATCCGGTTACGAGAAAGAGATAAAGGTAATAAAGTGAAAATGAAAAACAAGCGCTGGTTTTATCTTTATGCTTGGATTACCTTTAAAAAATGCTAATGGATGTACTATTAAAACTATGTGTGTGTGAGAGAGAGAGAGAGAGAGCGTAAACAACTATGTAACAAGGCAGAAGGTGTAATACGGTTAGCTGTCCGTAATTTCAAGGTGTCTCGAATTGCCAAGGCGTTTATAAATCTAAGTTGGTTACAAGACCCGGGCTGTTTACAATGTTCATTCCTGCAGTAGCTTTTTGTACAGTTATTTATAATTTTGTTTAATATAAGTTTTAATTGTGTATGGACATGTTGAACTAATGGGTGAAGAAAGGCTTACAGAGAGAATGAGTCAGAAACCAGGGGAAATAGATTGAGAGGAAGACCTCGAAGGAGATGGAGAGATGGTGTGAAAAAAGCGTTGGATGATAGAAAGATACCTGAAGAACAGGCAAGAAAAGTGGTGATGAATAGGAATGAGTAGATAATAAAGTCTGTACTATCCGGTGTCCCCACTATATAGTGTCCGTATTATCCGGTGTCCGCAATATATAATGTCCGTATATCTTAAGTGTTAGCAATAGTGTCCGTAAATCTTAGGTGTCCGCAATATACAGTGCCCGTATTATCCGGTGTCCACAATATATAGTGTCCGTATATCTTAGGTGTCTACAATGTATAGTGTCTGTAGTATCCGATGTCCGCAATATACAGTGCCCGCAATATATAATGTCCAGAATATCCGGTGTCCGCAATATATAGTGTCTATATTATCCGGTGTCCGCAATATACAGTATAGTGTCCGTATATCTTAGGTGTCCGCAATGTATAGTGTCCGTATATCTTAGGTGTCCGCAATATATAGTGTCTATATTATCCGGTGTCCGCAATATACAGTGCCCGCAATATATAATGTCCAGAATATCCGGTGTCCGCAATATATAGTGTCCGTATATTATCCGGTGCCCTCAATATATAGTGTCCGTATATTATCCGGTGTCCGTAATTCTGAGAGGTGGTAGTAAAAATGGTAATCGTGGTATGAGTGTGATATATTGGGAGAGAGAGGGGGAAAGTTTTATATCCTAGTCTGGCTTGATTAAGAGTCTCTCTCTCTCTCTCTCTCTCTCTCTCTCTCTCTCTCTCTCTCTCTCTCTCTCTCTCTCTCTCTCTCTCTCTCTCTCTCTTATTTATTCAACACACACACTATTTTTCCTACATGTTTATTTGTTCATCTTTTCCATCATCCTATTTTCTTTACATGTGTTCGATAAATAATTTGCTCCTGTTATTTATACTGTCGTTTGCCCTTTTCGATAATCTTTTTGTTTCAGTATTTTGGCATATTACTTTTTAATGTTGTTTTGTTTCTTAATCTCTTCCATATCATTAGCACCATATACGTTTCTGTTTATATAAGTTGTTCTTAGTGTTATTTTGTTCTATATTAAGCCGGCTGGGTTGACAGATTATCCGTCCAATATGAGGCATCTCGCGAAGGCACTGTGTTGGGGTGAGAGAGTTACAAGGAGTTACAAGACATAGTTAATATCTCTGATCTTGCGGTCCATTCCGATGAGGTATACTCGAAGTGGAAGGAGAGGGAATGTTTAGTGCACTACACTCATTGCAGAGTTTGCAAAATTATATCTACTCTCTTCTTGAACTGTTCTACTTAACTGTGTACAACTTATAAGCGGAGTTTGTTCCAGGTAGAACAGATCTTATGTGAAAAAGTGTCCACAAATACCAGTGTTGAACCTTTTAAATTTAAATTTCCAGCCATGGTTGCGCGTTGTAT
The DNA here is from genome assembly GCA_032716605.1 of Paralithodes platypus. Lineage (NCBI taxonomy): Eukaryota > Metazoa > Arthropoda > Malacostraca > Decapoda > Lithodidae > Paralithodes > Paralithodes platypus. Next base: position 49,197,986 of record CM064519.1, on the reverse strand, counting down.
TCATAATTATTGAGGCTAAACATTTTGCTACAATCCACATTGTCAAAGCCATTAGGTATTTTAAATACTTCATTGAGCTGACCTCGTAGCCTGTGTGTCTCAACGAAAACATATCAAGAGCTCTCAACCGGTCCTCATAGCTCAGTCTTCTAAGCGATGGAATAAATCTTTGTAGCCCTAGCGTGTACTCTTTCGAGAGAAAGTGAGAGTGTGAGACTATATTGTAACTTCAACATTAGATAATATAAATGCCAACTAACTAAACACTACATTTCCATCTTTCTATGTTCCCACAATATTGCCAAAACTATAGCCCTTACAATGTACAGTATTATTTACTGTTACTCCCTGTTGCTGACTCTTTTCACCTTACTTGTACACTTTATTGATCTATTGTGTGATTGTGTGTGTGTGTGTGTGTGTGTGTGTGTGTGTTTTGGCGGTGCCCGGTGTGAACAGTGACTCCCGCGCTCCTCTGTTTTCATCAATATCTTCGAAAGTAGTGAAGTTGCGGTACTCTGACTTTACCTAGATAAACATCGAAACACCGTGGCGGTTGTGAAGCTGTCTGGAACGAATTTAGGCCAGTGATTATTGAAATATTAGTGAAAACCTGATACCATATCCTGCCGTCTGCCCTGACAGCCAGCACCGCCTGCCGGTTACCAGCCTAACTACCACTACCCTCATCGCTAGTTTATAATTACCAGTGACTTGCATTTGTTCCTTAATTAGTCTAGGCATGTGCAGGTAAATTAGTGAAACCGGAAAATATACAGTGCAACATGAGTACTATACCCGAAAGTAACTTGCCTCCTGCAGACACAAACTGTTTATCATGTAACAACCAGTGCTTGTTAGAGTGTTTGAAATGCCGAACGTGTAAACAATATATACATGCCAATTGCACACACCTCCCTGTCTATGCCATCGTGAATTTTCTGAACACAAGGAGTCAGTACACCTGCGAGGGATGTGTTAGACAACAGCTGGGTGAACAAGGCGACCGCAGTTTGCGCTCGTCTATACCCTACTGGACAGGGACAAGGAAAAGGAAAGTGAGGCTAAACAGCCAAACAACGACAAAGAAAACACCACTGAAAACGGTGGTAAGTGTGATGAACCTTTTTCCGGAGAACAAAGTGGCACACCACCCATAACAAATAAAACAAATAATAGAAATCTTCAAAATGATGAAAGGAAAAATAAATTATGCTACTACTACAAAAATAATCAGTGTAAATTTGGCCGAAAAGGACGTGACTGCCCTTTTGCTCACCCAAGCCTATGTAACAGGTACAAGAATAAACGGTCGTGATACCGTAAAGGGATGTAAACATGGTGATAAGTGCAAATACCTACACCCACCTATATGTAATGGTTCAGAAAGGAGGAGAGAGTGTTTAAACTTGGAGTGCAAAAGACTTCATTTGAAGGGCACTCGTCGATATCCATCTGACCAGTGTAGAGAACAGCAACAAACAACCACTTACCCACCACCACCTTCTCGTTCAGACATTCCTGCACCAAATCCCCAAACACAGAGTGCGTGGTTAAATAGACCTCAACGAACACAAGATACGTGGGTAAATCAATCTCCCCAAAATGATACCACGGTACATTTTTTAGTGCAACAGATGCAGCAAATGCAAAAAGTGCAACAACAAATAATGCAGGCACTGAAAATCCATCCGACTCAGTGGTGCATCCCTCCATCATAGGAACTACAGTAACAAGGAAAGAGGTAAACAGCAGCACCCTACACACACTAATTTCCACTCAATATAGCAGGCCTATTACCTTACAAATTCAAAGGCAAAGTAAAGCTGCTTGCAGAAATAGCACAAGTAGATAATGCACTCATACTCTCCCTAACAGAATCGCATCTTACTCAAAGTATAAGAGAAGCTGAAATAGATATAGAAAATTACACCTCCTTCAGAACTGATAGATCTGGTCTTAGGAAAAAGGGGGTATTATCACTTACGTTAAAAATCACCTTGCAGCTCTCACTAACGTTCTATTATCAGAATCTAATTCCTATACAGAGGTCCAGGTACTAAACATTACAGACATTAATATGATCTACATCACTATATATAGACCTCCAGCATGTCCAACTAATAAGTTTATGGATCAACTAACAAAAATTA
>CM064519.1:49185833-49190833 GCA_032716605.1 Paralithodes platypus | reverse complement strand
AACTCCGTTGGGTTTTATGTACTTCATATTGTTTTCTAAATTGAAACTGAGTACCGTAGGTAAACAATTACGGAGACAAATTAAAGTTGACTTATACCTAAGATTAAAAATAATTCAACACTTACACCAACATTTTGCATGCATAAACTATCTGTGTCGCAGGATAAAATTGGAACAAAATGGTTGAGAGAGAGAGAGAGAGAGAGAGAGAGAGAGAGAGAGAGAGAGAGAGAGAGAGAGAGAGAGAGAGAGAGAGAGAGAGAGAGAGAGAGATAGAGAGAGAGAGAGAGAGAGAGAGAGAGAGAGAGAAGAGAGGAAGAGAGAGAGAGAGAGAGAGAGAAATAGGAAGAGAGAGAGAGAGAGAGAGAGAGAGATAGGAGAGAGAGAGAGAGAGACAGAGAGAGAGAGAGACACGATGGTAACCAGAATAAGAAAACAAGTCACCATCCTTTGCTCGGCTGATCACAGAAGAGTGGTTTTCATTTCCTTCCTGCATCCCCTTTCTCTTGCCTTTATTTTTCCCCTCTTGTTCCGAGTCACCCTTTCCCCTAGGTCAGAGGGTGGGGGGGGGGGGCAAGGGTGAGGGGCAGAGTTGGGGTCAGGAGTTAGGGGGGGGGGGGGGGTCAGAAAAGGTCCAGCCGTAGAGGAAGTGAGAAAGGAACTGGAACGAACACAAAACAGGAGGGAAAAGAAAATATATCATCAAACATGATGGGTAGTCTAGACTCTAGTACAACATTTTACTATTTCAAAGTAAATGAGTGTAATGTGGAGGGTTTTCTAATATAATAATTGTTTCTAATTAAGTTTAATTTCGTATTTATTTGTATATATGCCAAGTCGTAAATTTAGAAGAGTCTCTTAGTATAATCTTTGGACTGAATAGTAATTTAATCAAAATACAGTTTCTTATCAAGAGTGTTACAATTAAGTTTAAAAATACAGTTCCAGATTATTTGGCGTAAACAAAGATTGTTTTAATTTTTATTCAGATAAAATTAAACCCCTTAACACTTTAATATGATATTACTCCACTGTTCTAACTACGGACATTTTTTTTCTCATAGCAAATGCCAGTTCATAATTACAGTTCAGACAACATTGCTCTCACAGGCTATCCACACTCAACACAGGGGTCTTAGAGAATTAAATCTATTTCCTTTAACCCAGCGCAGATTAAGAGGCGACTTAATTCAAGTGTTCAAAATCATCAAAGGCATCGACAATATGAACTGTAGTAAGTACTTCACTATCGACCAATCTAATTACACGCGGGGAAACGGTTGCAAAATTATTGGTAAATCTTTTAACTCGCACGAATCTAAGAATTTCTTCTTCAATCGAGTTTGTCAATTGTGGAATGGGCTTCCCCGAGACGTTATAGACTGCAGCACCGTTGATTCATTTAAATTCCGCCTAGACAAATATCTCGCATCAAACCCGCGACTGACTGCGTTTGTAAATGAATAACTTTATCCTCCCCTCAGTTACTAACCCATATGTCCCCTACTAACTTCCTAGTCCTGCCACGTTAGTGGCAGGGCAGTAGTTCCCTTTCCAATGTTCCCTTACCCACTCTAAACCACTGTGTGGACACTTGATCCTCAGTGTTTTGGAGGACAAGCAACCTAGAAGGGTCACTAGACCTGTTGTTGCTTGATTTCCTTTGTACTTTGTACTCCTTTGTACATAGTAATCTAAACCATCATTACAATATTAATCAAATTCAAAGCTGTTTCAAATCCAATCAACATTGCAACACTCAAATATGGGGGATGGCGTGTACTCTACGAATTACAAATAATCAGGAGTATAATGGAAGGCAAAAACCACAACACAAACAACAATACAGGATGGGCCATATGTGACGATCGGATTATCTTTATATTGGCGAAAAGTCTTAAAAAGTGGAAATGTGTGAACAAATCCAGATTTAACATTATAAAAGTCTATTCAAGTAAATTAAAGGAAAATTAACCTATTAACTTTTTGCTTGCAAAAATGATCTTGCAGTGGCTAAACGAGATCCGGTCCCCTCGTTATTTATGGCCCTGTACAGTTAACCACATTAATTTTGTCTACACGCCATGTTTTTATTTGTGGAAGGAAGTTTAGTATGAGTGAATTAGAAGTGTATTTTCGTATGCAATAGTTACATAATATTACCAACTTATTGTTTCACAGCAAATTATTCTTGTAAGTCAATCACTCTGTTTTCTTCCATACATAAATTTTTTGGCGTGGATACAAACTAATGTGGCCAAGTGTACATTAACTGATCCTTATACGGCTTCCAATAAACATACAACCTAAGTTATATGAATACATTAACTGATCCTTATACGGCTTCCAATAAACATACTACCTAAGTTATATGAATACATTAACTGATCCTTATACGGCTTCCAATAACATTAACTGATCCTTATACGGCTTCCAATAAACATACTACCTAAGTTATATGAATACATTAACTGATCCTTATACGGCTTCCAATAACATTAACTGATCCTTATACGGCTTCCAATAAACATACAACCTAAGTTATATGAATACATTAACTGATCCTTATACGGCTTCCAATAACATACTGATCCTTATACGGCTTCCAATAAACATACTACCTAAGTTATATGAATACATTAACTGATCCTTATACGGCTTCCAATAAACATACTACCTAAGTTATATGAATACATTAACTGATCCTTATACGGCTTCCAATAAACATACTACCTAAGTTATATGAATACATTAACTGATCCTTATACGGCTTCCAATAAACATACTACCTAAGTTATATGAATACATTAACTGATCCTTATACGGCTTCCAATAAACATACAACCTAAGTTATATGAATACATTAACTGATCCTTATACGGCTTCCAATAAACATACTACCTAAGTTATATGAATAAAATGCCCATGATGTTTGATGGCATAATCATGCAGTGCCTTAAGTAAGCTAGATAGGTTACTGTTATATTAGTCATATTTAATTAATCAAAAGAGCTAGATAGTTATGCACATCTACGTACGTGAGTGTATGTGTGTGTAAGTGTGTGTCTTTGTGTTAGTGTGTGTAGGTGTATGTATGTATGTGTGTAGGCGTATGTGTGTGTGTGTGACGTTTGTAAGTGGGTGTGTATGCGTGTGTAGGATTTTAATAACCCATGAATGACGTCCAAACGAAAATAGCCTCCACCAACACATCTAATACAATATTCACTGGAGCTTCCTAAATATAGACACCACAACGAAACTCCCATCCCACCAGACTATTATCACGCGCCATATTTATCATACCAAAGCTAAAAATAACTCGCAGTTAAGGGGACACTCACTACTTTTTGGGCCTATACATTCATTCATGCATACATTCTTAGTTTCCTTGCTAGACATCCCTCAAACTTAGAAAAACATCCCCTAGATAAATTTGTAAATTTTTCGGTAGAAAAATTTCCCGGCCGAAGGCCGGTTCCTCTTACAATTACAGGCTCGCTATCGCTCGCCAGGAAAAAAATCGACACCTAAATGGCACGATAGGCCTTAAAATGTATAACGAAATGGGACGAAAGGTCTTAAAATCGCCAAACAAATGGGCCGAACGTCTAAAAATCTCAAAAATAATGGGACTAAGCACGAGGGAGAAAGGGGCCTAGAAAAACGACCGTCTCCCCTTAAGTGTATTTTTAGCTGTTGTACTAGATAATTCAGGAGGTGGTCGAGGGTCTTGCTGAGTGGCGGGTCTCTCTGTACTTGTAGATCAAGATAATAGGCTTGATATTATGCCCTTAAGGGGGTAGTACAGTACTTGGTTTTTGGTCTATAAATATATTTATTAACCCCTTCTGTACCGGTGATGTACTTGTCATTATATTCTGGCAACTATTAGAAGATTTTGTTCAGCTTAGGAAGGACGTTTACCCATTAATTAAAAGGCTACAGACTACCTGAATTAATCCTTTTAGCTACCATATATTTTTCCTAAGCTTCATAAAATCGTCTATATGTAGCTGAAATAAAATGCAAAAGACGTCGCCGGTACAGAAGGGGTTAATTTATGTTTTAGTTTCCTCGCTAGACCTCCATCAAGCTTAAAAAAACACCCCCTAGACCCCCTTTCTAGATAAATTTGTACATTTTTCATTAGAAAAATGTCCCGGCCGAATGCCGGTTCCTTCTGAAATTAGAGGCTTGCTATCGCTCGCCAGAAAAAATCCACACCTGAAGGGCACGAAAGGTTTTGATATTGACAACAAAATGAGGCGAAAGGTCTCAAAATCGCCAAACTAACGGAACGAACTTCTTAAAACCTCAAACTAATATGCTAAACATGAGGGAGAAGGGGCTCCAGAAAAAGGGAGTAGTACCCCCTTAACTCCTTCTGTACCGGTGACGTCTTTTTTACTATTAAACGATTTTGCTCAGTCTAAAAAGAGCCTCCAGCAATTAACAGGCTTCAAACTATCTCTCTCTAGTAGGAATGGGTCATTTTTCTGGACCCCCTTCTCCCTTGTGTTTAGCCCCATTGGTTTTTAGATTGTATTACGTTCGGCCCATTAGTTTAGCGATTTTTAGACTTTGCGCCCCATTTCTTTGTCAATATTACGACCTTTCGTGCCATTTAGGTGTTGATTTGTTCCTGGCGAGCAATAGCGAGCCTTTAATTTCAAGAGTAACCGACCTTCGGACGGAATATTTTTCTACCGAAAAATGTACAAATTTATCTTGAACGAGGGTCTAAGGGGTGTGTTTTACAGGTTGATGGAGGTCTAGGGAGGAAACTAACAACTAATATAAAGTTAAAACAATAAGCATATAAATACGACCATCTTCCCTTAACACCTTCTGTACCGGCGACGTCGTTTGTACTTTATTCTGGCTACAATTAGACGATTTTGTTCTGTCTTAAAAGGGCCTCCAGCAATTACCAGGCTTCGAACCATCTCACTTAACCATTTTTACGACCACAGATCCTTCGTAAACTGCACAAA
>CM064519.1:49110833-49180833 GCA_032716605.1 Paralithodes platypus | reverse complement strand
TATGACTCTCATTATGTCTCATTCATTCAGATTAGGAATGAGAGCGAGAGAGAGAGAGAATGAGAGAGAGAGGCCGTGGACCTATATTAGTTCATTCTACTGTAATTTTTTCATGGCATAGACTATCTGAATTTAACACTGACTACCCCAGGACCTTTCTAAGCTAAATAAAAAAATAGATGATAATTATATTTGTGCTATATCGAATTTAAGGAATTAAGTCAAAATATAGACTTGAAATTAGACGAGAGAGAGAGAGAGAGAAAGAGAGAGAGAGAAAGAGAGAGAGAGAGAGAGAGAGAGTACAAAGGAAATCAAGCAACAACAGGTCTAGTGACTCTTCTAGGTTGCTTGTCCTCCAAAACACTGAGGATCAAGTGTCCAAACAGTGGTTTAGAGTGGGTAAGGGAACATTGGAAAGGGAACTACTGCCCTGCCACTAACGTGGCAGGACTAGGAAGTTAGTAGGGGACATATGGGTTAGTAACTGAGGGGAGGATAAAGTTATTCATTTACAAACGCAGTCAGTCGCAGGTTTGATGCGAGATATTTGTCTAGGCGGAATTTAAATGAATCAACGGTGCTGCAGTCTATAACATAAGAACATAAGAAAATGGGAGTCTGCAGAAAGCCGATTGGCCTAAGCAAGGCAGATCCCTGTCCCACACAACCCCAATTACAAAGCCCAATTATAGGCTCAACACTCTAATACCCTGAGGATCATCTTACCAAACCGGTTAGAGATTAACGCAGGATTACGGGGGTCTGCAGAGCGCTGATTGGCCCAACCCGGCTGATCCCCCTTCACACCCAACCCTTCTCGTCCATATGCTTATCCAATTTTTTCTTAAAGCTCCCTATCGTTCTTGATCCCACTATATCACTTGGTAGCCTATTCCACCCATCTACAACTCTGTTACCAAACCAATATTTGCCTATATCTTTTCTGAAACGAAATTTATCTAATTTGAAACCATTGGTACGAGTTCTTTCGCTATCACTGAGCTTTAGTACATTTGTCATGTCCCCTTTGTTAATCCCACTAACCCACTTGAACACCTCTATCATATCCCCTCTAACTCTGCGTCTCTCTAACGAATGTAAACCTAATTTCTTCAACCTTTCTTCATACGGAAAATTTCTAATATTATGGATCATTTTTGTCATTCTACGCTGAATTCTCTCCAATGAATCTATGTCCATTCTGTAATAAGGACACCAAAATTGGACAGCATAATCCATATGGGGTCTCACTAATGACAAGTAAAGTTTTAAGATAACATCAGCAGTTCTGTTACTCACACTCCTAGAGATGAACCCGAGAATCCTGTTTGCCTTATTACGAACGCTTATACACTGTTTTCTAGGCTTCAAATCATTGCTAACAAACACACCTAGATCTTTCTCGCAGTCTGAATTTTCTAATTCTAAATTAGCTAGTTTATATTTAACATTTGTTTGCATCTTCCCTATCTTTAATACCTTGCATTTGTCAATGTTAAACTTCATCTGCCAATTTACTGACCATTCATGTAAGGTATCTAGATCCCTTTGGAGGCACTCTATATCGCTATCTGAATCAATTGATCTCCCCATTTTAGTATCGTCTGCGAATTTACTTATCCTACTAGTTATACCTAAATCTAGGTCATTTATGTATATAAGAAACAACAGGGGACCTAATACCGATCCCTGGGGGACACCACTTTTGACTGCTCCCCACTCTGACTTGGTACCATTTATGCTGACTCTCTGTTTCCTACCAATTAGCCATGACCTAATCCATCCCAACAACGACCCTCCTATTCCATGTGCCTCAACCTTTCTCATCAATCTCTCATGAGGGACTCTGTCGAAAGCTTTACTGAAATCTAAATATATAATATCATATGACTTGTCACTATCTACTGCTTCATATACCTCTGAGAAAAAGCTAAGCAAATTAGTAAGGCACGAACGTCCCTGAGTGAATCCATGCTGAGAAGAATTTATTAAGTTAAATTTTACTAAGTGGCTTCTAATTTTCCTAGCAATAATAGACTCTAGCAACTTTCCTATGATTGATGTGAGACTAATGGGACGGTAATTGGATGCTATCGATTTATCACCTTTTTTGAAGATCGGAACTACATTTGCAAGCTTCCAAGCTTCTGGAACTAAACCTGTTTCTAATGACTTGTTAAATATAAATGCTAATGGACTACTTAACTCATCTCTGCATTCTTTTAATACTCTAGCATATACCTCGTCAGGACCAGGCGATTTTTGAGGTTTCAGTCTGTCAATTTCCTTAAGCACATCATTTCTACTTATACTAACTGTACTTCACATATTTTCTATACTATCACTATATACCATATTGACTTCTGGAATCTGTGCCAAATTTTCATTAGTGAAAACGGAAAGAAACTGACTATTTAATGTACTGCACATTTCTAAATCATTTTCTGTTATTTCTCCTATTGAAGTTTTTAGGGGGCCTATTACATCTCTAACTTTAGATTTATATAGTTGGTAAAAAGCTTTAGGGTTATTTTTTGAGTCGCTGGCTATCCTTATTTCATAATTTCTTTTTGCTTTCCTGATTTCCTTTTTGACCTGTCTTGATAGAGTCTGATAGTATATATGTAAATGATTTTCACCTTTCTTTATTTTTCGATATATTCCTTTCTTTTTTCCTATAAGATCTATTAGCTTATTAGTCATCCATTTTGGTTGGTTCTGCGTCGATCTAAATCTTCTTTTAGGGATATATTTATTTTGAGCATTGTGGAGTGAAGCAATAAACTGGTTATATGTAGGTGGCAAGTTTAACTCTGGCATATCCTGACTTAATCGCTTAACAATAGGGTCCACCCTTAAGTCTCTTCTTAGCCCACCATAATCGGCTTTTCTGAAATCTGGGATAAGTGTCGTATTCTCTTTAGCATTCCCTGTCCATTGTATATTAAAATAAATAGATTTATGATCGCTATTTCCTAGGTGGTCACCAATCTCTACATTATTTATCATATGTTCATTGTTACTGAAAACTAAATCAAGAATATTAATACCTCTAGTCGGCGTATCTATGAATTGAAATAAAAAACTATCTTGTACTACCTCTATAAACTCTACTGAATCGGAGTCGCCTATTTGGTGCTGCCAATCAATGTTCGGAAAATTAAAATCCCCCATAATGCACACATTGCTAAACCTTGATGCTATTTTAATTTCCTCCCATAACGATTTTCCGCCATTTCTACTCATATTAGGCGGTCTATATATAACTCCAATAACTATGGTCTCACTACCTTCGTTAACCTCTACCCAAACACTTTCATTATCATTATTTAGTCTAATACCTGATTTAATACAGCTTTTTAATGTACTCCTGACAAACACTGCTATACCCCCGCCCCTCCTACTTGTTCGGTCATATTTAAACAAACTATATCCTGGAATATCAAATTCTGCTAAAAAATGCCTAGATTCTGTATTAATCCACGTTTCAGTTAGCGCTATTATGTCTATATTTTCTGTGCTAACGAGTGCTCTAAGTTCGTTCATTTTGTTACATAAACTCCTACAATTTGTATAATATACCCTCAACCTATTACTTTTATTTGCAACTAATTTTCTATTGTGTTTAGCTAACTTATTATTTCCTGTTGAACTACTAGCTCTAGACGGAAATTCTACTCTATCAGTATTCTCATCTTTACTATCAGTTACATGTGTAGTGTTATCGATACTACTATTACACATCACTATATCCGCACTATCTTGACTGATTATTTCTATTTTACTCACTGGTTTGTCACATGAAGTACCTGCTCCATATGGAGACAGTATTTTACTTACACACCCAGGTTTTTTTTAACGAAACCCCGCAACAATCTTGTCGAGTGAGCTGGCCAAGGTCGAAACTCCTAGTCGAGAGAGATGTACTCCATCCTGGGCATACAGTTCATCCTTACCATAAAAGAGGGACCAGTTATCCAGGAATGGAATAGTATTTGCCTTACAATACTTCTCCAGCCGGCTATTTACACCAATAGCCCTGGAGGACCATTCCTTCCTTACCCCTCTTCTAGGCAGGATACTGTTTACCACAGGAACTCCACCTTTTTCCTTGATCCTCTCCAACATTTCCTGATACTTGGAGAGCAACTCCTCAGTCCTGCATCTCCATATGTCGTTGCTCCCTGCGTTGAGGAAGATGATGGGGTCCTCCCCACTCACTTCCATGACAGCATCTATCTTCTCAGCCACCCTCCCGACTCCGGCACCAGGCACGCAGACAACTTTACCAACCTGAGTGTTTGTTGCCCTGCCAAGGTATCTAACCAATGAATCACCGACAATGAAAACAGACTTAGCTTTTTCCTTTTGTCGGCGTGTAGCAGCAGTTGTTGCAGCAACAGCATCAGACTTCCCCCCCTCCCCTCTCACTGCCTCGATGATCGCCACTTCATCGCCATCACTCTCATCAGCCAAGGTGCTGAAGTTGTTGTGGGTCTTGACTGGCTGCCTTTTCAGCTTGCAGGCCGTTGCACTAGTTGACACCACTTTCCAAGGGGCTTCACGATCCCTGGGAACACTTCCGGTAGCCTCACACTTCTTCTCCGCCATAGCTAGTCTCAAGGCCAAATTTTCATCTTTGAGACACTGAATCTCCTGCTCCACACTCTCCAGTCTCTCTTGCAAAGCAAGACAAAGCTGGAGAGTATGGGAGGAGACAGCAGACTCATCAACAACAGCCATCACTATGAAAGTTCACTAGGACCTCACTAAGGGTAAACAGGTTCACTAGCGATCACTGGGGACGTCCGCACAGGTCAGGGGTCAGAGAGCAACTGACGTCTCGGGGAAGCCCATTCCACAAGTTGACAACTCGATTGAAGAAGAAATTCTTAGATTCGTGCGAGTTAAAAGATTTACCAATAATTTTGCAACCGTTTCCCTGCGTGTAATTAGATTGGTCGATAGTGAAGTACTTACTACAGTTCATATTGTCGATGCCTTTGATGATTTTGAACACTTGAAGTAAGTCGCCTCTTAATCTGCGCTGGGTTAAAGGAAATAGATTTAATTCTCTAAGACGCTCTTCGTATGGTTTGTTCTTTAGGCTAGGTATCATTTTGGTAACTCTACGTTGAACTCGTTCTAGCTTGTTTATATCTTTTTGGTAATAAGGGCACCAGGATTGAACGCAGTATTCCAGAAGAGGGCGGACTAAGGAATTGTAAAGGGTTAGGATAACTTCTTTGGATTTATGCTCAAATGACCTGCCTATAAAGCCAATTATTTTGTTTGCCTTCTTAACAACTTCTGAACATTGTTGACTCGGTTTTAGGTTACTCGATATTGTTACTCCCAGATCAGTTTCTCTGTTTACATTCTTAAGCTGAGTGCCATTCATCGAATAGTTTGCTTTCTCATTTAGGTATCCGACATGTAGTACTTTACATTTATCCGCATTGAAACTCATTTGCCAAATTTGGGCCCAACATGACAATTTATCTAGATTGTGTTGCATATCGTCAACTTGTTCTTTTGAGAGTACGCTATTTGCAATTTTTGTATCGTCAGCAAATTTTGAGATTGTAGAGGCGAGACCCTCATCTATGTCGTTGATGTAAATTAGAAAGAGAATTGGTCCTAGTACCGATCCCTGGGGTACCCCGCTACTTACATTGGTCCATTTAGATGCCTTACCGTTTATGACTACCCTTTGCTTTCTGTTGCTGAGCCAATTTTCTATCCATTTCAACACACCGTCTTGTATTCCATGCGCTTTTAGTTTTAGCAGTAAACGTTTGTGGGGAACTTTGTCAAAGGCCTTTTGAAAATCAAGGTATATAATATCTACAGCTTTACTCTCATCGTAGAGGTTGAGGATATCGTGGAAAAAGTCTAAGAGGTTTGTTAAACAGGAACGTTTTTTACGAAAGCCGTGTTGAGTATCTTTAAGTATGTTATTTTCCTCTAAGTGATTTACGAGTCTGTCTCGTATGACCGTTTCTAGCATTTTACATACAACTGAGGTTAAGCTAATTGGACGATAGTTACTGGGTAGGGATTTGCTGCCTTTTTTGAATATCGGTGTTACGTTGGCTAGCTTCCACTGATCAGGCATAGTTCCAGACTGCAAGGATTTATTGAATAGTAATGTCAGTGGTTTGGAGAGCTCATTCTTAGCTTCCTTTAGAACTCTAGGCGAGATTGTATCAGGTCCTGGCGTTTTATTTACCTTGAGTTTATCTAAACAATTCAATACTTCTCTCTCTGTAACGGTGATATTGCTTAGAACATCTGAATTATCAATCTGAATCGGCGATGGTGTAGGGATATCACTGAGGTCTTCTGTTGTAAAAACTGATGCAAAGAAGGTATTGAGGGCATTACTCATTTGTACTTCGTCTTTGGTGTATTCTTCTTTTTCATCGACTAACGGTCCAACAGTTGAAGTAACTACTTTTTTCTTTCTGATATAACTATAGAATTCTTTCGGGTTTGTTTTACTTTGATTCGCAATATGTAACTCTAAGGTCTTTTTACTTTGCTTAATTAACTTTTTGGCTTTGCGTCGTAGCTCTACAAATTTCAGCCGTTCTTCGTCATTTTGTGAGGATTTTAATCTATCATTAGCAAATTTTTTAGCAAGCAGGCAGTTTGAAATATCTTTATTCCACCATTTGGGCTTATTATTATGGCCTGGACGCCGTATTTTCGATGGTATGCAGTCTTGCACTGCTTTTAGGTAAGTGGTTTCGAATAACTTCCAAGATGTATATGTCGTTATTGTTAATTAAAAAGCTCCAGTCAGTTTCTTTAAACATAGCTCTAAGTTTATGGAAGTTTGCTTTCTTGAAATTAGGGACTTTTTCGATGCTACTATTTGGTTCGTTACTAGTAAACTTTAAAGTGAAAGTTATCGTACGATGGTCGCTGTTACTGAATTCATCACCAACATTCAAATTCTCTATCAATTCTTCTTTTGTTGCAAGTACAATGTCAAGAACGTTATTACCACGGGTCGGCATTCGAACAAATTGATAAAGCGAACTCTCTTGCAAGTTCGTATACAAGTCATGTCCGGAGTGTGAAGTAAGAGTATCGCCCAACTTGGTCACAGGTAAATTAAAGTCGCCAAAAATTACGGTATCTTGTGAGTTACTTACATCTGCAATTTGTTCGTAAATTTCTCGGTCAGTTTGCACTGATTGAGCTGGAGGTCTGTATATTAACGCAAGTATTATTTTGGTACCTTTATTATTCTTTATTAGCACAAAAGATGTGTCGACGTTCACAATTTGAGGTTTTGACACGAGGGTCGGGTTAAGACTTTCTTTGATATAAAATAAAACGCCACCTCCATTTTTATTTATTCGGCTGTTCTCAAACATTACATAACCGGGAAGTGAATACTCTGCTAAAAAGTCTCTATCTTGTGTATTGAGCCAAGATTCTGTTATGCCAATCACATCATAATTTTCTGTAAACACTAGTTCCTCTAAATCTGAAAATTTATTGCGTATGCTACGAGCGTTTGCATAGAAAACCTTTAAAGTTGCGGTTTTAGAACTCGCAGATCGTTCTTTCATCGAATTTTTGGTTCTGGTCGGAGAGAGAGAGAGAGAGAGAGAGAGAGAGAGAGAGAGAGAGAGAGAGAGAGAGAGAGAGAGAGAGAGAGAGAGAGAGAGAGAGAGAGAGAGAGAGAGAGAGAGTATATATTAGGGGGAGGAGCAACACTGATTGAAGGTTTATGGAAAAGAGTGGAGGGTGTGAGCAATGGAGGGAAAGAGGGGACGACGACACACACACACACATATACACACAAACACACACACACACACACAGACAGAGAAAGTGTGTGTGAGTGAGTGTTTGCGTGAGAGAGAGAGAGCCATTATCGTGCCTTGGCCATACACCATTCATCTCCATCATTTGGACAAATAAATATATATAAACAATACTCAAGTAGAAGCCAATCAATGAACTTACAAACCCGCAGCTACGGTATATGGTGATCAAGATGAAATGGGTGTCACTTTTTGTTTCCCCAGTACAACTGATAACTTATAGACTTGTAAGTGCATTCCGAATTAATGGAACGAATGTATTAAAATATTTATTATAATGGGGCTAAACATGTTGGAGAAGGAGGTGCAGGGGAGGGGGGTAGTTTGCTCCCTAGACTTCTATCAAGCTTAATGTAACAACCCCATACATTACAGGCTCGCTATCCCTCGCCAAGTAAAAATATACTAAATAGTACGAAAGGTCTTAATATTGACAGAAATGGGCTGAACAGTCTTAAAATAGCCAAACTAATGGGGTGGACGTCTTAAAATATTAAAACTAATGGGGCTAAGCATGAGGGAGAAGATGGTCCAGACAAATAACTCCTATTAAATACATGTGGCCTGCTACTTTGAATTGAATATATAAAAGTACATTCCACTAAAGAGTGTAAGCATATGAAAGAAAGAAATGGGTGAATGAAAACTAAATTAGATAAAATGAGTGACTGAAAAAAATAGGAAGAACAAAAACAAAAGTGCATCAACATATATTCGGTATACCAGGAGCGCTTTTTCCGTCAATATTTTGAGGCAATTGTAGTCTGGCATCTTCTGAATTAAAACTGTATATTATTTCAGTCTCTTAAAATACTATACACCTTCAGTCTATTTGTCGATTCCAATGCGAAGATACCAAAAACTAGTAGGCCTAGGAGATAAAAACAAAAACTTGCTCATCGAAAATTGACGGAAAAATCGCTCGTGTGACGTCACCTTAAAGGGAGAACAGAAAAACTAAAGGAAGGAAGGAAGGAAGATCGTGATGATAAACGAGGGAGCAGAGGGAGGGGGAGAATGCAGCAGAAAAAAAGGAAGGGAGGGGAGGGGAGGGGGAGTGAAAATTGCCATGTGTCATTGGAGTCCTTTTTTATATTGTCCCCTTTCCATTCCTTATCTGACTACTTTATTCCGCGCACCGTCGCCACAATTTTAGCATTTAGATTGGCATTTTTCCATTATTTGTAAATATTTTTCGCTTTATCAGTTAGGTTTCCTATTGTCTTCCAGTGTTATTATATTCGGCACTACTTTATTCGACGTCTTTTCCCTCAATTTTAGTATTTCGATTGACAGTTTTCCATTATTAGTAACAATTCCATCTTTTCATTATTATTTCATTTTGCGTAACACTCATGTATTATATATATTCATTTTGCGTAAGACTCATGTATTATATATATTCATTTTGTGTAACGCTCGTGTATTATATATATTCATTTTGCGTAACACTCCTGTATTATATACAGTATATTCATTTTGCGTAACACTCCTGTATTATATATATTCATTTTGCGTAACACTCATGTATTATATATATTCATTTTGCGTAACACTCATGTATTATATATATTCATTTTGCGTAACACTCATGTATTATATATATTCATTTTGCGTATCACGTGTATTATATATATTCATTTTGCGTAACACTCGTGTATTATATATATTCATTTTGCGTATCACGTGTATTATATATATTCATTTTGCGTAACACTCATGTATTATATATATTCATTTTGCGTAACACTCGTGTATTATATATATTCATTTTGCGTAACACTCGTGTATTATATATATTCATTAGACGTCTGTTTGCTTCAATTTCAGCATTTTTATTGACATTTTTATTATGATAATTATTGCCTAACAATTTTATTAATAATCTATAAACATAATTTAGTTATCTACAGATCATTGTTTATGTCTTATGTGTTGTTGTTGTTGTGCTTATGTGTCTTCGTTCGTGGTTAAAGTATATTGCATTTTTGTCTCTTCCAATAAATTACTAATTTGAATTAGTTAAGAAGTGTATTCCGATTAATAACATACTACATGAATGTATCCCTTGTTATATATTTGTAAGTGTATTACCTATATACTTAACATTTCGATCGTTTTAGTGTATTGCTCTCGATTCCTAACTCACACCAGTCTCTCTCTCTCTCTCTCTCTCTCTCTCTCTCTCTCTCTCTCTCTCTCAGAATACATATTGACCAACCTTTGACTCTTCACCCAATGCTCCTCATTTTTCCATAACTGTTTCTTTGAATCCCCCTCATGTTCCCCTTTCTGCCCCCTTCTCTCTCCCTCCAGACTCCTACCCCCTCCCTCTCTCTCCCTCCAGACCCCTCCCCCCTCTTTCTCTCTCCCTGGAGAATACACCAAAGACGAAGTACAAATGAGTAATGCCCTCAATACCTTCTTTGCATCAGTTTTTACAACAGAAGACCTCAGTGATATCCCTACACCATCGCCGATTCAGATTGATAATTCAGATGTTCTAAGCAATATCACCGTTACAGAGAGAGAAGTATTGAATTGTTTAGATAAACTCAAGGTAAATACAACGCCAGGACCTGATACAATCTCGCCTAGAGTTCTAAAGGAAGCTAAGGATGAGCTCTCCAAACCACTGACATTACTATTCAATAAATCCTTGCAGTCTGGAACTATGCCTGATCAGTGGAAGCTAGCCAACGTAACACCGATATTCAAAAAAGGCAGCAAATCCGTACCCAGTAACTATCGTCCAATTAGCTTAACCTCCGTTGTATGTAAAATGCTAGAAACGGTCATACGAGACAGACTCGTAAATCACTTAGAGGAAAATAACATACTTATTATATACTCAACACGGCTTTCGTAAAAAACGTTCCTGTTTAACAAACCTCTTAGACTTCTTCCACGATATCCTCAACCTCTACGATGAGAGTAAAGCTGTAAATATTATATACCTTGATTTTCAAAAGGCCTTTGACAAAGTTCCCCACAAACGTTTACTGCTAAAACTAAAAGCGCATGAAATACAAGACGGTGTGTTGAAATGGATAGAAAATTGGCTCAGCAACAGAAAGCAAAGGGTAGTCATAAACGGTAAGGCATCTAAATGGACCAATAGCGGGGTACCCCAGGGATCGGTACTAGGACCAATTATCTTTCTAATTTACATCAACGACATAGATGAGGGTCTCGCCTGTACAATCTCAAAATTTGCTGACGATACAAAAATTGCAAATAGCGTACTCTCAAAAGAACAAGTTGACGATATGCAACACAATCTAGATAAATTGTCATGTTGGGCCCAAATTTGGCAAATGAGTTTCAATGCGGATAAATGTAAAGTACTACATGTCTGATACCTAAATGAGAAAGCAAACTATTCGATGAATGGCACTCAGCTTAAGAATGTAAACAGAGAAACCGATCTGGGAGTAACAATATCGAGTAACCTAAAACCGAGTCAACAATGTTCAGAAGTTGTTAAGAAGGCAAAACAAATAATTGGCTTTATAGGCAGGTCATTTGAGCATAAATCCAAAGAAGTTATCCTAACCCTTTACAATTCCTTAGTCCGCCCTCTTCTGGAATACTGCGTTCAATCCTGGTGCCCTTATTACCAAAAAGATATAAACAAGCTAGAACGAATTCAACGTAGAGTTACCAAAATGATACCTAGCCTAAAGAACAAACCATACGAAGAGCGTCTTCGAGAATTAAATCTATTTCCTTTAACCCAGCGCAGATTAAGAGGTGACTTACTTCAAGTGTTCAAAATCATCAAAGGCATCGACAATATGAACTGTAGTAAGTACTTCACTATCGACCAATCTAATTACACGCGGGGAAACGGTTGCAAAATTATTGGTAAATCTTTTAACTCGCACGAATCTAAGAATTTCTTCTTCAATCGAGTTGTCAACTTGTATTTTATCCCCCCCTCAGTTACTAACCCATCTGTCCTCTACTAACTTCCTAATCCTGCCACGGACATTAGTTCCAGGGCAGTAATTCCCTTTTCAATGTTCCCTTACCCACTCTAAACCACTGTTTGGACACTTGATCCTCAGTGTTTTGGAGGACAAGCAACCTAGAAGGGTCACTAGATATGTTGTTGCTTGATTTCCTTTGTACTCCTTTGTACTCAAGACTCTCACCTCTCTCTCTCTCTCCAAACTTCTCCCCCCCCCCCTTCTTTCTCTCTCTCTCCCTATCTACATATATATTTATCTATTAATGTATCAATCTATCTTTTTCTACCGAAAAATGTTCACATTTATCTTGAAGGGGGTCTAGGGGATCACCATAACATCACCACCACCACCACCACCACCACCATATCACCACCACCATTAAGTAGCTCTCCTAGGGGAATAATGGTTCACAGTCCCCATCACAACCTTTGCACCGTCACTTGCCTTCACATTAATCACCATTTTATTTGCTCTCTCTCTCTCTCTCTCTCTCTCTCTCTCTCTCTCTCTCTCTCTCTCTCTCTCTCTCTCTCTCTCTCTCTCTCTCTCTCTCTCTCTCTCTCTCTCTCTCTCTCTCTCTCTGGAAGCTATAATTGAACGTTTTCAACACTAGTGTTTGTGGAAACCTTTTACACATATAAGGTGTGTTCTACCTAGAATAAACCTCCCTTAAAAGTTGTAAGCAATTCTTCAGTAGAGCAGTTCAAGAAGTGGGTAGATAGTATGCACACTCTGTAATGAGTGTAATGCACTACACAATCTAATTTCACTTCAAGTATTCCTTGTAACTCTCGCTCTCTACACCAAATTATCAAATCCCCCCCACTACTATTGATAAAAAAACTAGTAGTTAAACCATAGAGTGTGAGAGGCGGGGGGCGGCGCGAGCAATGATGATCAGGCGTCCTCTTTATCAAGCCTGTGTATTACTGAGTGACTGCAAATTGTTCTTTATCCCATAGTAATGAAGAGCTGGGGGGGTGAAGGGGTGATGGTAATGGACAGGGGTGAAGAGCTGGGATTGGAGTTGAAAGCTGGGGGGAAGGGGGGTGATTGTAGTAAAGGGGGTAAAGAGAGTTGGAGGGTGTTGGGGTGAAGATCTAGGGGTGAAGGGGTTGGGATGAAGAACAGGGGGTCAAGAACTGGAGGTGGGGTGAAGAGCTGGAGGAGGGGAGTGAAGGGGTGATGGTAATGAAAGGAGGTGAAGCTTCAGTTGGGGTGAAGAGCTAAGGGAGGCTAGTGAAGGGGTGATGGTATGGAAGGAGGTGAAGAGACAGTTAGAGGGTGTTTGGGTGAATAGCTGGGGGTAAAGGGGTTAAGGGGAGGCAGACCGTCTTGCTGGACCCCCTTCTCTCTAATGTTTAGCCCCACTAGTTTTGAAATTATAAGACATTCGGCCCATTAGTTTGGCGATTTTAACATATTTCGCCCCATTTCGTTGTCAATTTTAAGACCTTTCGTACCATTTAGGTATCTATTATTTCCTGGCGAGCGATAGCGAGCCTGCAATTTTAAGTGGAACCGGCCTTCGGCCGGGAAATTTTTCTACCGAAAAATTTACAAATTTATCTTGAAGGGGGTCTAGGGGATGTTTTTCTAAGCTTGATGGAGGTCTAGGGAGGAAACTAAACAAATATATGAATAAATTAATTAATACACCAAACAAACGGCCAGTCTCCCCATAAGAGCTGGGGGTGAAAAAGCTGGGTGTAAAGGAGTGATGGTAACAGAAGGGGTGAAGAGAGATTTGGAGGGTGCTGGAGTGAAGAGCATCCTTTTCATTATATTCTGGCAACTATTAGACTATTGTTTCAGGTTAGGAAGGACGTCTACCCAATTAACCCGTTCAGTACCAGTGATATCCTATTAATTATATACTGCCAATGATTAGACGATTATATTCAGCTTAGGAAGGATATCTAGCAAATAATAAGGCTTACACTATCTCAACCTACCCTTTAAACTACCACCGATCCTTCTTCAGCTGCATAGTATCTTCTAAATGTAGCCAGAATAAAATATAATACACGTCGCTGGTACTCAAAGGGTTAAAGGTTACAGAATATTGCAATGTTATCCTTTATCTATTATATATATTGCCCAAGCTTTATGAAATCTTCTAAATTTAGCTGAAATCCAATAAAAATTACGACACCGGTACTGAAAGGGTTTGCTCTACAACCATCAAACCTTTCAATACTCCCCAAGGACGCCTGTTTCGAGATAAATGTATACATTTTTCAATAACAACAATTTCCCGGTCTTGTTTATTATAATTTTCTTATAGTATAGACATATTTTGTATTAACCCCTTCTGTACCGATGACACCCTTTTAGTTCAATTCTGGCAACTATTACGTGATTTTATTAACCTTACGAAGGCTCTTTAGCAATTAGAAGGCTAGACTATCTCATTTAATCCTTTTAGCTACCACATATCGTTCTAGGCTGAATGAATCGTATAATAGTTGCCAGCATATGATGCAAAGGACGTCATCGGTACTGAATGGGTTAACTCATTCTACTCACATATCCCTAATAAGTTTGCCAACCTATGTTCTCTTCCTAACGCCCTTTTCCCTCCATCTCCAATATTGGGAAGAAGAAAAAATATATATATATACAGTATAATTTATATACTATATACAGTATATATATATATATATATATATATATATATATATATATATATATATATATATAAAACTAGGATTATTTCAATCTTTTCTGTCAACTCCATTATAAATACTACAGGTATTCATTTGGGTGTCACAAGGTAGTCTGATGTCTTTAGTAAACAAATTATGAAACGAAGTGACGTTAGTACATAGATAAGTAATTAAGTCTTGATATTCCCCCATCCTCATTTGCTATCCGTACCCATCACTCCCTCCCCATGGTTCTTCCCCTTTCCAACTCCCTCCCTCCCCATGGTTCTTCCCCTTTCCAACTCCCTCCCTCCCCATGGTTCTTCCCCTTTCCAACTCCCTCCCTCCCCATGGTTCTTCCCCTTTCCAACTCCCTCCCTCCCCATGGTTCTTCCCCTTTCCAACTCCCTCCCTCCCCCATGGTTCCTCCCCTTCCCAACTCCCTCCCTCCCCATGGTTCCTCCCCTTTCCAACTCCCTCCCTCCCCATGGTTCCTCCCCTTCCCAACTCCCTCCCTCCCCATGGTTCCTCCCCTTTCCAACTCCCTCCCTCCCCCATGGTTCCTCCCCTTCCCAACTCCCTCCCTCCCCATGGTTCCTCCCCTTTCCAACTCCCTCCCTCCCCCATGGTTCCTCCCCTTCCCAACTCCCTCCCTCCCTAAATCCCTCCCTCCCCATGATTCCTCCCCTTCCCAACTCCCTCCCTCCCCATGGTTCCTCCCCTTTCCAACTCCCTACCCATCGCTCCCTCCCCACGGTTCCTCCCCTTTCCTCCCTCCCCTTTCTATCCCCCTCCCCACCTATCTCTCCTTCCCCATGGGTCCTCCCCTTTCCAACTCCCTATTCAGGCTTAAAAGTGTCGCGCCAGATCAATCGTATTAACCACCAGGCAATTAGAGAGGGGAAGGATGGATGGGAGAGGGAGAGGGGGTGGGGGGTGGGGAGGTTACTTGACGACTCCTTTCATCATGTATCGTTCAGTTCTCGTATATCTTCGTCCGCTAGCGAGAGGTGTTGTGTATCTGGTAGAGCGAGCGATAATACCGTTTGTTTTGAGCGATAGGACGTGGGTGATTGGCTGGGGAGGTGATGGATGAGTGTTCTTTTGGGGGAGGGGGTGGCCATTCCCACTCCCTTCGTCACCCCCACCCCCTCCTCTCTCTGCCAATTTATCTTCCCTCTATTTTACCCAATTTTTCCAGTCCCCTCCCCTCCCCTTCTTCTCTCTCTCTCTCCCCTCATTCGTTTCCCCTCTCCCTTCTGTTATTATTCTATATTTTCTCTCGTTCTCAATCTAACCGTCTCTCTCTCTCTCTCTCTCTCTCTCTCTCAACCAGTATTAGGTTGGTTATGCAGCTAATCGTGGGACCATAATCTCCAAACCATTTGTTAATTAGTACAGTACACGGTGTTACACATTCACACATCTCTTTACCTCCTACTTAACCCCTTCCGTACCGGCGATGGGGATTTCCCTTCACCTTCCACCCTCATTAATACAACATCGTAAATGTACTGTAACAGCCAAACTATGTATAATTCCACATTTTACCGCAGATACATTGATGTTTAAAATTACCCAAAGAGGCCGTCCTCCAATTTAATGCATGCAATTCTGAATCACCCTGTATATATATATATATATATATATATATATATATATATATATATATATACACATATATATATACCGGTATATATTAATAACACAGCCAATAACTCCACAATCAGCATCGGTATATGATCATAATAAACGTGACTTTAAAATATATATTTTTTCAGATCAATGCATATGTTTTACTTTTTTTTATAGGAACACAAATATTACCTATTATACATTACACGATGCATGATGATTACAAGAATGTAGTCCTATGTGAATGAGGTGGAATGACAAAGAGGGAGAGGCAGACCAATAGTGAGGTGAAGGAATGGAGTTGAGAGGTTTGTGAGTCAAAGTGGTATTGGGTGGGAGGCGGGGCGCAGGCGGACGGATAATCTAATTTATTAATTTCACTCCCAACACCAAACACTTCCCAATGAATGTAATGAAAGCATGTGATCCTCCCGGGATTCGAACGTGGATTACCACATACAGATCCTTAGCACTCTAACCATTACACCATCAACACAGTTAAAGGTTAAGGATGACAGAGATGCAAGGCAGCGATTCATTAGTATCCACCCCCTTCAGGGATCAAGGAATCTGGCAATAGATAGATAGTATAATAACTTGGTGGTAGATGGTTCGACTGTGGATGCAGGAGACCGTAGTTCGAGTTCACACAGAGCAGTCAGAGCTTCGAGAAGTGATTTCCCAGTTTTACAATGCTAAGCCTGTGTCACAGGAACGGTTTGCCATTAAGAGATGTTTTTTTTTTTTAATGGACCCCCTTCTCCCTTAAGTTTAGCCTTATTTGTTTTGAGATTATAAGACGTTCGCCCCAATACTTACGAGATTTTAAGACATTTCACCACATTTTATGTGTCAATGTTAAGACCTTTGGTGCCATTTAGGTGTCTATTATTTCCTGGCAAACGAAAGCGAATATGTAATGTAAGAGGAACCGGCCTTTGGCCGGGAATGCCGAGCCGAAATATTATGGATCTAACTAAAAAAAATCTCCTTAACATTATCAATATATGTCTACTATACAGTATATTACTGTATGTCTACTATACAGTATATTACTGTATGTTTACTATACAGTATATTACTGTATGTTTACTATACAGTATATTACTGTATGTCTACTATACAGTATATTACTGTATGTTTACTATACAGTATATTACTGTATGTTTACTATACAGTATATTACTGTATGTTTACTATACAGTATATTACTGTATGTCTACTATACAGTATATTACTGTATGTTTACTATACAGTATATTACTGTATGTTTACTATACAGTATATTACTGTATGTTTACTATACAGTATATTACTGTATGTCTACTATACAGTATATTACTGTATGTTTACTATACAGTATATTACTGTATGTTTACTATACAGTATATTACTGTATGTCTACTATACAGTATATTACTGTATGTTTACTATACAGTATATTACTGTATGTCTACTATACAGTATATTACTGTATGTTTACTATACAGTATATTACTGTATGTTTACTATACAGTATATTACTGTATGTCTACTATACAGTATATTCCTGTATGTCTACTATACAGTATATTACTGTATGTCTACTATACAGTATATTACTGTATGTCTACTATACAGTATATTACTGTATGTCTACTATACAGTATATTACTGTATGTTTACTATACAGTATATTACTGTATGTTTTCTCCCTCAGTATATGTTTACTATACAGTATATTACTGTATGTTTCCTCCCTCAGTATTTAGGTTTATCTCTCGAGTTAATTCTGTCTTAACATTTTCAATATTTGTTTGTTAATCTTACTTATTTTCGTTGTACTTCATGTTTGTTCTCCTTCTTTGTTTTTGTCCTTCTCCCTCATCCACCATCTTTCTCCTCTCTCACCTCTTCTTCTTCGTCTCCCTCCTCCTCCTCTTCTCTCCCGCCCCCTATTTTACTCCTCTTCTCTCCCCCCCCCCTATTTTACTCCTCTTCTCTCCCCCCCCCCTATTTTACTCCTCTCTCCCCCACCTCTTCGTCTTCTTTTAACTCTTCCTCCTCCTCTCCCCCCATCCACCAGTTTTCTTTTCCCTCCTCTTCCTCCCCCTCCTCTCCCACCTATTCGTCTTCTTATCCTTCTTCTCCTCTTCCTCCTCCTCCTCCTCTTCCTCTTCCTCTTCCTCCTCAGCCTCCCTCTTCCTCCTCAGCCTCCCTCCCCCACTTCTTCGTCTTTTTACCCCTCCTCCTCCTCCTTCTCAGCTTCCCTCCCCACCTCTTCGTCTTCTAATCCCTCCTCCTCTCCCACCTTTTCGTCTTTGTATCCCTCCTCCTCCTCCCTCCCCCACCTCTTCGTCTTCTTATCCTTCCTCCTCCTCCTCTCTTTTCCTCCCCGTTACAATGCGTTTCCCCGAACTTTCCTCTTTTGTTGGGTCGGCCGGGCGCGCTTTCCTGGAAGGTGGTGGAGAGAGAGAGAGAGAGAGAGCAGAATTATGATAGAGAGGTAAGTGACAAATGAAGATAAAACTGAACAATAGGGAAAAATAGAGTAAAAAAAATGAGAGAGAGAGAGAGAGAGAGAGAGAGAGAGAGAGAGAGAGAGAGAAAAAAACTGGGAAAGAGAGCACATACATATAATAGCAAGGTAAATGACAAAATGATAAACCTGAACAATAGAGGACACGGCCTAGCTAAAGTAAAAGAAGAAAACATAGAGATAAAAAGAGAGAAAGGAGGGTTGGAAAGAGGGGAAGCCAAGCAAGAGAGGGAAGGAAACGAGGGGGGGAAGTAAGGGGGGGGGGGATTCAAGACGGGGGTAGCTGGGGCGTAAAGGGGGGGGGGGGTGAATGAGGCTTCTTGGAATCCAATAATGGGTAAAGGCAAGTCTCCCTAGGCCAGAAATGTTGGATTAAACGTGGGGAAAAGATACATGGCTTGGTTTCATTTTATCTGGTCTTTTTCAGGAAGTAGAGAGGGGAGAACATGACATAAGTAGACGTGCTAGAGGAAGTGTGTATATATATATATATATATATATATATATATATATATATATATATATATATATATATATATATATATATATGTAATATAATTACGATATATAGAAACATCTTTCTCTATATTAGGCACATATTCCGTAATAAATTGATCATAGAGAGCCAAGTATTACTAACTCGATAATAATGCAAATATTATAAATAATATTATCCCTATTTGCTTTTGGAAATCCTCGATCAATGGTGAAAATTAGACAAGCTAAACATTGTTATCCTGTTCGGTGTTGGAGCCCGGCGTATACTGATATATTAATATGTTTTTGGCTCCGGACATCTAAACAAGTCCTCCCTGAGAGCACAGCAATAATAAGGTTGTTGTGATGAAGGTCATTGTTCTATATATAGCACTGATATATCGCACCTTTTATTACTGAACGCCTTGGTGCAGATATGTTCGATAATGTCGAATATAACATCATATTATTTATACAGTATATATATATATATATATATATATATATATTCCTCAAAGGGCTAACTGTATTATACCTGTAATTAATGGCATCAACGGAATATATGAACAGAGTATTGTGAAAGGGTTAGGCAAGCGAGGCACGATAATTCCGGACGCCATAACCAACCCATTGGCCTCACAAAACCATACAGTATTTGGTCCGAGGGATGACTGTTTGTACCGCTCCTGTTTCGCTCCATTAATTTGGAGATTTTAAGATGTTTCACCAGATTAGTTTAGCGATAATAAGACATTTCAGCCTATTCAGGTGTCGATTTTGTATAGGCGAGTGATAGCGAGCCTGTTGATTAGAAAAAATCGGTCTTCGGCCCAGACATTTTAACTGGCAATTTTGCTAAATATTGATGTTAACAGCTCCAACTTCCTTGTAGCCTTCAATTGGTTTTCTTGGAGATAGGAAATAGAGGAGATAGAGAGGCTAAGAATGAGAGAGGAAGAGAGGTAACACGTTCATGAAATTGAATGGTAAAGTGAAAGTGACAGGGAAAATTAATTCGATAAGGAAATTGGAAGAATAAAAGTAGTAAAGATTGAGGAAGAAATGCAAAGAGGAAGATAATATATTAATAAGGAAACGGGAGTGAAATAGAGGAAGCCAGGCTGAATTAAGGGGATTGTGGCTGTTTTTTGGTCTATTAATTAATTTATTCAGTTTTGTTTTTAGTTTCCTCGCTAGACCTCCCTCAAACTTAGAAAAATATCCCCTAGACCCCCCCCCCCCCCCTCTCAAGATAAATGTTTAAATTTTTCGGTAGACAAATGTCCCGGCCGAAGGCCGATTCCTCTTATAATTACAAGGTTGCTGTCGCTCGCCAGGAAAAAAATCGACACCTAAGTGGCACGATAGGTCATAAAATTGATAACGAAATGGAGCTAAAGGTGTTAAAATCGCCAAACTAATGGGCCGAATGTCTCAAAATATCAAAACTAATGGGGCTAAACGCGAGGGGGAAAAGGGTCTAGAAAAACGACCCATCTCCCCTTAAAGCTAGTCTGGAGAAAGAGAAGCCACTTAATAAATGACGCCATAATATGCTTACATTAGCACAATAATAACGATAGGAATTGATCCAAATTGAGAGAGAAACAAAAGGAAGAAAATTATATAGAAAAGGGTATGAATTCACAATATCACCAACCCACCAATTATCTTGCAAATATACCTAATTAACCCCTTCGATGTTATGCAGTTTAAGAAGGACATATGTTACAAAGAGGGTTTATTAAGGTCGTATTTACCCCCTTTGAGTCCTAGAGGTAAATCATAAGGTAAAGAAAATCGTCTAAGTGTACCTAGATTATGATGAAAAGTACGTAATCGTGCTGAAGGGGTTAATGAAATCAATGAAATTAATGAATACAAGTGGTACTCCCAGGATTCGAACCTAGGATACTTACTTAGATAAAATAAATGTGGAACATAATTAATATAATTACGGAATAATAGGATTATAGCTGGCCTTGGACATATGGAGGCACGATTGATTTAATTATTTAATCAGGAGCAAAATTAAATGCATAACCCTTTCAAGATACGATGATGCATATTTGTTTCTGTTTTCCGGCTATTATTAGACGATTGTATTCAGATATGGAAAGGAAAATGAAAGTCAGAGGGTTACTCGAGATAGTTTTTACACTTTTAGTTGCCACAGATCCTAAGCTGTATAAAACCGTCTAATGATAACCAGAATAAACTGTCACAATGCGTCATAGTCTTCAAGAGGTTAAAACATTTAGCATGAACATTTTTCATATAATGTCCCAATGAGTTTCTAAGGACATTACTTTAGATGTCAAGAATGGTTTTGAAACTTTGAAACTTGATTTAGATAATGTTTGTCGGTAATTATCAGTTTTACACTAGATATGAGCTAGGATATGGCACCCAAATGAAGACTACGGAGAAATCCTGGATGGACTACGAAACAAGTTGGTGCAAAGATAAATACGAAGAAGGGAGAACATGAAAAGAGTACGGCGTAAACAAAATAAGCTGATGAAAGAAAGGACTCAAAATCCAGAGGGAAAACATACTGCGTACTGCGTTACATAAGCAGTACAAAAGCATAAATAAAAGGTAAAAATAAAACCCCGCCCGGGGTAGACAGCAAGCGAGTGGAATAAAGACTAATTTTTTCCCCAAGTGCTTGCAAAGGGAGAGAGGCTGGTGGGCTGAATGGAGGGGAAGTGGCCTTTTACCAACAATATTTAAAAGGTAAAAAGAAAAATAAGTAGTCAGGGTTTGAGCCCCGCTAACGAGGGGGTAGAAATGAGGCAGGAAAAGATGTGAATGCTGGGGATGAAGTAGGTGGAGAGTTAGGAGTGAGAGTATAGTGGACAGTTAGTTAGGAGTGGGTTAGAATGGTGAGTAGTGGAAAGCTAATTGTGAGAGTAGAGGTGTGGATAGTTTGAGAGAGAATAGAGGTGAGGAGTGTAAGTGTAGAAGAGGAGAGTTATGACTTATGAGTAAGAGTAGTGGAGAGTTCGTTACTGGATCCTGTAGTTTAACAAAATAGGGACAATTGGCAACATTTCTTACCGATTTGTGGCATGATAATAAATTACAATAGACTTCATAAGTCAAACGGTCAACATTAGCCAAACATTGTCTGAATATAATTTGTTTCCCTTGTCCAGACGAGTCATTTGAGACTAGTTTGACATCTCTATCACGGTATACAGTTTGGGGCAAAAATCAGTGTTTCAGAACTCTAATGGAAATTAATTGAAAAGGGGCTGCCACAGGCACCAGCATGAAAATACAGATTCCCTCCACCCTTTAAAATGTTCCCATTGGGTCTAAGTATGAATGTAGAAAGTATGATGCTTTAGTCAAAAAGTGCACGATATTTGCCTTATCCACTGTACTAAGAAGGGTAGTGGATGAAAGAATAGAAGAGAAAGATAATTTATCTCATAAAGATTATAACGCGTTTTGGCCGTATATGCTGGCTATTATTAGAAGATTTCATTCAGATCAGGAAGGGCATATAGAAGTGTTGATTGGTATAGTATTTATCCATATGATGCCCACAGATCCTTCCTAAGTATATAATCGTCTAACGATAGCCAGTGTAGAAGGAGCAACATGAATCACATGATTTTTTTTTTTTTTTTTTTTTTTTTTTTTTTTTTTTTTTTTTAAGTAAAGGAAAAGTATTTGTATTTCTCTTGACCCCCTTCTCCCTTATGTTTCGCACCATTAGTTTGAAGATTTTAAGATATTCTCCCCATTTCTTGTCAATATTAAGACCTTTCATGCCATTTAGTTGTCTATTTTTTCCTGGCAAGCGATAGCGAACCTGCAATTTAGGAGGAACTGGCCTTCGGCCAAGACAGTTTTCTACTGAATAATTTACAAATTTATTGCGAAGGGGAGTCTTCAGGATATTATTTTAAAGTTGATGGTGGTCTAACCACTGTCCCTTAAAAATAGAAATAGGAGGGTAAAACGGAAATCTCGAAGTGAGAATGACGAAGAAAACAGAAACAAAGGTTGGCTGTGGATGGCATGTAAGAATAGAAGGGAGATATAAAATAGAAACACAGAATGGAATTAATCAAGTAAATTAGGGTTTGAAGATATCCTAATGTGGATATTTGCACCGAGAATGGGAGACAAGTAATTAAAATAACGAAATCTAAATGATAGATGTACAAGAATAGGACGATATTACAAGAAAAGAGAGAGTTAAGCACGAACGAAAGCTAAAAATGCGAGGAATTAGAGGAGTTATGTTCACAGAAATCCAAATACATTAGCTGGAAGAATACATATATGACCAGGGAAGGAAGGTTGAGAGAGAGAGAGAGAGAGTAACTGAGGAAGGGAGGGAAAGAGAAAGTACATTAGTTACATAAGAACCTTCAGTAAGTAATGTTATGTAAATATCTCTAAATTGCCGAGGTAAGATATGTGAGTATGTATGTATGTATGTATGTATTATAGTTGTGCTAGATACCAGTTTATTGCTAATGTGTGTGTGAACGCGCGCGTATTATCAGATACTTGAGGGTGTATGTGTGCGTGCCTATAGGTGCATATGTGTGTTTGTCATGTGCGTGTATTTATGAGTGTATTTATGAGCGTGTGTTGTGTGTGTATGTGAGTGTGTGGGTCCAGCCTTTCATAGTGAAGGTCTTTGATGTTTCATGAATAATTCTCTAAAGGTCCACGAGCCCTGGTTGAGATACACACACACACACACACACACACACACACACACACACACCACACACAATTATACCTACAGTCTCACACACATACGGACACATACACATCATCTACACTAGCAAACTGACACACACACACACACACACAGGTGGATTCGAACCTAGGATATTCGTACTGAAATTCCGCTCACTAACCATTACTCTATCAAGACATGTAAAGGTTTATGCACAAGCCTACGACATATTATATCCATTTTCGAATACTGTATATATATATATATATATATATATATATATATATTATCTAAGCATGCACATATACCCAACTGCACTATGATAGCCTAATGTTTACACGAATGGAAGGGGTAATTGATGGGCCACTTAACCACAAGGGAAGGCCTGGCTATCATCTAAGAATGTTAACTTAGACAATTAATATCACGATGTGTGTTCTAATTCATGTGGGTAACTGTACGCGCGTACGAATGTACAGGTGACCTCATAAGTTATGGGCCGTTTTTCTGGTCACCCTTCTTCCTCATGTTTAGCCCCATTAATTTGGCGGTATTAAGAACTTTCGCCCCATTTCTTTGTCAATGTTAAGGCTTTTCGTGTCATTTAGTTGTCGATTTTTTTCCTGGCGGACAATAGTGAGCCTGTAATTTAAGAGTTTTCTATCGAAAAATGTACAAGTTTATATTGAAGGAGGGTCTTTGGGGGAGGGGGGGAGGGACAAGTTAAGCTTGATGGAGGTCTAGGGAGGAAACTAATAATTTAATAGAAAGATACATAACTGAGCCAATAAAAACGACACTTCTCCCTTTAACCACAGCATAAGAAACTACAGTACTCTTGCAATCCAACCATAGTATTATAAACCTATGTATAAGATCACAGGGGAGGAACAAAACTTATGTGGACAACTGTACCGACTCGCTCACATACTCATACACATTCGAGCTGGAAAAAACTCCCTTTAATATTTTAGTGTGTGTACATTACCAGGAATTGCAGCGGGTGATGGAATATATAACCGTACACACTGATATGGTCACTGGGACACACACACACACACACACACACACACACACACACACACACGCCATTGTTTTATAATATTTGCTCAAAGCTATTGTGCATAACTCTAAGTATATTATTATTTTTGTTTTATTATTAAAATCATTATTATTTTTATTAGTTATTAGCCTAATTATTATTATTTTAAATATTTATTATTATACAGTGATCGGAGTCGCAGCAGCTTATTTGTAATATATAATCATGCTCTTGCTTAATAATTATAGGAATAATAATAAGGCAGATACGTAGACAAATATACAAAAACATACAGGTAGATAAGCAGACAGAGTCAGACAGGTAGACAAAACGACAGACAGACAGGTAGACAGAGAGCCAAACGGGTAGACAGAGACAAACGGGTAGACAGACTGATAGTTAGAGAGAGAGAGACAGATAGGTAGACAGATAAGTACACAAATAAATAGACAGGTAGGTAGACAGACAGACAGAAAGGTAGGCAAACAGACAGAAAGGTAGACAAACAGATACAGCTAGGTAGACAAATAGACATGTAGACAGAGAAACAAATAGGTAGACAAACTGACAGACATACAGGTATACAAACAGACAGAGACAGACAGGTAGACAGATACAGACAGGTAGATAAACTGAGAGACAGACAGGTAGACAAACAGATAAATAGATAGGTAGAAAGACAGAAAGACAGGTAGACAGAGATACAGACAGGTAGACAGAGATACAGACAGGTAGACAGAGATACAGACAGGTAGACAGAGATACAGAAAGGTAGACAGAGATACAGACAGGTAGACAGAGAGACATACAGGTAGACAGGTAGACAGAGATACAGACAGGTAGACAGAGATACAGACAGGTAGACAGAGATACAGAAAGGTAGACAGACATACAGGTAGACAGAGAGACAGACACAAGTACTGTAAACGAACATACATACTGAGAGAAACTGAGACACCACACAACATAAATATCGTTAACCTTTGAGTACCAGCGACGTGTTATATTTGATTATAGCTATATTTTTACGATATTATGCAGCTGAAGAAGGATCGACTGTGGTAGTTAAAAGGGTTGGTTGAGATAGTTTGAAGCCTTATTATTGCTAGAGCTCCTTCCTAAACTTAATAACATCGTCTAAGCATTGCCAGAATATAATTTAAAGGATGACATTGGTACTAAACGGGTTAATAATGCATAAAGTATATTTTGAACTAATATAACTAACTTCGCTTAATATATTCATAAAACAATACAGCATTAAGTGGAGATTTCCACTTCAGGGATATTCTTCTGGTCCCCTTTCTCCCTCATGTTTAGTCCCATTAATTTTGAGATTTTAAGCCGTTCGCCCCATTAGTTTATCGATTATAAAAACTTTCGCCCCATTTCTGTCAATTTTAAGACCTTTCGTGCCATTTAGGTGTCAATATTTTCTTGACGAGCGACAGCAAACTTGTAATTTAAGAGGAACCGGCCTTCGGCCGGGAAATTTTTCTACCGAAAAATTTACAAATTTTAACTTGAAAGGGGGTCTAGGGGGTGCAATTTGAAGCTTGATGGAGGGGTAGGGAACAAACTAAAAACCTCCCCTTAATTACCTCCATATAGCCAGCTACATTATTTATGTCACATCCAGACCCCCCCCCCCCCCACACACACACATACACACTCCGTCCCTCAGATAACCGGTTGCAGTGTTGCCAATTTAGCTTCTCTCCCGCTAGAGCTAGAGGTATTTAATTTCATCTAGGCTAGATACATTTGTTTATATCTAGCGACATGAATTCTAGCGATATCCTGTCGATTTGAGCTATTTTAGAGCGTGTTATCTACCTACTAGCAACTTTCCCGCTAGGTCTAGAGGTATTTAATTACTTCGGTCTCGACAAATATTTACATTTAGCAATATTCTGTAGATTTGAGCCATGTGAGAGCGTGTTGCCAATTTAGCTACTTTCCCTCTAGAGCTACAGGTATTTCCTTCCATCTAGAGACAAATCTTTACATCTAGCAACATGAATTCTAGCGATATTCTGTAGATTTGAGCCATTTTAGAGCGATATTGAAGAGATTATGCTTTTACCCTATCGATTTTCGGCATCCATTTACTCTCCAGCGGACTTCATTTGGTAACCCTGGCCTGTTGCTCACTCGTATATGCCAACCCCCGTAATGACAGTATTGTGTATTTATGGTCACTTTCATAATGGTGGAACGAAAAGCTAGTTTACATTTCTGATCAGGTTATAATTCTCTCTCTCTCTCTCTCTCTCTCTCTCTCTCTCTCTCTCTCTCTCTCTCTCTCTCTCTCTCTCTCTCTCTCTCTCTCTCTCTCTCTCTCTCTCTCTCTCTCTCTCTCTCAAGCGGAGTTTTTAGTTTGCTCCCTAGCTCTCCATCAAGTTAAAATAAAAACAATAATAACCCCATGACCCCCCTTCGAGATAAATGTATAAATTTTTTCGGGAGAAAAATATCCCGGCCGAAGGCCGATCCCTCCTAAGTTACAGGCTTGCTATCGCTCACCAGGAAGTAATAGACTCCTAAAAGGCGCGAAGGTCTTAACATTTACAGAAATAAGAACATAAGAACATACGAAAATGGGAGTCTGCAAAAAGCCGATCGGCCCACACAAGGCAGATCCCCGTTACACCCAACACCAATTACAAGGCCCAATTATAGGCCTAACTCACTAATACCTTGAGCACTGAAATGGGGAGGAAGGTCTTAAAATTGCCAAACTATTGATTTCCCTTCGTTAAAATTACAGAAATGTAATCTCTTTATCCCCCTGAGGATTATCACGCGTATATAAACCTCTTTATTCTGCCTACCATTAGACGATTGTATTCAGTTTTGGAAGACAGTGGGGATTGGGCCTGAGCATATACATACAAGAAAGTGTGGGCGTCAGAAGGATAATTGAGATAGTTTTGACCCCTTTGACTGCTAGAGGGCCTTCCAAAACTGAATAAAATCGCCTAATCATAGCCAGAACTATCCAAACGCGTCTTAATGCTTAAGGGGTTAAGTTGGCATTTTTGGTAGGTATTATGTTACTTATTGTTTTACTTATTTGGTGGACTGACATACATTATTTGCTGTATTTTACGAAGGAAATTAATATGTATTGTATGACTGTGAATTCTATATCAAAGCTGCATTATTAACTATGTAAAAGGTCATTAACCCATTCAGTACCGGTGACGGCCTTTTAACTTCCTTCTGGCTATTATTAGACGCTTTTATTCAGTTTAAAAAGGGCCTCCAGGAATTTAAAAGGCTTCGAACTATCTCGCTTAACCCCCTTTACTGTCACTGATCATTCTTAATCTGCATAAAATCACCTAAACAGCTAGAACAAAATTTAACAGTCGCCGCTGGTACAACATGGGTTAACTATCTGAACAAGATATAGACAACAGGCAGGGATGCTGAAAAGTAAATAATTTAGATATCCACAATATAATAAATGTATCAACACAATGAGAGTAATCAGTGTGTGTAGAAAGTAAAATTAACATTAACTCGAACATACACTATCTTAGGTCAAGCTAGTTGGATAACCATATGTTGCAGTAAATCACAAACACGTAATTCTGTAACTCATAACTCTGACCAAGCAAGTTGTACAGTTGTACAGTTGGCCTCGTATGCTTGTTCCTCGTCGTTATCTTATGTATGAAAGTCCAATTAGTATGAATGAATTGCGAGTGTGGTTCCTTTAAATATTAGTTAACTAATCAGATACGTTAACCACTGCATCAGAAACTATACTCGTAATTTAATCATGCGCATTATGTTTCCATGTATAAGATCACGTAGAGGAACAGAACTTATGTGGCCAACTGCACAGCTGGGTCAGAGTCCTTAGCGTGAGCATAGACAATGCCGGGCAGTACTGCTAGGCCTTGAAGGCCGATGAAACCTAGCCTATATTTCTCCATGGGTCGAGTTACCCCCAGACCAGCAAGGTCTCCATCCTAGACTCCTTAAATTTCCTATATGCTCCGGCCGTCTCAATAAAATAACCAACGTCTGGCAGCTCTGCTAAACTTCAGAGACCAGCGCGACCCAGTGAATTTGTTATTATAATTGTCTAAACATCAACTACAAAACCATGTAGGCTATATTATTTATTGAAAAGCAAGCTCTATCCAAAGATTAATCCAGATAGTAATAATTGCATAAAGAAAATAATAGGGAGTCCAGGAATTCTTTTGAGTGGGCTAGACACTACGGCATCCGAATGTTGATCACTAACTAACCGACTGTAATGGGGAATATTATGCAACAAGTGAAAGGTCAAGCTGAGGATCAATAGTCAATTTATATTCGTGATTTTTGTTTCTTCTTTTCTTTCATATTAAGGAAATATCACCTGATTTACTATGGTAATAGTCTTACAAATATTTCAGAGATTCAGAATATTTGAACCTTTCTTTACCTATACGACCTTTTGTAACTATCAAATTTGCACATGATATTATTCATATATCTGGTCGGCAATTGGAGTTTAGAAGTACAGTCGGTCAGCTCCAACTGGACCAGTATATGTATGTATGTATGTACTCTGGCACATACATAATTTATATACAGGTATATATATATATATATATATATATATATATATATATATATATATATATAATGTGTTTTTATGGGGGGGTGCGACTCGAGACAGAGCCCGAACAGGGACATCACAACACAACAGAAAAACAAAAACAAAATAAAGCTCAAAATCACACACATCTAGTACTAATTACATAATCTGCATTATTCATGTCTTGCATTTCTCATTATTCAATTTGTAAATGTCGTAGAGGGGGGGTGGGGAGCGGCGACGGCTAGTTTCTTTTTCTGGCACCCCTTCTCCCTCATGTTAGTCCCATTAGTTTTCAAATTTGAATACGTTCACCCCATTATTTTGGCGATTTTATGGCCTTTCAGCCTATTTTGTTGTCAACATTAAGACCTTTTATACAATTTAACACCTTTCGCCCCATTTCGTGGTAATTTTTTAGACCTTTTGTGCCATTTAGGTGTCGATTTTTCCCTGGCAAGCGATAGCGAGCCTTTAATTTTAAGAGGAGTCGGCCTTCGGCCGGGATATTTTTCGATAGAAAAATGTACAAATTTATCTTGAACGGGGGTCTAGATGGTGTTTTTGTTTTGTTTTAATCTTGATGGAAGTCTAGCGAGGAAACTAAACATTAAAGGCCTATGAATAACTGAATAAATACACCAAAAAAAATCAAACCCATGTAGTTCTCTGTCCTCCCAAAAATACAGTGAAAGTGTATCTCCCTGTAAGGCAAAACTGTTTTCTGAAGATCAAGTAACGAAGCAGCGTCTAAAAACTCCAATGCAACAATTTAGGGTCTGGAAATAAACTACCAAGATAAAGTTGTAAGCCGGTGTCACACGAGAGTTTGTTCCGGCAATTTTCGATGAGCAAGTATTTTGTCGTGAAATT
Organism: Paralithodes platypus; assembly: GCA_032716605.1. Classification (NCBI taxonomy): domain Eukaryota; kingdom Metazoa; phylum Arthropoda; class Malacostraca; order Decapoda; family Lithodidae; genus Paralithodes; species Paralithodes platypus. The sequence continues at coordinate 49,150,505 of CM064519.1, read as the reverse complement.
TTGAGACTTTTCGCATTGGACTCGGAAACTAGACTTAAGGGGGGATGGGCGTATTTATTTGCTTATTTATGTATTTATTTATTTATTATTTGTTTCCTCCCTAGACCTCCATCAATCATTAAATTTGTTTTTACATTTTTCGATAGAAAATTGTCCCGGCCAGAGGTCGGTTACTACTATATTCCATATCGACCCCTAAATTGTACGAAAGGTCTTCATATTGACATATAAATGGAGTGATAGGTATTAAAAATGCCAAACTAATAAATCGAACGTCTTAAAATTTAAAAACTAATGAGGCTAAACATGAGGAAGAAGGGGGGCCAGAAAAACCGACTATCCCCACTTAAGGTAGTTTGTGTTAGGTGGCTAAGTTTGCATACCGCTTGAATTATGAAGTTGCCAATTGTCCGGAAAGAATGACTGAAAAAGAGCTCGTGTGACTCCGCCTTTCTAGTGTGTTTGGTACGAAATGGTGCGTGTCCTCCCAAGAGTCAGCTGATGCTCACGCCACCCTGCTAGTTCACACGATACCCTACGATTGACCTCTTGCGAGTTTTGGTATATAAGGAAGTTGGAGCTGTGGTCATCAATATTTAGCAGAATTATCACCTAAACTACTGCCATAATATATATATATATATATATATATATATATATATATATATATATATATATATATATATATATATACTGTATATATAACCAAATCGATCATACCTTTTATCCATCAGAAACCCACATTTGTATTTAATTTCTCTTTAATATCGATATTCACGGCTCCAACTTCCTTATAGCCTGAAATCGCAAGATCAATTGGCATGTCAGACAATCTTACTATTACTGTATTTCTCGAGATATGCTACTATTACTTCTTGTGACATCCTACTATTCGTCGTAAAATGTTACTATTGAATTGAATTGATTTTTTTTTATTTTGCCAATCAAACATACAATATATGTTAATTTTACAATAAAATAATATCATGGTTGCGCCTTTTGAGAACAATCTCTCTTAAAGGCACCTTGAATACAACTCGATGGTTATTTTACATACAGTAAGATTATTAAAACATGTCATATTATATAATTATAGCTAATGAGGCACAGCCCCAGCCCCGCAGCCACAGCAAGAAGGGATTCGGAACAGTGGCCAGGTATAATTACCTAGCCACCACCCCGAACCACCCCCCACCCAGACCGCTGTGGGTAGAGCAGACCCCAGCCTTATATACAGTACGGTACCTACATATTGATCAACACCAGAACAGTATCTTAATTTGTTTCCGATATAAAGGTGATTGTAATTTAGGGTTGTGGCAGTTTTATTGTCAAATGTTAAATAAGATTAATATTTAGACATTAGTGAAGATTTGAGTGATATTTTGAAACTAAGCAGAGTGGGTTTATTTTGTAAGTCAGGAGACAACCGATTCCAAACTTTCGCACCATGGTATTTTATTGATGTCTTGGATTGTCTAGAGGTCATTAGGGGAATATTTAAAGAATTGATGTTTCTTAATGCATACCTTTCATTTTCACGATGTCTAAATAATTCCACATTGTTATGGCCATTTAATGCTTTGTATACAAAGATAGCACTGCAAAATATGTTAATATCTTCAAATTTTAAGAGATTAAGTTGTCGAAATAGTTCATTGGTGTGAGCATATTTGGATCTAAATGTAATTGTTCGTATAACTTTTCTTTGTGCAACTTCAACAGGTTGTAATTTACTTTTACCCGTCGCTCCCCATACTGTATGACAGTATAAGAGAAATGGATAAATTACTGAATAATATAACAGTTTTAGGGCATTTAAGTCGAGACATTGGCGTGTTAAGTACAGTACAGTATACCACATTGTTTATTTAGTTTATTTGTTACGTCCTTTATGTGTAAGTTCCAAGACAGTTTTCTGTCCACCGTTATCCCCAGAAACTTAACGCTCTCCACTTCTCTCACTGATTGATTACCAAATTTAATTGGTTGCATATCATTTGGAACGTTTTTGTTTCTGTGAAAGATTATAAAGTTAGTTTTATTAACATTTAGTGTAAGTTTATTGGTAGTTATCCAATTATGTACATTCTTAAGTTCATTGTTTATAGAAACAATAAGAGAGCGCAAGTCCCGGTGACTGGCGTACAGAGTACTGTCATCAGCAAATAATATATATTTAAATAACATACTTGAGTTTACAATATCATTAATAAATAAAATGAACAACAATGGACCCAGTATAGAACCTTGTGGTACTCCGTAGGATATTATTTGCATATTAGATGAAATGTCCTTATATTGTACATACTGTTTTCGATTAGTTAGATAAGAGTGAAACCATTTGTTAATGGTACCTCTAATGCCATAATGTTCGAGTTTCTGTAGGAGGATTTGATGGTCAACAGTATCGAATGCTTTGGATAGATCTAAAAATATACCAACTGTAAAATGCTGGTCATCAAAATATTTGAGGATATCGTTAGTAAATGAGCTGACTCTGTTGAACATCCTTTTCTAAACCCATGCTGAGCCTCATTAATAATATTGTTGGTTGAACAAAACTCTGTAATCCTTGTATGCATAATTTTTTCTAGGATTTTACTCATAGCTAGGAGTACAGACACAGGACGGTAGTTATTAAAGATTGAACTATCTCCGGATTTATATATAGGGGTAACTTTTGCAATTTTAAGGCAATCGGGAAAAACACCACTGGAAAATGACATGTTACAAAGATATCCTATAACTGGAGACAAAGCTGTAATAACAAACCTTTAAAACTTTCATTGGTATTTCATGATAACCAGGAGAGGAGTCCCGTAGTTGTTTTACTGTATTGATTATTTCATCGCTTGTGACGGGAGACATGGAAAAAGGCGTTACTTGTCTATTTTGTAGGTAGGATGTAAAGTCTACATTTGAAGTATCTATATTTTCTGCTAATTTTTTACCGACATCAATAAAATATGAGTTAAAGTGTTCCACAATATCATTAGGTTTAGTCAACTCGGTATTATTATTAATGAAATTGTTGTTTATTTTGTGTTTAGTTTTCCTTGCAAGAACAGAATTAATTATTTTCCAAAACTTTTTAGCATTACCAGCAGATTCTTGGAGTTTAGATTAATAATAGTTTCTTTTAGCTGATCTTACAGCTTCTGTTACCTGGTTACGTAGTCTACGGAACTCCTCTCCAAATGTGATGGGCCTAATAGCATATTTCCTAGCTAGTTTATTTTTCTGTTTAATCATGATTTTTAATTCTGGGGTTATATACTGCTTATCTAGGTATGCGTTATTTATTAGTTTTGTAATTATTGGAAAATATCTGTTAAAACAAGCATTAAATATTGTCATAAAATTATTATATACAACATTAGGGTCATTGGAAAAATAAACTAGTTCCCAGGACGCATCTTCTATGGCTTTCTTAAATTCATTTAGATTATTTTCACTATAATTTCTATATCTTATAAAAGTATGGTCTTCTTCCCTATTATTAGATGCGTATATCTCAGATTCATAAATGGTAAAGATTGGAAAATGATCAGTTAATTTATTGTATATAATTCCACTGAACACATTTTGCGTCAAATTGTTTGACCAAATGTGAACTATTATTGTTGCTGTTGTAGAAGTTACACGTGTTGGCTTATTTATAGTATTGAACAAAAGTTTAGAACAGCATGAGGAGATCAATTCAGCTACTTTGTTGTCATCTTTATATTTTAATAAGTTAAGATTAAAGTCCCCGGTAAGGTAACATTTTTCCTCTCATCACTTATTACTGAGATTATGTCATTAAATTTGTCATGAAAATATCTGAAATCAGTGTGTGGCCTTCTATATATTATGCCTACTATTATGTTGTCAGAGTTGGTGTTACATATTTCAATAAATAATGGCTCTATGCTATTATGTTGAATTGTTAAGTAGTCTCTTACTATGTATTTGTAGCCTGTTTTAAGGTACAAGGACACTCCCCCACTGGTTCGTGTGAAATTGTTATTGAATCTTGTGTAATTAGGAATATCATGTAAGTGCTGTATATCAGATGTTAGTTTCGTTTCACATAAGCCTATCTCATCAAACTTAATCGAAATTGGGTTCAGACATTGCTCAATGAAATCATCAAAATGCAGTGGTATACTATTTATGTTATAGCTTAGGAGAGAAAAGTTAGATCTAGGAATTTTATGATACTGTTCTTCAAAGCTATGAGGGAAAACATAATTGCATAATGGGTTTTTATAATTTAGAGAACTTAATAAATAGTTGTCGGGGTCTACATCGGCATTGTAAGCGTCATCATTGAAGCTAAAAGGGTTAAAGATTAATTTATCTAGTGTGTTTAAAGGGATATTTTCACTGTTGGGATTATACAAATTTTGGTTGATGTGTAATAACAAATCTTCATTTAGATGTGAAAAAGGTAAGATGTCGTCCATCTTGAAAGGTTAACTATGTGTGAAACTATATCATTATTTCTTGTTTGGGAATCTAGTTAGTTGTTTCCTATGTCGCTGGTGGTGCTGAGGGGGTTGAGTGGTCAGCTTCCCCCAACTGCTCAGGTTCAACCTCTCCCTGTAGACGTTGAGGCAGGTCCAAGCTCGATCCCCCGGTGCTGGTCTGGGGGCCGGCACCACGTAGGACATCTTCCTGGTGTAACCTGGCAGTGGAGGCTCGGATTATCGGGGGCGGAGTTCTGCTTGGATTAGAGGTAGGTGGTCGCTCACTGGGTTGTGGGGTGCTGGAGATCCTGGGAGAGGGTAGGGGTAAGGTGGGTAGGGGCTGGTGGTGGGGTGAAACAGTGGTGGATTGGCGAAGTGGTGGTGGGGAGGCGGCAGAGCGTTGGGGGGAGGGTCGAATTGGTGGTAGTGGAGTGGTGGTCCGGCTATGGGGTGGAGGAGTGGTGGTGGTGGTTTGGCGGGGAGAGATGTAGTGTTGTCGTCTGGCTCCTGCTATCCCTCCACGAGGTTCTCTCACAATGAGTGTTCGGTAGTTGAAAAAGGCTGTTTTACCGCTTCTCCTCGCTTCGTTAAGGGAACCAAGCTAACTTCGATGGATTTCCAGGGTGGTGGGGCACAGATCCTCGTTGACGTAAATGTCTGTCCCTTTCAGCTTCGTTCTGTTGCGGTAGACAGCATCACGTCATGACATCCTGCTATTCGTCAGGATATCTTATTATTCGTCATGAGACCGTAACATTCATCATGATACTACCGATGTCATTCTATTACTTATGATATTTTTGTTCAAAGCACAATAAATATTACAGTCATTATCTTCCTACAATGCATTGTATTTCTCCACGTTATAACATATTCCGGGAAGATTTCCACTTAAGAGATATTTTTCTGGACCCCTTCCTTTCTTCCTCATGTTTAGCCCCATTGTTTTGAGATATTAAGACGTTCGCTCCATTAGCTTGGCGATATTTAAAACTTTCGCCCCATTTATGTCAACTTTAAGACCTTCCGTGCTATTTACGTCTCGATTTTATCCTGGCAAGCGATAGCGAGCCTGTAATTGAATAGGAACCGGCCTTCGGCCGGGAAATTTTTCTACCGAAAAATTTACAAATTTATCTTGAAAGGGGGTCTAGGGGGTGTAATTTTAAGCTTGATGGAAGTCTATGGAACAAACTGAAAACCTCTCCTTAAATGGAAAGAAAAAAAGAACATGCACACAGGAATATATGTATTATGGAAGTGTTCATGAGTATAAGATGTGGAGTGAAGATATTTGAAACTGTTCAACGTCATATAGTATATTTTAGACACATTATTATTCCCACAACACTTATCAATTTTGCCGACTCTTGGTCGCGTACACCTACTTAACAACTCGTAAACATGGGGTCTGGCGGTATTGTTGGTAGCGTCTATTGTAGCACAGTGGAGTTAAATATACGCATGGACTTTTAGGATAAGAATAGCTCTCAAATTAATCTCTCTGGTCCGGCCGCTGATTAAATGCCGTGATAGCACATTATTTCTTTACTCCCCTTCCGCGTAAAACCTAACCACAATCTCGCTGTTGGGTACAAGACCGCCACAACGAGCTTCGGAAATGAATAATCACGGCGAATACAGTCTTTGTTAACCGCGGACAAAGCATCTCCTTGGGTACAGAGAGCAACAGCCCATTCTATACTGGAGCTGTCATTAGGGAGAATTACGAATAGTTGATTACAGTAGGAGCCATGTTGTTCCCCATACGCTAACCTTCTCGGCACTCTTCGAAAAGTAGATACGAGGTGCCGTTGTATTGGCTTATCCCTCAATCCCTTCATATGACCTGACCTGTAACCCAGGGACCCTGCTGTAACCCATCATCTACTACAATCACTACGTATCAGTGAAGCCATTTGTAAACATGATATATATCGTATATCGTGAATTAAAGAGTAAGAAACGTACATACAGTCGCCTGCAGAACTACAGTAGTTGGAACAGTTCTAAATGTAAGCTTTTAAAACAGCATTATATGAGGAAAATATCGACTCTTATGCATTTGCTTAAAGGGAATAGTTCAAAACATTTCATCAGCTTGTCAGAATAAGTGTACTATGACATGTGTACGGTCGTGCTAATAAGTCATGTCCCAGCTATTATTACATTTGGCTCGCTCTGTGCTGTATGCTGTATTAATGTCTGTCAGTACCACCTTTCCCTTCAAACGAGTGTACATTATCGGTCATTAGTCCCTGGACTTATGGAATCTTACAACACAAATTTGTTTTAATTAAAACTAAATTAGAGATTGAACAGTATATCACTTGCATTCAATACAGCTTCCGAACAGTGATCAGGCCTCTAGAGAATAATGAACGCAGCTGAACAACTCAAAGAGGAAGACCTAGCACAACGGGAGGTTTACAACATGGTGTCTAAGGAGATCAATCTGGAGAATTCCCCCAATAGAAATCACCGTTCTATACCACCCACCACACACACCCAACATCTTCTTCTCTTTCCGTCCTTTTATTGCGAGACTTGTCATCAGAACAACAATACCCCAGTCCGAATGAATAACTCTCCGGCTCGGGGAAACAAAAATATGCATGAATTAAAATGTAATCTAACTCCTTTCTTTATCTGTGAATCATTTTTAAGGGGGGATGGGCGTATTTTGTTTGCTCATTTATATATATATTTATATATTTGTTATAAGTTTCCTCCCTAGACCTACTGTACATCAAGCTTAAAAGACACACACCTAAGACCCTCCTTCAAGATAAATTTTTACATTTTTCGATAGAAAAATGTCCTGGCCGAAGGCCGGTTCCTCTTAAATTACAGGCTCGCTATCGCTCGCCAGGAAAAAAACTACACCTAAATGACACGAGAAGTCTTAGTATTGACAAAGAAATTGGGCGGAAGGTCTTAAAATCGCCAAAGTAATGAGCTGAACGTCATAAAATCTGAAAAATAAATGGGGCTAAATATGAGGAAGAATGGGGACCAAAAAAACTATCCATCTCCCCTTTTTAAATGTCTCGGCCGTCATGGGATATAATGAACAATGGCAGAAAACGAGCTTCCGAGGGTGACTAGGGAAAATACCGAGGAGTGGTGAGAAAAAATGACGCCCCGTGGGAAAACCTAGGACATCTGGGGAAACAGCCGGATGACGTGGTAAAGAGAAGGATGGTGCGGACAAAAGTTGAATGTGAATGAAAAATACTAATTGTTCAAGGATATTAAATAACACCCCGTTCTTAAAGGTTACTATTGTTTTTCATTATTTTTTTCCGCTGTTACATTTCAATTTATAATGATCAAACAATATTAAGGTAGTAAAATTTGTTTATTGATTCATATTTCTCAACAAATAATGATCAATTGGGTAACTAGTCAGGTAATTACTAGGAAAGTCTAAAGACCTTAATGAAGAAAAAAATATTCCAATTATTATTGTATAATGTAAATTGTGTATAATATTAATCTATTACTGTAAATAACTTAATTGCATGTATGTCGGAAATTACGCAATGAAATGAACGAACGAACTACGACTACTGCTACTTCTACTACTACTACTTCTACTACTACTACTACTACTACTACTACTACTAAGAAAATGAAAAATGTATCAATTTATGCCAGCAGTCACATTACTGCCAATTAATGCCATCAATTATTCTTAGATCATCAAGTAGCTTTGGTTCAAGCAAGAGCATACAAGCGAATGTCCATGTCATATAATCAATGTTTCAACTGCATCAGGGAGTGGGTTAAAGAGGGTGTTTTTATGACTTCAATTAAAACATTATTTAATTATAAATACAATGTTGATGTTACCAAAGAAAGCCTGGATATACTGACGTCCAGAATCTGGTGGGTGCAGAGGCATGAGGATAGGCGAGGACCATGCTATTTTTATGGATTTTAAGTTTATATTTTAGGATTTACCTTTTTTAATAGGGAATTGTAATTGGTTAACACTGATTAATTAAATACGAGTGAGCAGTACATATAATATATCCTTATCAATGTTTCTGATTAATATTGTGTGTGTATTACAGTACATCCTAGTGTATTCATTCAAATTATGTAATATATATATATATATATATATATATATATATATATATATATATATATATATATGTAATGTGTATATTTGTTATGAAATGAATGAATTTAATTGAACTACTACTACTACTAATACTACTATTACTTCTACTATTACTTATAAAAGGTCCCACCTCATTCCCATTCTTAAGTAAGCCATTCTAGATTAACAGAAGAATTGCCAAGACTTGCATTCCTGTATGTCCACAAATATTTCAGTTATGTAAGCATGCTTCTTTCCATTTGTTATCACTTTTTGTATAACTACTACCATTCCACCACCATCAATAACTACTACCATTCCACCACCATCAATAACTACTACCATTCCACCACCATCAGTACCATTTCCACCACCATCGTCAATAACAGAACAACCATCATCTCCATAATCTCCACCATCACCAACTACCACAATCTCTGCCTCTATCACCACCACCACCACCACCAGCACAATATCCACCACTACCTTTATCACCACCACCACTAACACTACCAACACCACCACCATCACCACAATCTCCACCACTACATTTATCATCCCCACCACCAACAATAACACACCACCAACACCTCCCGTTATCACCATAAGGGATCATACTCCTAATAATAGGCTCGATAACTCACCTGTCCTGGCCAAGTAATTAATGTCTCACCTGAGGATAATTAACGCTACGATAAAACACGTCAGCGGCCAGGTGAGACGAGAGGGCTACTTCAGGAGGGGAGGGGGGGAGGGGGAGGTTATAGAGTATGTTGTGTTGTGAGGAGGATGAGTTACTTTAGGGGAGGTGGGGAGGTTGTAGAGTAGAGTGACATTTGTGTTGGGTTTTGAAGTGGGTTATATTGCGGAGCAAGAGGTGTGAAATGACTACCTGCGAGTTTCTATTTTGTTCTTAGAACGTTCATGCTCCATTCAATATCATGTTGACATGGAGCTGAAGCCTAATTAGCATGGGGGCAGTGAGAAAATATACTTAATTTTAGGGTCAACATATATTGAACATTCGAGAATACAAGCAGTGAGTCAGAAAGTAATGAACAAGAAATTAATGTGGATATGCGGGAGATATGTAGATAAACAATCTGTCGACAAATATATAAATGGTGTTTCCAATTGGTACTGTGCCCACATAGTTAGGTGTAAGAAAGTACATCTGTAATGCAGTACAAGACGTAGAATGTCGGTCAGAAATGAATGATTTATTGTGTCAGTGTTTGTCATAAAGTGAAAAGGGGGTTAAGGTGACAGTGGCTTATTTGGGAGTTTATTTATTTATATATTCATTTATCTTTTAGCTTCCTTGCTAGACCTCCATCAAGCTGTAAAAAACAACCCATAGACCAAGATTAATGTGTACATTTCTCGGTAAAAAAAAATTCTCGGCCGAAGGCCGATTAATCTTTAAATTACAGGCTCGCTATCGTTCGCCAAGATAAAATCGACACCTAAATGGCACGAAAGGTCTGAATATTGATAGAGAAATGGGGCGTAAAGTCTGAAAATCGCCAAACTTATGGGCCGAACGTTTTAAAATCTAAAAAAACAATGGGGCTAAGCACGAGGGAGAAGGGGGCCAGAAAACCGGCCCATCTCCCCTTAATGAAAGAAGAGAAGGGACACATGATAGAGTATAATGGAGAAAAGTGGAAAGGAAGGATAGTTGTCCTTACTTATTACCCTAACAACATGAAAGGTACTAACCCCAGATAATGTTATAACCCTAATTTGCTGTGGACAATTGATAACTCGTGAAGTGAAACCAATTATGTCTAGGGCCGCTTGGAGAATGAATAAATTGTTGCCTGTTTTTACCCAGAGCCTCTTTTTACATACAGTATATATTTACTAATTTTATTGTAATCTCTTCTCTTCTTTATCCTATACATTACTGATTCTCACTTGTTTATTTTCAGGGATTCACAGATTGGATACGAATTGACTGAACGACAAGCATACTAAGCGGGTAAGTGGAAAATGTGTTTCGTTAAAAAAATAGTTATATTTGAAGACTTAAGTGTTGCGTTGGAGCAATGTGGTTAATAGTGTTTGCTCAAGTGTTGTAGATTGCAAGGTCTTAATGTGTTCATTATATTGGGAATTTATTTAACAGATATAGGTTGAAAACTGATATATACAGTTAGACAATGAAGCGAGGATGGGTTCTTAACGATGTGTTGAAATGAATGCTACACATTTTGATGAATGTTTGATGTGTAGGAAAGATTGTGGAGTGTTGTGAGTTACTTAAACTTGCAAGATGATTCCTCTTGCATGCTTGAGCTTATAGAGATTGTGATTTATAGATGGCACAAGTTAAAGTTTTAGGGTAGTGAGTAATAACATGTGTTGTTATAGCATGACTCTCTACTCTCCTCCTGCATATTTTCTCTGCTGATCTCATTTCTCTCGCCCCCACTTACCTATCTGCCCTCACCCCTCCCCTCCCTACATATACTCATTTATCGATCACCCCTCTGTCTCTCTGCTCTCACCCCTCCCCTCCCTGCATATACTCATTTATCGATCACCCCTCTGTCTCTCTGCTCTCACCCCTCCCCTCCCTACATATACTCATTTATCGATCACCCCTCTGTCTCTCTGCTCTCACCCCTCCCCTCCCTGCATATACTCTCTGTTCATCTCATTCCTCTATCACTCTCGGGCTCTCTCACCTCACACCTCTCCACCCTGCATATTTCCTCTGCTCATCTCATTCTCCACCCTGTCTCTCTGCCCTCACCCCTCACCTCACTGCTTATACTCTCTGCTCACCCCATTCCCCCCTCCCTTCCCCCCTGTCTCTCTGCTCTCACACCTCTCCTCATACTCTCTGCTCATCTCATTCCCCCCTCCCTGCCCTCACCCCTCTCCTCACTGCTTATACTCTCTGCTCATCTCACCCCCTCTCAGGCTCTCACACCTCTCCCCCATGCTTATATTCCCTGCTGTTCTTATACCTCCCCCCTCCTTGTCTCCCTTCCCTCCCTGCATATACTCTCTGCTCTGCTCATATCCCCCCCCCCTCCCTGTCTCACTGCTCTCACACTTCTCCTCATACTCTCTGCTCATATAATTTTTCTCTCCGCACCCCTCCCCTCCCTTATCCCTGTCTCCCTGCCCTCACCCCTCCCCTTATACTCTCTTCTGTTCTTATACCCCCTCCTTGTCTCCCTCCCCTCACCCCTCTCCTCACTGCATATACTCTGTTCATCCCATTTTCCCCCCTCCCCCTCCCTGCCTCTCTGCTCTCATACTCTCTGCTCATCTCATTTCTACCCTCCCCTCTCCCTGTCTCCCTTCCCTCACTGCATAAACTCTCTGCTCATCCCCCGCCCCCTCATTCCCCCTGTCTCCCTGCCCTCACCCCTCTGCTCTCTGCTCATCTCATTTCTCAGCTGCTGGGTTGACGATGTAATTTAAAACTGGGATGGTCAAGCAGAACAGGATGGTTTATCAGGGTAGTCGCTTAACTTTTTACAATACAACCAGATGACTTTGGCCATTAAAAGCCATGGGGTTGACAACATTATAATTATAGCAGCCGTGACCAATCTTCTAGTGAGTTCCATAGCCTTTCCGAAATTCAATGTTAAATCTTGATAGCTGTCTCTCTGCCCTAACCCTCTCCTCCCTGCATATACTCTCTGCTAATCTCATCCCCTCTCCCCCCTCCTCCCCCGGTTATCGGAAAACGATTTTATAAAGATTAGGAAGGATCTGTGGGGGTTATAAGGTTAAAAGCTATCTCAGCTAACCCTCTGACTTCCACATACCCTTCTTAATCTGAGTAAAGGCGTTTAATAATAGCCAGAAAACAGAACAGAAAATGAAAGGCTTAGCTATATAGTATAGTTATTTGTTCCTATCCTGTCTTTGCCTGTCATTTCTCGCCTTTCTCTTCTCGTTCTACATCGTCAGTTCTCTCTGCTTTATACATTTTTTTTTTTTCTTCCCATAATCCAATCTCACGCTTTGCCTATTGTCTTTTGTCATCGGGCCTTGCAATCTTTCTATTTATTCTTAAGGTGGGAAGGGCTTATGTATTTATATATTTATATATTTGTTTATTTTTTTTATTTTCCTCCCGGCCAAAGGCTGATTCCCCGTAAATTACAGGCTCGTTATCGCTCGCCAGGAAAAGAATGACACCTAAATGCCACAACAAATCTTGAAATTAGAAGAAAAAAAAGTGCCGAAAGGTCTTAAATTCGCCATAATAACGGGAGTAATGTCTTTAAAAATCTGAAATCTAATGTGGCTAAGCATGAAGGAGAAGGGAGTCAAAATTAACAAATATATCGCCTTAATACAGTACATCCCCCTTATTTTATAATTATGCCTCACCTACACTTAAAATAATCCAGCTAACTCTCACAAACACCTCCCCCTCCTATTAATTTTACTACATTTAACAAGCACACTAACACACCTAAATTACCTCTAACGCACTTTGATTTTGGCTGGCTCTCTATCACTTTCAATCTTAGGCGGGGAGAGGGGGAGGAGGACACTTGTTACTGGCAGCGTTGCCTTTTGTCTCCTTCATAGAAAAAATAAATAAATACATACAAACATTTAATAATAAATATCGTGCCTACCCCATCCCGTATGACTAGCCTCTCCGCCTATCCCCGAGCACCATGGGCGGTATATGCAGCCCTATCCGATCCCTGAATAGACAAGCGGGATAGGTTTAAGCGGAGGAGATAAGAGAGGTGGACTTTGGGAACGCAATAGCTTTAAGGGGGCCCACCTCACTTTTGTTCTCTTTCTCTCCCTCTCTCTTTGGTTTTTATCCATTCGGCCCCATTCAGCCAACTGTTTTAAGACGTTTATCCCCATCCAGGTGTCGATTTCTTCCTGGCGAGCGATAGCGAGCCAGCATTGTAACGAGAAATCCGGCTTCGCCGGCGACATTTTTCTATCGAAAAATGTACAAATTTAGCTTGCTGTCAAAACAATAAATATATATGCTGGCTCGCTGCCGCTTGCCAGGAAAATATTGACACCTGGATGGGGGTAAACGTCTTAATACAGTAAGCTGAATGGAGCCGAATGGATACAAGCCAAAGAGAGAGGGAGAGAAAGATAAACAAAAAGCGGGATAGGTTTAAGCAGGGGAGATAAGCGAGGTGGACTTTGGGAACGCAATCGCTTTCAAGTTAGTCGGTGATGGATGAAGGGACGGGTGGGAAAGTGGATGGATACGCATGGATGAGAGAGAGAGAGAGATTTTTAGATTTACATATATTTACATAGATACACTGACCACGCAGACCTTACGATCCCAGCGAGGTGGTCAGGACTTAATTCTAGTAGAGATAGCTAACACGAGAGTAAGGGGAAGTGGAAGGAAAGGATAGCACTTCCTTCCTGTCCCCTTTAGTATGTATTCCTTTCTTCCTTCCTCTTCATCCTCACTTCATTCGTATTTCTTTTAGCTTGTATTCCTTCCTTCCTTCTTCTTCATCCTCACTTCCTTCCTGTCCCCTTTAGTATGTATTCCTTCCTTCCTTCTTCCTCATCCTCACTTCCTTCCTGTCCCCTTTAGTATGTATTCCTTCCTTCCTTCTTCCTCACTTCCTTCGTATTTCCTTTAGCATGTATTCCTTCCTTCCTTCTTCCTCATCCTCACTTCCTTCGTATTTCCTTTAGCATGTATTCCTTCCTTCCTTCTTCCTCATCCTCACTTCCTTCGTATTTCCTTTAGCATGTATTCCTTTCTTCCTTCTTCTTCATCCTCACTTCGGTCATGTCTCAGTTAGAAGTACATTATATATTATAATGATAATGTATAATGATAATAATAATATAAATACAAAAAATCTTAAATCATTCAACTGTGTTGGTGGTGTAATGGTTTAGGTGTTTATGTTCTGGGTGTGGTGTCCCGAGTTTGAATCCCGGGAGGATCATATGCTTTCATTAATTTATTCTAGTACATTGGGGTTTGTAATGCAGGATTACTGTTAAGAAAGGGGTGTTCCTTAATCCCTGTTTATTGGCATCACTCTTGTGAAATACACACAGTGCCAGTCAATCTGTAGTCAATCCCGAAATGGTCCCGAACGAATAAGTGGAGAATCAACAATCCTAAGAAAAAGATAAGTGACAAAAAGCAGACCAAAACAGCAAAAGATGCCCACCAAAAGCAGGCCATACCTCATACTATTACCTTATTTCAACGACCAATTAAAGACGAAAGAGCAGGATGATTTCAGAGATTTCGGCTGTCTTGACATTTTACATTTGAAATTCCAAAATAATATAGTTTTCACTCTCTGTAGCCATTTTGATCTGAAAGAGAGAGTGAGAGTGAAAGACAGTGTGCGTGCGTGCGTGTGTGTGTGTGTTAGACAGAGTGAATGTATGTGTGTGAGAGAGAGAGAGTGAGAAAGAGAGTGTGGACGAGGTGCTAACTACCCCTGAGGGAGTCGTAACAGGCCAATTCCGTTTGGGTTGAGCCTTAAGAGACACCCACCTCGGTTTAAGTGCAAGCGGTAGGCACATCCTTACTCCCTTCATGTCTTCTTTAGCATGTATTACTTTTTTCCTTCTTCCTTATCCTTCCTTCTTCCTCATCCTTCCTTCTTCCTCATCCTCTTTTCCTTCATGACGTCTCCTTTAGTATGTATTCCTTCATGTCTCCTTTAGTATGTATTCCTTCATGTCTATTTTAGTATGTATTCCTTCATGTCTATTTTAGTATGTATTCCTTCATGTCTCCTTTAGTATGTATTCCTTCATGTCTATTTTAGTATGTATTCCTTCATGTCTATTTTAGTATGTATTCCTTCATGTCTATTTTAGTATGTATTCCTTCATGTCTATTTTAGTATGTATTCCTTCACGTCTCCTTTAGTATGTATTCCTTCACGTCTCCTTTAGTATGTATTCCTTTATTTCTTCTTCCTCATCCTCGCTTCCTTCATGTCTTCTTTAGTATGTATTATTTTCTT
The DNA here is from genome assembly GCA_032716605.1 of Paralithodes platypus. Taxonomy (NCBI): domain Eukaryota; kingdom Metazoa; phylum Arthropoda; class Malacostraca; order Decapoda; family Lithodidae; genus Paralithodes; species Paralithodes platypus. The sequence continues at coordinate 49,134,960 of CM064519.1, read as the reverse complement.
CCTTCTTACTCGTCCTCGCATCCTTCATGACTCCTTTAGCATGTATTCTTTCTTCCTTCTTCCTTTGTGTCTTCTTTAGCATGTATTCCCTTTTCCTTCTTGCTTTATGTCATTGCCTATATTTCCATTCTTTACTAATTCTGTCCCTTTTAGCTGTTTCCATATTTCATAAGAACATAAGAACATAAGAAAATGGGAGTCTGCAGAAAGCCGATTGGCCTAAGCAAGGCAGATCCCTGTCCCACACAACCCCAGTTCAATTACAAAGCCCAATTATAGGCTCAACACTCTAATACCCTGAGGATCATCTTACCAAAACGGTTAGAGATTAACGCAGGATTATGGGGGTATGCAGAGTGCTGATTGGCCCAACCCGGCTGATCCCCCTTAACACCCAACCCTTCTCGTCCATATGCTTATCCAATTTTATCTTAAAGCTCCCTACCGTTTTAGACCCCACTATAGCACTTGGTAGTCTATTCCACCCATCTACAACTCTGTTACCAAACCAATATTTGCCTATATCTTTTCTGAAACTAAATTTTATCTAATTTGAAACCATTGGTAAGAGTTCTTTCGCTATCACTGAGCTTTAGTACATTTGTCATGTCCCCTTTGTTAATCCCACTAACCCCTTGAACACCTCTATCATATCCCCTCTAACTCTGCATCTCTCTAACGAATGTAACCTAATTTCTTCAACCTTTCTTCATACGAAGATTTCTAATATATGGATCATTTTTGTCATTCTACGCTGTACTCTCTCCAATGAATCTATGTCCATTCTGTAATAAGGACACCAAAATTGGACAGCATAATCCATATGGGGTCTCACTAATGACAAGTAAAGTTTTAAGATAACATCAGCAGTTCTGTTACTCACACTCCTAGAGATGAACCCGAGAATCCTGTTTGCCTTATTACGAACGCTTATACACTGTTTTCTAGGCTTCAAATCATTGCTAACAAACACACCTAGATCTTTCTCACAGTCTGAATTTAATCTAAATTAGCTAGTTTATATTTATTTGTATGCATCTTCCCTATCTTTAATACCTTGCATTTGTCAATGTTAAACTTCATCTGCCAATTTACTGACCATTCATGTAAGGTACTTCAATTTTTAAATTTTCAGTTAGGCTATCACCGCTGGTGGCCTATTTCTGCGTACCAGTATTTCATAATTTTTGTTTTCGGTTATTTTTGTTTTCGGTTAGTCTAGGCTATCACCGCTGGTGGCCTATTTCTGCGTACCGGTATTTCATAATTTTTGTTTTCGGTTATTTTTGTTTTCGGTTAGTCTAGGCAATCATCCCTGGTGGCCTATTTCTGCGTACTTCAATTTTTAAATTTTCAGTTAAGCTATCACCGCTGGTGGCCTATTTCTGCGTACCGGTAGTTCATAATTTTTGTTTTCGGTTAGGATATGCTATAACCCCTGGTGGCCTATTTCTGTTTAAATAAACATAAAATTGTTTTCGGTTCGGCTATCACTGCGTATTCAAATTTAATTTTGTTTTGTTTTAATTTTTGGTTAGGCTATCACCGCTGATAACCTATTTGTGTGTATTTCAACATTTTTGTTTTCGGTTAGGCCTATTTAAGTAAGTGAAGCGACCTGAAGGGAGTGAAGTGTTTTTAAAGTGAGTTTAGTGTTTTTAAAGTGAGTTAAGTGTTTTTAAGTGAGTGAAGTGAACTGAAGAAAGTGATCGTCACCATGCCTCGTGCCTGTACTAACTGCGCCGGTAAGTTTGGTGCTTTCATGTTTGCTCCTGCCGATCCACAAGTCTGCCGACTCTGCCAGCAACGAGAGGATTTGACAGCAAAATTGGATGAAGCCCTCAACAAGATCAACGCCCTCACCAGGAAGCTGGAATCACTCCAAGAGTTTGTAACACTCAACGTTGGAGTATCACTAACTCAAATTGTTTCAACTCCAGCATCCACCACCGCCCCAACGTCATCTGCCAACAATCCAACACCTGCAGTAGACACTGCAGCAGATGCTTCTGACGAACCTGAGCCGACATCAAACCAGGACAGCCGCCCTGTTCACCTTAGTCTCTCCCCCACTCCTCGTGCAAGAAGCCTGCTAGCACGAAACAGTACCAACCCCTCGCCCCCGTTCTAACCACTCCTCTCCCCGACCTGTACGTAGAGTCCCGCCACCACAGGTTTCCGGATTTACACCAGTGAGGAACGGTGCACGGCCAACGCAGAAAAGGTCTCACCTACCAGTCACAATGTCAAACAGATTTGAGATATTGGTAGAGATGGAAGACGAACCAGAAGAGACCAGGCTCGTTGGGGATTCCATCCTACGAGGACAGGTCGAAGAGTTCTGCGACAGAGTCCCAAATCAACGAAAAAGATATTGCATCCCAGGAGCTGGACTGGACGACATTGTGGAAGCCTTCGAAGATACCACAAAGGATGCAAATGAAAATACCCTTTTTGTCATCCATGCTGGTTCAAATGACGTCATGCGCACCAGATCCGAAGAGTTGATGGAGAAATATCGCAAGATGATCCAGCACTACAAAAACAAGTCAAGGAATATCATCATCTCAGGCATTCTCCCCAAGATCGACGCACCTGACAAATTCTACGACAAGGCCTTCAGCACAAATAGCCGACTAAAACATTTGTGTCTGAGGGAAGAAGTTGAATTCATCAACCTCTGGGACAACTTCTACAACCAGCCTACTCTGTTCCGCAAGGATGGCACTCATCTAAACCCTGTGGGTTCAGCACGCATGGGTCGTCTCCTACACGAAGCAGTCCGCAGCCATGGATCAAAAAACGCCATCCGAGAAGAAGCAGCAGTGACATAAATCATCCAACGCCAAGAAAAAAACAGAGGCAACCGAGGACCACCAGCGATAAGGACCGGAGACAGCGAGGACCGAGGACAGCCATGAACATAAATGTAGATCCGACAAGAACCAAAAATAATATTAAAGCGCGTTCCGTGAGTTCTAAAATAATAAATTTAAAGGTTTTCTATGCAAACGCTCGTAGCATACGCAATAAATTTTCAGATTTAGAGGAGCTAGTGTTTACAGAAAATTATGATGTGATTGGCATAACAGAATCTTGGCTCAATACAGAAGATAGAGACTTTTTAGCAGAGTATTCACTTCCCGGTTATGTAATGTTTGAGAAAAGCCGAATAAATCGAAATGGAGGTGGCGTTTTACTTTATATCAAAGAAAGTCTTAACCCTACCCTCTTGTCAAAACCTCAAATTGTGAACGTCGACGCATCTTTTGTGCTAATAAAGAATAATAAAGGTACCAAAATAATACTTGCATTAATATACAGACCTCCAGCTCAATCAGTGCAAACTGACCGAGAAATTTACGAACAAATTGCAGATGTAAGTAACTCACAAGATACCGTAATTTTTGGTGACTTTAATTTACCTGTGACCAAGTGGGGCGATACTCTTACTTCACACTCCGGACATGACTTGTATACGAACTTGCAAGAGAGTTCGCTTTATCAATTTGTTGGAACGCCGACCCGTGGTAATAACGTTCTTGACATTGTACTTGCAACAAGAAGAATTAATAGAGAATTTGAATGTTGGTGATGAATTCAGTAACAGCGACCATCATACGATAACTTTCACTTTAAAGTTTACTAGTAACGAACCAAATAGTAGCATCGAAAAAGTCCCTAATTTCAAGAAAGCAAACTTCCATAAACTTAGAGCTATGTTTAAAGAAACTGACTGGAGCTTTTTAATTCACAATAATGACATAAATACATCTTGGAAGTTATTCGAAGCCACTTACCTAAAAGCAGTGCAAGACTGCATACCATCGAAAACTCGGCGTCCAGGCCATAATAATAAGCCCAAATGGTGGAATAAAGATATTTCAAACTGCCTGCTTGCTAAAAAATTTGCTAATGATAGATTAAAATCCTCACAAAATGACGAAGAACGGGTGAAATTTGTAGAGCTACGACGCAAAGCCAAAAAGTTAATTAAGCAAAGTAAAAAGACCTTAGAGTTACATATTGCGAATCAAAGTAAAACAAACCCGAAAGAATTCTATAGTTATATCAGAAAGAAAAAAGTAGTTACTTCAACTGTTGGACCGTTAGTCGATGAAAATGGAGAATACACCAAAGACGAAGAACAAATGAGTAATGCCCTCGATACCTTCTTTGCATCAGTTTTTACAACAGAAGACCTCAGTGATATCCCTACACCATCGCCGATTCAGATTGATAATTCAGATGTTTTAAGCAATATCACCGTTACAGAGAGAGAAGTATTGAATTGTTTAGATAAACTCAAGGTAAATAAAACGCCTGGACCTGATACAATCTCGCCTAGAGTTCTAAAGGAGGCTAAGGATGAGCTCTCTAAACCACTGACATTACTATTCAATAAATCCTTGCAGTCTGGAACTATGCCCGATCAGTGGAAGCTAGCCAACGTAACACCGATATTCAAAAAAGGCAGCAAATCCCTATCCAGTAACTATCGTCCAATTAGCTTAACCTCAGTTGTATGTAAAATGCTAGAAACGGTCATACGAGACAGACTCGTAAATCACTTAGAGGAAAATAACATACTTAAAGATACTCAACACGGCTTTCGTAAAAAACGTTCCTGTTTAACAAACCTCTTAGACTTCTTTCACGATATCCTCAACCTCTACGATGAGAGTAAAGCTGTAGATATTATATACCTTGATTTTCAAAAGGCCTTTGACAAAGTTCCCCACAAACGTTTACTGCTAAAACTAAAAGCGCATGGAATACAAGACGGTGTGTTGAAATGGATAGAAAATTGGCTCAGCGACAGAAAGCAAAGAGTAGTCCTAAACGGTAAGGCATCAAAATGGACCAATGTAAGTAGCGGGGTACCCCAGGGATCGGTACTAGGACCAATTCTCTTTCTAATTTACATCAACGACATAGATGAGGGTCTCACCTGTACAATCTCAAAATTTGCTGACGATACAAAAATTGCAAATAGCGTACTCTCAAAAGAACAAGTTGACGATATGCAACACAATCTAGATAAATTGTCATGTTGGGCCCAAATTTGGCAAATGAGTTTCAATGCGGATAAATGTAAAGTACTACATATCGGATACCTAAATGAGAAAGCAAACTATTCAATGAATGGCACTCAGCTTAAGAATGTAAACAGAGAAACCGATCTGGGAGTAACAATATCGAGTAACCTAAAACCGAGTCAACAATGTTCAGAAGTTGTTAAGAAGGCAAACAAAATAATTGGCTTTATAGGCAGGTCATTTGAGCATAAATCCAAAGAAGTTATCCTAACCCTTTACAATTCCTTAGTCCGCCCTCTTCTGGAATACTGCGTTCAATCCTGGTGCCCTTATTACCAAAAAGATATAAACAAGCTAGAACTAGTTCAACGTAGAGTTACCAAAATGATACCTAGCCTAAAGAACAAACCATACGAAGAGCGTCTTAGAGAATTAAATCTATTTCCTTTAACCCAGCGCAGATTAAGAGGCGACTTAATTCAAGTGTTCAAAATCATCAAAGGCATCGACAATATGAACTGTAGTAAGTACTTCACTATCGACCAATCTAATTACACGCGGGGAAACGGTTGCAAAATTATTGGTAAATCTTTTAACTCGCACGAATCTGAGAGTTTCTTCTTCAATCGAGTTGTCAACTTGTGGAATGGGCTTCCCCGAAACGTTATAGACTGCATCACCGTTGCTTCATTTAAGCTCCGCCTAGACAAGTATCTCGCATCAAACCCGCGACTGACTGCGTTTGTGAATGAATAACTTTGTTTTATCCCCCCCTCAGTTACTAACCCATCTGTCCCCTACTAACTTCCTAGTCCTGCCACGGACATTGGTTCCAGGGCAGTGGTTCCCTTTCCAATGTTCCCTTGCCCACTCTGAACCACTGTTTGGACACTTGATCCTCAGTGTTTTGGAGGACAAGCAGCCTAGAAGGGTCACTGGATCTGTTGTTGCTTGATTTCCTTTGTGCTCCTTTTTGCTCCTTTGTGCTCCTTTGTGCTCCTTTGTATCTAGATCCCTTTGGAGGCACTCTATATCGCTATCTGAATCAATTGATCTCCCCATTTTAGTATCGTCTGCGAATTTACTTATCCTACTAGTTATACCTAAATCTAGGTCATTTATGTATATAAGAAACAACAGGGGACCTAATACCGATCCTTGACACCACTTTTGACTGCTCCCCACTCTGACTTGGTACCATTTATGCTGACTCTGTTTCCTACCAATTAGCCATGACCTAATTTCGTCCATCTTACTATTTTCCTTCTCTCTTATCTTCATTATCCATGTTCTTCTTTCCTCCATTCCTTTGTTTATTAACTATTTATTCAGTATTCCTATTTTCCTTTACTGAACTTCCTTCTTGCCACATCGTATTAAATGTGTATATATTATATACATATTTATGTATCAATTATTTCCTGAATTTATGTCTAAGGCAATAAAGTTCGGTCGAGGAATAGAGTTAAAGTAAAATGACTGAAGGATATAATTATAGACACAGAGAGCTTTACATAGATACACTGACCACACAGACCTTACGATCCCAGCGAGGTGGTCAGGACTTAATTCTAGTAGAGATAGCTAACCCGAGAGTAAGGTACAGTGGAAGAAAAGGATAGCAAAGAGAGAGAGAGAGAGATAGAGCGCGAGAGAGCGAGAGTGAAGGAGAGTGAGAAAGAGCGAGAGAGTAATAAACTGATGATGAAATACGGATGGCTTTCAGATAAGAGTATTCCCCACACACTTCCTTTTATTATCACCACTTCTTCCTTCATCACACTCCCTCCTAGTCCCTATCCATCATCCCCTCCCCCTTCTACTTCCTCTCTTTCCTCCACGTCTATCTATTCATCCCACTCCAACTAATTCTCTGTATGTGTCCTTCTCTTTCAAACACCACCGTCGCACGCGTTCATATAGAGATCCTTTATATAGAGAGAGGGGACAACTCTTTCTCTCTGGACGCCATTGTGGTACAGTTCCCTGCTAGCCGCCTTACACAGGATCATCAGCTCTGTTGATAGCAGTTCGGGTGTTGTTATTGCTGTTCGATATTGTATAATCTAACGGAGTTATTTCTGTTGGTGATGTGCAGTCACAAAAAAATACATAAAACAAAATTGCATTGTCCACACAATATTAAATGGTTTTACTTTATTTAAATTGAACAGCCGTGGTAAATGCGGAAGTGCAAGCAGTTGTACAGTGGCGCAAATGAGTCATGTCTCAGCTGTCATTACGTTTAGCTCCCTCTGGGCTGTATTAATATATGTCAGGTGCTGAATAGGGTGAGTAAGTATAGGAACATGTTGGTATATCTCACTCAAAAAGAAAAATCATGTATAAATATTGCTGATACCAATTATTGATCAAAACATAATGAGTGCCGAGACATCACTTATTTGGCCGACTGTACCTCAATTAGCAAAGAGGGCTTTCTTTTAGTTTCTAGCGTATATCCTAATATCTAATTATCATGTACCAGTATTGCCGAATGTTTATTATGGGTATGAACATAATAAGAGAGAGAGAGATATTAGTAAAATTATAGTAAAGAGAGGCCAATGACATCAACGGTACCAATATGGCGGAGGTTGGCCGATCTCTGTTACTATGGGGTCTCTAGTTCAATGAAATCCTCTTTTTCTCTTTGCTCTCTTTCATTCTCCCATTCCCTCCCTCCCCTCTTCCTTCCCCTCTTCCCTCCCTCCTTTCTATTCTGCAGCCATGAATGCACGCGACCCTCTCTCTCTCTCCATCTTTCTTGTTTATCCTTCCCCTTCCCTTCCTTCCCTACGCCCCCCCCCCCCCCTCTCTCCCAACTTATGGAATAAATTGCCTAGAAGTGTTGTAGACTGCCATACAGTCAAGACATTCAAATCTCGCCTTGATAAATATCTTGCCATGAATCCCTGACTGACTGCGTTTCTGCCCAAGTAATGTGACTAATATAGTATCGTACATAGTACAGTACTAATATAGTATCGTACATAGTACAGTACTAATATAGTATCGTACATAGTACAGTACTAATATAGTATCGTACATAGTACAGTACTAATATAGTATCGTACATAGTACAGTACTTTAATTTTGTTTTCTGACCACAGTCTTTCTGGAGCTGAAGCCCTGCAGTTGATGGCTGTGGCAATCTTTATTTTACAAGCAGCCTAGTAAGGACCATTCGATTTGTTGTTGCTTGTCTTCCTTTGTATTCTCTTTCTCTCTTCAGCTCTTGCCTATATTTTCCAGCTTTTCACTATTATTCCCTATCTGACCCCTTAGCTAATCACCTTAGCTAGACGTTATAGACTGCAGCACCGTTGATTCATTTAAACTCTGCCTAGACAAATATCTCGCATCAAACCCGCGACTGACTGCGTTTGTAAATGAATAACTTTATTTTATCCTCCCCTCAGTTACTAACCCATATGTCCCCTACTAACTTCCTAGTCCTGCCACGGACATTAGTTCCAGGGTAATTAATAGTTCCCTTTCCAATGTTCCCTTACCCCTCTAAACCACTGTTTGGACACTTGATCCTCAGTGTTTGGGAGGACAAGCAGCCTAGAAGGGTCACTAGACCTGTTGTTGCTTGATTTCCTTTGTACTCTTTTGCACCTCTTTTTGTCAACTTTCCGTCCCTTCTATATAATTTCCTGTACACACACACACAGGGTCTCTCTCTCTCTCTCTCTCTCTCTGCACCTATGTATTTATCTATCTGTCTCTTCCATTTTCCCCTCTCCTCTCTCCCCCCCCCCCTCCTCCCTCCGCAGCCTTTCCCACGCTTCCCCCATCCCCCCTCCCTCCCCTCTTTCCCAAATATTGCTGGTCCGTTTCTCCTTCCTCTTCTTATCTAACCTACTTCCTGATACGTCTCGTAATTTCGCCACCATTCCCCACCCTTCATCATCATCACCATTCCAGATAGTCCCCCTTTGATTCCTCTGGGCCGTATACTAACTTATGAGGATCGAGTTTTCCTACTAGTCCAATCTTTCCTTAAGGGGGGTGGGGGGGGAGGGGGTATTTTGTTCCCCAGAGCTCTTTCGAAAAAAAATAACATTTATTAGCAACAAATTAATAAAATACAAACAAAATAATACACACACACACACACACACACACAAACACACACACTCAAGACCCCCATTTGAGATGAATTTCTACAGTTTTGGGTAGAAACATGTCGGTTCCTCCTGACTTACAGACCCACTATCTCTCGTTACGAAAAAAAAATGACATCTAAATGGCACGAAAGGTCTTGATAATGACAAATAAATGGGGCGAAGGGACTTACAATCGCCAAACAAATGAGTGAACAATGTGCATTTTCAAAATTAATGTGGCAAAACATGAGGGAGAAGGGGGTCCAAACAATACAAAACCTCCCCTAAACCCAGTATTTTAGCGATTTCTTTTCATATAAAAAAAAAAAAAAAAAATCTCCTTATTTAGTTTTTTTTTCTCTTCCATTCCACATCCATTCATAATCCACAACTGTTTTCATCAAACTATATATTTCATCTTTCTTTTTTCCCATAACATTTCATTCATTACATACCTTTTTTCACTACCTTTTTCATTAAGCTACCTGATTTAATCTCTCTTTCCCTCTTTCCCATAACACTTCATTCATTGCATACCTTTTTCCCGAGCTTTTTCATCAAACTACATATTTCATCTTTCCCTCTTTCCCATAACAATTAATTCATGTCATACTGTTTAGCCCTACATTTGTTTGATCAAACTACATAATTCATTCTTCTTTCCCCTTTTCCCATAACAATTTATTCATTTCATACATTATTTTCCCTGAGCCTTTTCATATAACTACATATTTGATCTATCTTTCCCTTTTTCCTTGGCACTTGTTACGGGCAGCTTTGCCTTGTGTCTCCATCATGCACAATGCACATAGAACATAATACTCTTGGCTAGTCTTCCCTATTTCCTGTTTCCACTCTATGACTAACGTATTATAATTTTCCTTACAACCTTATCCATTCTTTACCATCTTTCCCTTATATATGAATCCACACACCCCTCCCTCCTATGAATGAGGGATTAAGAGGGTTGGGTAGGGAGATAGGGAGGGAGGGAGTGGAGGCAGTATTAGAGGGGACCGGTGTAGATTATATTAAAATGTAATTCATCAGGAACTATTATATTCCCCTGTGAGGGATTCAGTGGCGCGCTCTCTCTCTCTCTCTCTCTCTTGAAATCTGGAGTGGAGGGTGGAGAGATAGCCTTTTGATTTGCTGTCCTATTCGTCTACTATAGCCGCAAGGTCTGTGTGGTCTAAGTGTCTGTGTAACTCTGTGTAACTTATGAATTAAAAAAAATTGCGCAAACGTCACACTCCTAATATACCTCTATAACACACACACACACACACACACACACACACACCCTTCATGTGCCTACTGTTAATCTAATAACTCCATTCAAGAGACTCCTCCCCTCTCTCTCTCCATATTCCCTTCATTTGGAAATCTCTCACACACACTGTATTTACGTTAATCAGTTTCGCCAGATTTTATGAATGAAGAGATAGATATATAAATTGGTATGTAGATATAGATAGATAGATAGATAAATAGATAGGCAGTAAGTCATTCTGTATTCTTCAAAGTTATCCATATAGTGTATTTCTATATACACATATCGTCTTTATTTTGCCACCTGGAGGTCAAGGGGCCTTCACATCTAGTGGAGGAACAAAATAACGAAATGTATAAATAAAGAAATAAAGAAAAAATACATATATACTGTATATATATATATATATATATATATATATATATATATATATATATATATATATATATATATATATATATCATTATATTTATATGTTATATCGCTTGTTTGCTCAGCCCTATATTCAGCACTCTTCTATTTTCACGTCTCTTGTTATCTCTGTTTTCATCTATTCCCCCCCTCCTCTCACCTCCCCCCTCCTCCTCTCTCCCCTCTAAGACCTGGGTATGACAGTGTGATGCGGTAATTAGGGGAGCCACGCCCCCCACTGAGAGAGAGAGAGAAGGGGGAAGAGGGGTAGTGGTGCGTATGTGTGGGTGGGTGTGTGTGTTTGAGCGTATGTGTTAGGGGGGGGGGGAGGGATTGTGTATGTGTGTGTGTAAGAGTGATGAATGTGTGTGAATGTATGTGTGTGTGTTATGGGGCGAGGGGGATTGTGTACGTGTGTGTTTGTTAGTTCTGTGTGTGTGTAAGAGTGATGTGAGTTTGAGAGTGTGTAATATTAATGAAAGTGTGTGTGCGTGCGAAAAATGTATGGGCATGTGTTTGGTGTGTGGGTGTGTCTGACTACAGTCTTGAGTAATGATCGCGCGCGCGCGCGCGCGTGTGTGTGTGTGTGTGTATGTGTGTGTGTATTCATAGTAATTTTGAATGCGTGTGTGTGATGAGAGAGAGTGCGAGTGTGAGTTTGTGTGTAGTGAGTGAGTAGAGTGTATGTATATGGCCGCCATGAGATTCTGAGAGGAGAGTAGATAGAAAAAAGTGCTTGAAAAGTAAGAGGGTGATAAATATGAAGAGAGAGAGAGAGAGGGTCATAAAGGGTGCATATACAGTATATTGTTAAACCAAGAGTGAAACAGTGATTGAAAAGTAAGAGTGTTGACTATGAATGGGGAGAGAGAGAGAGAGAGAGAGTCATAAAAGGGTGCATATACAGTTAAAGATAGAGTGAAGAGGGAGGTTAATGAAAGGAAAGTGTGTGGGAGGGGGGTGCGAAGAGCGATCATTGGTAGCAGGAGAGAGAGAGAGAGAGAGAGAGAGAGAGAGAGAGAGAGAGAGAGAGAGAGAGAAGATGAGAGAGATGGAGGAGAGAGACAGTGAATAGAGGAAGGAATTACAAAGACAACAAGAAGGTCAAGACATCCTCTAATCATAAAATGTTTATAACAACTGGATTTAAACTGTTGTAGATTGTAAGTGTGTGGAAAGAACTCCAAGGAAGTTAATCTCGGAGTAGTAATTCTGGGAGAAATTAATGTTGATAAGTGGAAGTTTTACAATTCTATGCGGAGGAAGTGAGTAGGGAAAAATATATTAAATACTACAAAACAAGAAAGGAAACTAGAAGTTAATGTTAGATGAAGAAAAAAACTAAGATATATATTAATATCAAGCAAAATAATTATAACAAAATGATAAGAAAAGGAAGAGATAAATATGTAACGGAAGTGAAGGCAAGGGAAGGCAATAGTATATCGAAATTAAATATAACTTGTAAGATAATGCAATAGCACAGAACATAAGAACAATGACGACAGAGGATTTAAATGGAACAACAAAATATAAGAACAAAAAAAGATGAAAAAATGCAAACACTCAGACGAAAGAGCAGAGAAGATATGATAATACAAGTGATTGACAACGAAGAGAGAAAAAGAAGAGTGTATGAGAGAGGAGAGAAGGTGGGAGAAGTGGGGAGAACAGGACAGGGAGAGGAAGGAGAAGAAGAGGGGAGGAAAGGGGGAGAAGAGGGAGATGAAATGAGGTAGTAGAGGGGGATGACAGGGGGGAGAGAAAATGGAGGAAAAGAGGAGGAAAAGGAGGAGTAGAGGGGGAGGAAAGGAGGGAGAAGGAGGAGAAAAGGGGGAGGAAAGGAGGGGATGAGTATACGTCTGCTTGAATATCTTGCTTGATCGATAATGTTGGTTGGTGCTGGTGATGGTGGTGGGTATGCTGGTAGTGGTGGTAGGGGTAGCTAAGATGTCCTGGTGGTATTTTAGATGTTCTGGTGGTAATAATTAGGTGGTATTTGTAATGATAGTAGGTGTGTTGATAAGGATAATGGTGGTGGTGGTGGTGGTAGTTGAGATGTCCTTGTGGTAATGGTGGAACTTGAGCTAGTGGTAGATGCGGTGGTAGTGGTAGTACTTTAGATGTTCTGGTGATAATGATAGTACTAAGTCTTGAGTAATGATGGTAGGTAAGCTGATAGTGGTGATAGTGGTGGTAGTTTGCCCTGGTGGTAATAATTAGGTGGTATTTGTAATGATGGTAGATGTGTTGATAATGGTGGTGGTGGTAGTTGAGATGTCCCTGGTGGTAATAATTAGGTGGTATTTGTAATGATGGTAGGTGTGGTGATAATGATAATGGTGGTGGTGGTAGTTGAGATGTCCTGGTGGTAATGGTGGTACTTGTAATGATGGTAGGTGTGTTGATAGTGGTGTTGTTGGTGGTGGTAGTTGAGATGTACTGGTGGTAATGATAGTAATTGTAATGATGGTAGGTACGTGTGGTTGTGACTGAGATGTCCTGGTGGTAATGGTAGTATTTGCAATGATGGTAGGTGTGTTGATAGTGGTGGTAGTTGATGTCTTGGTGGTACTTGTGATAGTGGTAGATGTAGGGGTAGTTGAGATGTCCTGGTGGTAATGGTAGTACATGAGTAATGATGGTAGGTAAGCTGATAGTGGTGGTAGTGATGGTGGTAGTTGATGTCTTGGTGGTACTTGTGATAGTGGTAGATGTAGGGGTAGTTGAGATGTCCTGGTGGTACTTGTAATGATGGTAGGTGTGTTGATAATAATGATGGTAGTTATATTTATACATATATTTCTAGTATTGATAATGATATTACAAATCTAGGTTACAATTTGACACTAAGTAATATCACCTACGTTCTGTATTATGTCAGATTATAGTATTTAAGGGGGGATGGTTCACTTTTTGACCGATTTTGTCATGTATTCATTATTGTTCTAGTTTCCTCGTTAGACCTCCATCAAGCTTTAACAAAACACCCCCTAGAACCCCTTTCACATCTCCCACACTCTCACTCTCACCTTACCTTCTCTCTCAAACAAGCACCCTCCCTCACCTCACTCTCTCTCTCTCACTCCCATTCACACCTCCCACCTCACCCATGCACTCACTCTCATAGTAACATATCCCACCTTAGTCTCTACCTCTTCCAAACTCCTCTCGTCACCCTCTCCCTCACTCACACCCTCTCTCTCACCTACACCCTCACTCTCTTAGTAACATATACCACCTCACCCTCTCCCTCTTTCCCTTCACCCGGCCTTCCAAACCCCTCTCGTCACCCTCTCCCTCACCCACACCCTCATCCTCTTGACCATTATCATTATTTTACTAACATACCTCACCTCACCCTCACACACTCTCTCTTTCCTTTCACTCAGTCTTCGAAACCACTCGCGTCACTCTCACCCTCACCCACACTCTCACCCTCTCTCTCACCCACGCCCTCTCCCTCAACCACACCTTCCCCCTCCCTCCCCATCACCCTCAAACCCGCCCTCTCTCTCACCCTCACCCACACCCTCTTCACCACTATATATTTTTCAACGAGGCAGCTCCGTCAAACCCACACTCTTCGCCTCGCCCGTGTCCCTTCCTACCTCCTCGTTTCCTCTCTCCTCTTCCTCCTCCTCTTCTCCCTCCTCTCTCTCTTTCTTCTTCTTCCTCTATCTCCTCTCTTCTTCTCCCTCCTCCTCTCTCTCTTCTTCCACCTCTTCCCTTTCCCTCTCTCTTCTCTCCTTATCCTCCTCTCTCTCCTCTCCTTCCTTCTCCTCCTCTTCTTCCTCTCCCCTGCCGCCTTCGTTTTATATAATTATATGTTTCTTGGGATAACTTCTTTTTCTGCCCAAGGTTTTCATATCTCTTATGTTTAAAATTATATATATATATATATATTATATATGCCTGTGTGTGTGTGTGTGCATATGCAAGTGTGGGTGTGTGACTATGTTCTGCATAGGTTTGATTCCCAGCACATTATTTGTATGTGAAGCTCAGAATTATAGTTACCTACAGTAGTATATTCATGACTTTATGCTTATGAATCATAGTAAAGATTCTCTTACTGTGGTGTTAGAAGTTTCTCGTCATCAAAATTATTATATTTTGATAAGCCAGCGGCTGTTTATATATATATATATATATAGATATATATAATATATACACACACAGACCGGTCTCGAAACATTTCCCCATAGGGAATTCTTGTGTATTGCCCATTGGGTATTCCTATATATTTGATCTGCATATGTATGTGGTAACCCAGGTTCGAATCTGGAGGATCACATGCTTGCTTTCAGTAATTTCTTTGGGAGGTGTTTGGTGTTGGAGTGAAATAAATAAAACTAGATTCTTCAGCGCTCTCTTGCAAATACACAGTAATTCTCTATGGGGAAATGTTTCGTGACCGATATATATATATATATTGAGTCCCTTTCACGTGGAATGTTTTGTATCACTCACACATTTTAGGAGCATATCATTACTGAAATTCGATTCCCAGTAAACAGTATCTGGAGGAAATTTATGGACTTTGCATCGTACTGTTCTTAGATTCAGTACTTGCTAAGCTCACCATCATGCCTTACAATACCCTTGATGGCAGATGTAGACTAGTTATTAAATTATAATATTTACTGTATAATCAGCTTCAGTCCCAGTCTACCTCGTCACATGGCTTTATGAATATTGTTAGTCTGGCACCGGTAAGGGGAGGTCTTTAGTTTGTTCCCTAGAGCACCAAGACACTTTTTGAGAAACATATGTACATTATTCCATACCTGCGTCCTTGCTTATCACTCCTCCCAGATATTTGAAATACTCGACTTGTTCCAGTATTTCCTCATCCAGCCCCACATCTAGATTCACCCTACGAGCATCTCTATTACACACCATCACTTTACTTTTACTGACGTTCACCCTCAGCTTCCTCCTCCCATATACTACACCAAACTCTTTGACCACTCGCTGCAGT
Organism: Paralithodes platypus; assembly: GCA_032716605.1. NCBI lineage: Eukaryota > Metazoa > Arthropoda > Malacostraca > Decapoda > Lithodidae > Paralithodes > Paralithodes platypus. Next base: position 49,119,138 of record CM064519.1, on the reverse strand, counting down.
TTCTCCTCAGAATCTGCCACCAACGCTGTGTCATCAGCAAACAGCAACTGGTTCAACTCCCAATCTCTACCATTATTTCTTACTAAACTCCAATCATCTACCCATAGTTTTCATTTTCACCTCCCTCACCACACCATCCATATATACATTAAACAACCACGGTGACATTACACAGCCCTTTCGCAGACCTACATTTACCTCAAACTATTCACTCAACTCATTTCCTACTCTAACGCATGCTCTGCTCTCTTCATAAAAACTCTTAACTGCTCTAAACAAATTTCCTCCAATTTCATAAATCCTTAGCACCTTCCACATTGCTTTTTGATCCACACGATCATTCGCTTTTTCCAAATCCACAAAAGCCCAAAATAATTCTTTATACTTCTCGCATAACTGTCTTACTGCAAAAATCTGATCCACACACCCTCTTCCCCTCCTAAAACCGCACTGCTCTTCTATTGCACCTTCTGTACCCTTTATTATCCTCTCTAATAACACCCTGCCATACAGCTTTCCAACAACTGATAATGAATAACTAAAACCTCTATAGCTTGAACACTCCTGTCGGTCCCCCTTCCCCTGTACTCACACATTTAATAACAAAATGAATAAACAAAAACATATTCAATATACGTGTTTTTGTCGCGATGTGTTACTTTATGAAAGGGGCGGAATGAAAGAAGGAAATTCGGATTAATATGGAGGCAAGAAATTTGATGATTGAAGTGAATGGGGGAGGGGGGGGGAGAGAGAGAGAGAGTGTCTCTAGGGGCCGGGGGAGGAGGATGGTTTGTAAAGAAGCCATGGCTGAAGGAGGCTTGGGTTGATATTAAATATACTTGGTTTGAAAAGAACTGTAAATATGAGTTTGAAAGGTAGCGTGGAAAAGGGGTAGGAATGGGAGTTGGTATGATATCTTGACGAGGAGGATTTGAACAAATTTATTTAGACCAATATATACACACATATAATTCATATAATCGACAACACACCAATTAACTTACAAATATACCTAACTAATGAAATTAATAACATAATTAATACATGTGGTACTCCATGGATTCGTCTAAATGTCGCTGAATTCCAATAAAAAGAGACGTCACTGGTACAAAAGGGGTTGACAGGGGGAAGAATGGAGACCTCTATTATTTTCCCCCCCATGTCGTTAACCCCTTCAGTACCGGTGACGTCCTTTTCATTTTATGCAGGCCACTATTAGATGATCTTATTAAGCTTAGGAAGGATATCTAACATTTAAAAGGGTACAGACTATCCCAATAAATCCTTTTAGCTACCACAGGTTCTTACTAAGCTGATTAGAATCGTGTAATACGTGCCAGATTACGATTAAAAGGGCGTCACCGGTACTGATTTTTTCTCGATTTAGTGTCAGATAGCCCATAGATTTTGTGTTTGTATATTTCTCTAGCTCTGCAAATACCCCAAGATCCCCCTTCGAGTTAAATGTGTACATATTTCGATGGACAAATTTTCGATGGCCGGTTCCTCCAAAGTTACCTGCTCGCTATCGTTCGCCATGAAAAAATCCGACACCTAAATGGCACGAAAGGTCTTAATATTGACAAAGTAATGGGGAAAAGGTCTTAAAATTTACAAACTAATGGGGCAAATGTCTTAAAATGTCAAAACTAATGGGGTAAACATAGCGAGATGGGGGTCCAGAAATCCCCCTTTATTACTGCCTATAATGATGGGGTTTGTTTACGAATGATAGCCCTAGTCCCCCTTCTCCCTCATGTTTAGCCCCATTATTATTGACATTTTGAGACATTCGTTCCATTAGTTTGGTGATTTCAAGACCTTTCGTGCCATTTAGCTCACTCTGTCACTCTTTCAACTTTGGGGGAGACACTTGTTACAGACAGCTTTGCCTTTTGTCTCATGCACTCACATACAAAATATGAATAGATGCCCCAGTAAGTATGTGCGTGTGTGTATATGTGTACGCCCGTGAATGTGTGTTTGTATGTGTTTGCGCGTATGTGAATGTCCCCGTGTATGCGCTAGTGATTGTATGTGTATGTGCAAGTGAGTGCAAGTATATTCATGTTCCCATGTGTATGCGTCAGTGAATGTGTGCGCGGGTATGTGAGTATTTCCTGTGTATGTGCCAGTGAATGCATGCGTGTGGGTGTATGTATGTTTGTGCAAGTATGTGAAGGCTCTCTCTCTCTCTCTCTCTCTGTGTGCGTGTGTCTTTCAACCCTTTATTTTATTTAAATTTTTCTCCGTGTCACTGTCCTCGAATTATCATTTTTACTCGTCCTTCCGCCTCCTCATGAATTCCCTCGTATAATTCCAGTTTCCCCTCCTTTTATGCTCGTTTTCTTCTCTTTCTCCGTAGTCCTAATTTCTTTTTCGCTTTCCTGTGGGTTCTGATATACTTTCGTTTTCTCTTGCCCTCCTGCGTAGTCCTACTTCATTTTTTAATATACTTTAATTTTCTTTAGTCCTTCTGCGTAATCCTATTTTATGTTTAGTTTTCTCGTTATGTTTTTCTAATATACTTTCGTTTTCTGTTGTCCTAATTTCTTTTTCGCTTTCCCATTTTCTTCTGATCAACTTTCGTTTTCTGTGCTTCTGCGTAGTCCTAATTTATTTGTAGCTTTCCTGTTTTAATTCTAATATACTTTCGTTTTCTTCTGTCCTCCTGCTCACTCTTTATTCTTATCTCACTATCCTGTTCTATCTTAAGGGGGGTCACCTCGTTTTTTTTTTCTCTTTCTCACACTTTTTCTGGGTTGTATCCATTCGGCCCCATTCAGCCTACTGTTTTAAGTCGTTTACCCCCATCCAGGTGTCAATATTTTCCCGGCGAGCGGTAGTGAGCCAGCATATATATAGATTTTGTTTGACAGCAAGCATTTGTACATTTTTCGATAGAAAAATGTCTTCGGCGCGAAGCCGGATTTCTCCATACAATGCTGGCTCGCTTTCGCTCGCCAGGAAGAAATCGACACCTGAATGGGGATAAACGTCTTCAAACAGTTGGCTGAATGGGGCCGAATGGATACAAGCCAGAGAAAGAGAGAAAAGGTGAGAAAGAGGAAAACAGCCGGTGATCCCCCTTAATATATTTTTGTTTTCTTTAGTTCACCTGCGTAGTCCTAATATTGTTTTAGCTTTAACCCTCTCCGTCTGATATGACGCGATCGCGTCATATGGCGGTTTCGCCCAAAAGTATCATATGACGCGATCGCGTCATATGAACTTTGTGAAATAGCTCAATAATAAGTTATATGACGCTTTTGCGTCATTTTGAGCTCAGTAAGTTAGGTAAGTTAGATCATAATCTGTCGGTTGATGGCAACCCAAAATTCCTCCGACTTCTAACGGTCCCTCAGTGTGAGAAAGACTGTTGTGGGGGAAATACCGGGTGCTCTGCCAACCCGTAAGTAAGTTAATATAATCTGTCTGGGGTGGATAAGATACTTTAGTTTTCTTTTGTCCTCCTGTGAAGTCCTAATTTCTTTCTCGCTTTCCTGTGTGTCTTTTAATATACTTTAGTTTTCTTTTGGCCTGCTTCTACTAGTCCTAATTAATTTTCTTATATAGTTTATTTTTCTGTAGTCGTCCTCCTACGTAGTCCAAATTCATATTTCGCTTTCCTGTTATTTCTTAATATACTTTCGTTTTCTTTAGACCTCCTTCTGCATAGTCCTAAATTCTTATCTCGTTTTTCCGTTTTCCTAATATACTTTCATTTTCATTTTCCCTTTCGTTGGCGGGTTCTTCAGTTGATATGTTTTCGCTTCCGTTCTTTTTTGCTATCGTGTAATGTAACTTTTCGATGCCCTTTCGTATTGTTACCTTTTCTATATTTTTTTTATCTGTTTATTTAGTATTCTCTTGTTTTGCTAATTAGTTTCATTTTCTTAAATTTCAGCTTCTTTCTTGTTTCATTTCTTTGTTTTCCATGTCGTTTGCGATTTGGATATTTTTCACCTTACTTCTTATCGTTTTAGTTTCAAATTATCCATATATATTTGTGTTTGTATATTTCTCTTCTGTACTCATATTCTTCTTTCTACTTCTTGTTTTATCTCCAAACATTATATTTTCTTCTTTGCTTTCTTCCCTTTCTCCCCTTTCCTGTTGGTGTAGACTTGCTTAACCTCTTGAGGATTATGACACGTTTTGACAGTTTATTTTGGGTATAATAAGACGATTATGTACAGATTAGGATGGGTATAGGGAGGTCGGAGAGTTAATAGAGATAGTAGTTACCCTTTTGATGCCGACAGATCCTTCCTAAGTTGTGTAAAATCGTCTAATGATATCCAGAATAAACTGTCAAATGAGTCATAATTCTCCCGGGGTTAAACCTAATATTTTGTGTTCTAACTTTTGTTTTTCTTATCTGATATTGTCACTATACTCTGTTCATTATAGATAGACCAGAAATCGTGAATTCTGACATCTGTAGCTCAAAAAGGGCTAAAACAAAGGGGTTGTAGATCTCCACACCTCTCCCCTGGTTGACTCTTCCCAAATGGTAGAAATATTAACTCGATTACTCTTGTCGTTTGTAATTTAAAAAGGTTAATGTTCAAGAGTTTGGCATACTTGTTGGGAACAGGGTATAGTTTCGTTTATGTTTCGTCTTTTACCTGTTGTACTCATTTTACAGGAATTACCTATATTTATATTATGTCTTGCTTGCTTACGTGTTTTTTTTTCTTCAATATTAATATAAAACAGAGAATTGATTATATCATTAAGTTTCAAGGCTTTTTTCATCATCATCATCAGCCTCAGTTAGGCCGCTGCAGGACAAAGGCCTCTCCCAAAAGTTTCCACTCTTACCGGTCAGAGGTTAGCCTATTCCATCCCACCCCAGCAAACTTTTGGATTTCATTCCTCCATCTAGTTCTATGGCTATCCCTTGCTCTAGTGTACTCTATAGGTTCCCATTATGTTGCTCTAGTTTACTCTATAGGTTCCCATTATGTTGCTCTACTGTAGTTGTCCATCTGTTATCATCGCTTCTAAATATATGGACCATTTCCTCTTCTTCATACTGTAGTACTGAGATTATCTTATATTTCTCCCTCCTCAATTTCTCCTCTTCCTCTTCCTCTCCCTCTCCTTCTCCTTCTCTCTTCTCCCCTTGTTCTTCCTCCCCTTCCTTGTCCTTCTCAGTTTCTCTCTCCTCCAACCCTTCCTTTCCTTACTTCTCTTCCCTTGTTCTTCCTCCTCTCCCTCCTTCTCAATTTTGTCTTCCTTCTCTTCCCTTGTTATTCTTACTCCTCTCCCTCCTCCTTCTCCCCTTTCTCTTCCCCCTCCCTTTTTTCCTCTTTTCCTTCCTTCTCTTCCCTTGTTCCTCCTTCTCAGTTTCTCCTTCTCTTACCCTTCTTCATCCTTTCCTTCCTTCTCTTTCCTCGTTCTTCCTCTTCCTCCTCCTTCTGCCCTTCCCTCCTATTCTCCCTTCTTCCCTTCCTTCTCCTTCCTTATACTTGCTCCTCCTCCTTCTCACCTTCCCCTCCCCTTCTTCTTCCTTTCCTTCCTTCTCCTCCTTGGTTCTTCCTCCTCCTCCTCTTCCTCCCCTTTCCCTCCCCTTCTCCTTCCTTCTCAGTTTCTCCTTCTCACCCTCCCCTCCTCTTCTTCTTCCTCCCGTTCTTCCTTTCCTTCCTTCTCTCTTCCTCCTCTCTCTCCTCCTCCTCCTCACTTCCTCCTCCTTCTCCTCCTTCCCTTCCCCTTCCTCCTTGTAAACTGCCCGGCTCTTCCATCCACAAACTGGGTTACGATCGCTGCCAATTTTTTCTTTTGCCATCTTTCCTTCCTTTAGCCCTTCCTTCCCTCCTCCTTCCTTTGATGTGTGCCGCATCTCTCCCTTTCTTTGGCTTGTTTCTTTCACCCCTTGCCTGCTTTCATTTTTCTGCTTTCTCCGTTTCAATTTTTTCCTCCTTTCTCTTCCATATTCTTTTACTCTTTATTCCTTCTTTTCTCTCCTCCGCTTATACATTTATTATTTATTTATAATTTCCTTTCGTCTCTACATTATTACTATTTTATCTTCCATGCATCTCTTTCATCTACAACTTGTACTGTGGTGCATTGGTTAATGTGCTCGTCTCGCAACCTAGAGGACCCGGGTTCGATTATCGGACGGTACGAGACAGATAGACATATCTCATAATACTCGATACCTATGTTTACCTGAGTAAATAGGAACCTGGAGTTAGTGGACATTTGTAACGTTCGTTTTGGGAAGGTGAAGCCAATGTCACACGAGCGCTTTGTCGGGCAATTATATCTTAGGTTTTTATTATTATTGTTTATTATTATTATTATTATTATTAATATTTATTATTATTATTATTATTATTTTTTTTTTTTTTTTTTTTTTTTTTGGGGGGGGGGAGGGGGGCATTCATATCCGCAACTAGACTGAAAGTAGATGTTGTTAGGAGGCTGAAATGTTCTCACACTTTAACTCTGAAACTGCCAGACCACAATTGCCTGAAAAACATTGCCGGAAAAATCGTTCGTGTGACACCACCTTTATGCTGTGTCAACGTGGATAATATACGGTGAACCCTGTACACCAAGCTGGGTATCCTATCCACTACAGTCTTCAAATGGCAAATATACAGGGATGAGCATCGTGACAAAGTGCAACTTACCGTAACTCCCTCTAACTTTACCACTTGTCTCGAACACGTATTGCTTCAAATTTAGTTTCATGATATTTATTTACTCCTTTACTTATTATAATCATATTATCTTTATTCCTTGCTTCAATATAGTTTTCGCATTCATCCCCCATTCTCCCCCAGGGATCGGTATTAGGTCCCCTGTTGTTTCTTATATACATAAATGACCTAGATTTAGGTATAACTAGTAGGATAAGTAAATTCGCAGACGATACTAAAATAGGGAGATCAATTGATTCAGATAGCGATATAGAGTGCCTCCAAAGGGATCTAGATACCTTACATGAATGATCAGTAAATTGGCAGATGAAGTTTAACATTGACAAATGCAAGGTATTAAAGATAGGGAAGATGCAAACAAATGTTAAATATAAACTAGCTAATTTAGAATTAGAAAATTCAGACTGCGAGAAAGATCTAGGTGTGTTTGTTAGCAATGATTTGAAGCCTAGAAAACAGTGTTTATAAGCGTTCGTAATAAGGCAAACAGGATTCTCGGGTTCATCTCTAGGAGTGTGAGTAACAGAACTGCTGATGTTATCTTAAAACTTTACTTGTCATTAGTGAGACCCCATATGGATTATGCTGTCCAATTTTGGTGTCCTTATTACAGAATGGACATAGATTCATTGGAGAGAGTACAGCGTAGAATGACAAAAATGATCCATAATATTAGAAATCTTTCGTATGAAGAAAGGTTGAAGAAATTAGGTTTACATTCGTTAGAGAGATGCAGAGTTAGAGGGGATATCATAGAGGTGTTCAAGTGGGTTAGTGGGATTAACAAAGGGGACATGGCAAATGTACTAAAGCTCAGTGATAGCGAAAGAACTCGTACCAATGGTTTCAAATTAGATAACTTTCGTTTCAGAAAAGATCTAGGCAAGTATTGGTTTGGTAACAGAGTTGTAGACGGGTGGAATGGACTACCAAGTGCTATAGTGGGATCTAAAACTGTAGGGAGCTTTAAGATAAAATTGGATAAGCATATGGACGAGAAGGGTTGGGTGTGAAGGGGGATCAGCCGGATTGGGCCAATCAGCGCTCTGCAGACCTCCATAATCCTGCGTTAATCTCTAACCGTTTTGGTAAGATGATCCTCAGGGTATTAGAGTGTGAAGCCTATAATTGGGCTTTGTAATGAATTGGGGTTGTGTGGGACAGGGATCTGCCTTGTTTAGGCCAATCGGCTTTCTGCAGACTCCCATTTTCTTATGTTCTTATGTTCTTATGTTATCCGTACCAATATTTTTTACAATTACTAACCTGGACTATTCCACCTGATCTGACCTGATATCTTGCTTCCAATTCCCAACTTACACCCTGCTACTATCAGAAATCGGAACGCAAAAACATCTGGATGAAATAGAAACGAATATTGACTATTGCAATGATCTTTGTCATATGTTGGGAAAATCTGCAGACGAAGTGTTTTGAAAATACAGAGGAGCTAACAAAAAGTATGCATGCAATATGTATACACAGTATATGTATATAAGTATGTAAATGTTACCTACTCTGTTTTTCTTTTATTTAGCTAAACTTCAGAAATATAATAATAGTAAACTATGAAATCACCAGACAGAGTATATCATAACAGAGACGATGAAAATAATTATATATAT
>CM064519.1:49069192-49110733 GCA_032716605.1 Paralithodes platypus | reverse complement strand
TGCGCAACGGTGTGGTTATTTGTGTGTGGATGTGTGTGTGTGTTGTTTGTGGGTTTGTTTTGTGTGTGTGGTGTGTGTATGTGTGTGTGTACGGTTGTGTATGTGTGTTTGTGTGTGTTATTTGTGCGCATGTGTGTGGTTATTTGTGTCTGTGTGTGTGGGGTTATATTTGTTTATGTGCTAGGTCTCTCAAATGCATAGTTATATTGCAGGATTTAACTCGTAATGCAAATCAATTAACAACAAATCATATGGGCAAATACGCATAATTAATTAAGTGATAGAGAGAATAATAGACAATCAAGTCATTTATAAGGTAGACCAGATATTTTTGCTATATGTTATCTTTACCGAGTTCCCTTTTTGGTTGTTATATAAAAAGAACGAACTAATAGGAAATCGAGACATCATTAGTTTCCCTGCCAACATTCCAAAGACAGTCGAGAGAGAGAGAGAGAGAGAGAGAGAGAGAGAGAGAGAGAGAGAGAGAGAGAGAGAGAGAGAGAGAGAGAGAGAGAGAGAGAGAGAGAGAGAGAGAGAGAGAGAGAGAGATTGATTATTAAGACAACCGGAAGATGTGTGAGCAAGAAGTGTCTAAGTGTGTGATTATATAGGGTCGTAATGAGGGAAGAGGAGAGAGTGTTATGAAAAGAGGGCTGTATTGAGAGAGAAATATATATATATATATATATATATATATATATATATATATATATATATATATATATATATATATACTGTGTATATGTGTGTGTATGTAACTATTTCCAAAGCATATACAGTATTTGGCTTACATAGTTATATAAAGAATATATTCATATATATATTTTTCATTTTGACCATCTCATCAGAAATGAATATAATCCAGTAAATGCATAAGTACTTGAATGTATGAAACAAAAATAATGAAAACTAATATAGTTTTACGAGGCTACAGAGTTTGCTTGTAAATGCCTAACTCCGAAAATACGGGTCCAAACAAGGCACATAAACTGGCAAGTGCTTGGAGGGAAAACCGGAGGAAGAGTGTGAGAGAGAAGAGTGTGTGAGAGAAGAGTGTGTGAGAGAAGAGTGTGAGCGAGAAGAGTGTGAGCGAGAAGAGTGTGAGGGAGAAGAGTGTGAGGGAGAAGAGTGTGAGGGAGAATAGTGAGAGAGAACAGTGTGAGAGAGAACAGTGTGAGAGAGAACAGTGTGAGAGAGAACAGTGTGAGAGAGAACAGTGTGAGAGAGAAGCGTGTGAGAGAGAAGCGTGTGAGAGAGAAGCGTGTGAGAGAGAAGCGTGTGAGAGAGAAGCGTGTGAGAGAGAAGCGTGTGAGAGGGAAGAGTGTGAGAGAGAAGAGTGTGAGAGAGAAGAGTGTGAGAGAGAAGAGTGTGAGAGAGAAGCGTGTGAGAGAGAAGCGTGTGAGAGAGAAGCGTGTGAGAGAGAAGCCGAGTGTGAGAGAGAAGCCGAGTGTGAGAGAGAAGCTGAGTGTGAGAGAGAAGCTGAGTGTGAGAGAGAAGCTGAGTGTGAGAGAGAGAAGCTGAGTGTGAGAGAGAAGCTGAGTGTGAGAGAGAAGAGTGTGAAGAGAGAAGAGTGAGAAGAGTGTGAAGAGAGAAGAGTGTGAAGAGAGAAGAGTGTGAAAGAGAATAGTACAAAGGAGTACAAAGGAAATCAAGCAACAACAGTTCTAGTGACCCTTCTAGGCTGCTTGTCCTCCAAAACACTGAGGATCAAGTGTCCAACCAGTGGTTTAGAGTGGGTAAGGGAACATTGGAAAGGGAACTACTGCCCTGGAACTAATGTCCGTGGCAGGATTAGGAAGTTAGTAGGGGACCGATGGGTTAGTAACTGAGGGGGGAATAAAAATAAAGTTATTCATTTACAAACGCAGTCAGTCGCGGGTTTGATGCGAGGTATTTGTCTAGGCGGAGTTTAAATGAATCAACGGTGCTGCAGTCTATAACGTCTCGGGGAACCCCATTCCACAAGTTGACAACTCTATTGAAGAAGAAATTCTTAGATTCGTGTGAGTTAAAAGATTTACCAATAATTTTGCAACCGTTTCCCCGCGTGTAATTAGATTGGTCGATAGTGAAGTACTTACTACAGTTCATATTGTCGATGCCTTTGATGATTTTGGACACTTGAATTAAGTCACCTCTTAATCTGCGCTGGGTTAAAGGAAATAGATGTAATTCTCCAAGACGCTCTTCGTATGGTTTGTTCTTTAGGCTAGGTATCATTTTGGTAACTCTACGTTGAACTCGTTCTAGCTTGTTTATATCTTTTTGGTAATAAGGGCACCAGGATTGAACGCAGTATTCCAGAAGAGGGCGGACTAAGGAATTGTAAGGGGTTAGGATAACTTCTTTGGATTTATGCTCAAATGACCTGCCTATAAAGCATATTATTTTGTTTGCCTTCTTAACAACTTCTGAATATTGTTGACTCGGTTTTAGGTTACTCGATATTGTTACTCCCAGATCGGTTTCTCTGTTTACATTCTTAAGCTGAGTGCCATTCATCGAATAGTTTGCTTTCTCATTTATGTATCCGATATGTAGTACTTTACATTTATCCGCTTTGAAACTCATTTGCCAAATTTGGGCCCAACATGACAATTTTGAGTGTGAGAGAGAAGAGTGTGAGAGAGAAGAGTGTGAGAGAGAAGAGTGTGAGAGAGAAGAGTGTAAAGAGAGAAGAGTGTGAGAGAGAAGAGTGTGAGAGAGAAGAGTGTGAAGAGAGAAGAGTGTGAAGAGAGAAGAGTGTGAAGAGAGAAGAGTGTGAAGAGAGAAGAGTGTGAAGAGAGAAGAGTGTGAGAGAGAAGAGTGTGAGAGAGAAGAGTGTGAGAGAGAAGAGTGTGAGAGAGAAGAGTGTGAGAGAGAAGAGGGCAATATAAAGAAGTAGGTTAACCCTCTGGAGATTATGACGCATTTTGACAGTTTATTCTGGTTTTCATTAGACGATTTTATATATGTTAAGAAGGATGTGTGGGAAGTAGGCCTACTGTATATGGGTAAAGACAATTCCAGTTACCCTTCGGACTATACTCTTCCTAATCTTAATAAAACCGTCTAATAATGCCTAGATAACTTAAATAAAATATGTAATCGGATCTTGAAAGGGTTCAGAACAGTGGAGGGAAGGGTATGTGAGAGAGAATGGAGTGATAAAGAGGAGGGAGAGTATGTTAAGAAATAGTAAAGACAAGGTGTGTGTGTGTGAGAGAGAAGGGGGTGACGGAGTTTGTTAAGGGGGTAGTGCTTGGTTTTTGGCCTATGTATTTATTATTTTATTTATTTTTGAGTGTCCTCGCTAGAGCTCCATCAAGCTTAAAATAGCACCCCCTAGACCCCCTTTCAAGATAAATTTATACATTTTTCGGTAGAATAAATGTCCCAGCCAAAGGCCGGTTCCTTCTAAAATTACAGGCTCGCTATCGCTCGCCAGGAAAAAATCGACACCTAAATGGCACGAAAGGTCTTAATATTGACGAAGAAATGGGGCGAAAGGTCTTAAAATCGACAAACTAACGGCACGAAAATCTTACAACCTTAAAATTAATATGCTAAACATGAAGGAGAAGGGGGTCCATAAAAGCGAGTACTACCCCCTTAACCCTTTGAATATGATGGCGCCTTTTGACAGTTTATTGTGGTTATCATTAGGCGATTGTGTACAATTTAAGATGGATCTGTGGGAATTACAAGGGTAAAGACTATTCCAATTAACCCTCGGACTTTCATATACCCTTCCTAATCTGAATATAATCGTCTAATAATACCCAGAAAAGGGAATTGAAATGCGTAATCGGATCTTGAAAGGGTTAAGAAAACGTGAAGGAAGGGTGAGAGAGAGAAGAGAGTGATACCAATAAATATGTTAAGGGGGGTCACCGGCTTTTTTTTATCTGTCTCTCCTTTTCTCTCTTTCTCTGGCTTGTATCCATTCGGCCCCATTCAACCAACTGTTTTAAGGCGTTTATCCTCATCCAGGTGTCGATTTCTTCCTGGCGAGCGATAGCGAGCCAGCATTGTATGGAGAAATCCGGCTTCGCCGGAGACATTTTTCGATAGAAAAATGTTTACAAATTTAGCTTGCTGTCGAAACAAAAATATACATATGCTGGCTCGCTACCGCTCGCCAGGAAAATGTTGACACTTACATGGGGGTAAACGTCTTAAAACAGTAGGCTGAATGGGGCCGAATGGATACAAGCCAAAGAGAGAGGGAGAGAAAGAGAAAAAAAGCGAGGTGGGCTCCCTTAAGAAAAAGTGGAGGAAGACTATGAGATAGAAGAGGATGATCAAAATGAGAGAGAGAGAGAGAGTATCTTAACATTTCAAGATCCGATTACTCTTTTCTTGTCTGTGTACTGGCTATTAATAGACGATTTTATTCAGATTAGGAAGGGCATATGGAAGTCAGAGGGTTGATCGAGATAGTCTTTACCCTATTAACTCTCACAGATCCTTCCTAAGCTGTATAAAATCGTCTAATGATGGCCAGAATAAATTGTCATAATGCGGCATGATCTTCAAAGGGTTGAGAGAGAGAGAGAGAGAGAGAGAGAGAGAGAGAGAGAGAGAGAGAGAGAGAGAGAGAGAGAGAGAGAGAGAGAGAGAGAGAGAGAGAGAGAGAGAGAGAGAGAGAGAGAGAGAGAGAGAGAGAGAGAGAGAGAGAGAGAGAGAGACGAGAGCGCGCGCGAGAGCGCGCGCGAGAGCGCGCGCGAGAGCGCGCGCGAGAGCGCGCGCGATAACAAGGAGAGAGAGCGCGCGATAACAAGGAGGGAGAGTGGGGAGTATTTTTTGTTCTGGACCCCTTTCTCCCTCATGTTTAGCCCCGTTATTGTTTTAGATTTTAAGAAGTTCTCCCCATTAGTTTGGCTATCATCCTATGGTAAGGCCTTTTGCAACATTTCTTTGTCCATCTTAAGACCTTTCGTGCCATGTAGGTGCCGATGTTTTACTGCTAAGCGATAGTAAGCCTGTAATTTAGGAGGAACCACAAGCACCCCCCCACTCACCTCCTTAAGTTAAAGGAAAGTGGTGCTTGAGGGGTGGTAGGAGGAGGTCGGGAGGAAAGGGGTGCTGGAGGAGGTGGAAGGGGTGGTAGGGGAGGAAAGGGGTGCTGGAGGGGTGATAGGGGGAGGAGGAAAGGAGTGCTGGAGGAGATGGTTGGGGTTGGGGAGGGAAGAAAGGGATGCTGGAAAGGGTGGTCGGGAGGAAAGGGTTGTTGTAGGGGGTGATAAGGGGTGGTTGGGGTGCTAGAAGGGGGCAGGGAGAGGTGGGGGGTATATAAGGGGTCCGTCTTTTGTCTCCCTCAGCCTCGCTAGATGGATGGTGGGATAATGATGTGTTTGTCCTCGCTGTCTTGGCTCCCGTAAACCCCTTTTGTCTCCTCCATTGATCTTGCTCTATCGATTTGCCCCGAGCGGTCTGTGTGGTTGGTCTTGTTCGTTCTCAAGTGTGTGCATCTGTTTGTTCGTCCACTTGCAACAACAACAAGAGGACGATATTATGTACAGTTCCTCGTCGTGATCTTATGTATGGAAGCAAAGTAGTATGAATGCATTGTAAGTGTGGTTTCTTTTATTCATCAGTTGACTAAGTAGATGAGTTAGCCACTGCATATAAGAAACTACACTCGTAATTCAATCATGTGCATTATATTTCTCTGTATAAGATCACAGAGAGGAATAAAACTTATGTGAGCTACTGTACATGAGATGAATTGTATTTTCTACTTAAGGGGACAGTGGCTGTTTTTTTGGTAATTCATTTACATTTATAGTTTTAGTTTCCTCACTAGACATCCCTCAAACTTAGAAATAAATCCCCTAGACCCCCCCATCAAGAAAAATTTGTACATTTGTCGGTAGAAAAAAAAATCCGGCCTAAGGCCGGTTCCTCTTATAATTACAGGGTCGCTATCGCTCTCTAGGAAAAAAACTAGACACCTAAATGGCACGATATGTCTTAAAATTGACAACGAAATGGGACGAAATGTCTTAAAATCGCCAAACTAATGGGCCTAACTTCATAAAATCTGAAAACTAATGGGGCTAAACATGATGAAGAAGAGGGCCCAGAAAAACTACCCATCTCCCCTTAAATCGTGTTCGCAACTCTCCTTCCGAAGCCATCACTAAACAGTCTTGGACATCACCTTGTCCATACATAACAGCTGATTTATTCCTTTCATTCGTCTATTAATTATAAGTAGACCTAAAATTGTTACCACTAACCTCTATAAGAACAAAAACAGCAACACTAGAGTAATCGAGATCATTGGTATTAATAGTTTTTTCACCAACCAACTTTACTTCTAAACTCAATTAATGAAATCAACAAATACATGTGGCACTCCAAGGACTCGAACCTAGGATATACTCACACCGAAATTCCGCGCATTTATGCATTACGCTATCAAGACGGTTAACCAATTAACCAGGCAATAGGTGTGGTAATTCAGTCTATTTGTTCTATCCCTTTTTGAGTTATGGAGGATAGAGGTCAACATTTCTGGTCTACTTGTAATGAATAGATTCTTGTTCATTCCAGGAAAATTTCTCTTGAGTATTTAATATAATTTATTTGCTATTGTCGGCAACGTTCGGCATGTCATCTTAACTCACTAATATTATTATCTCTAGTTACCTTAACGTTGTACCGATTTTCATTATTTTTCTCTATCATTCCTCATTTTATCTTTTTCTTTTAATTTAGTCCCATCTACCATACCCTTACATTCATTATTATCATATTATCCAGCGATGCCTACTTAACAGTTATTGTCCTCTGTTTTAGCTCTCCTCTTCCATACTGGTTTGTCCTCCCTCTTCCCTTTTTCTTCCATTACATGTTTCCTCTTTTATATTCCGTCATTACTTTCTCCATTTCCTCTTCCTTGATGATAATATGGTCACCACACACTTCCCTTCTCATGCTGTTTGTTCCCTGCGTTTTCCTGTTGCATTTATCTTTCATTGTTCCCTTTCTTTTCCTTGTTCTATTTCTTATTGTCTCTTCTCTGCATTTACATTTTATTATTTAATCCTTTCGTAATCAAATCACAACTCGCAACCACATGTAAAAGTTCGTAAACCTCCTATGCTTTGATTTACGCAAAACCAGCAATCAATGTTGATTCATGGAAATTGCTTTATAAAGTCTCATAAGCTGAGTGTAATTTTAACATTAATGTATACAGTGACATTTATAAATGAGTTTCCACGCGCATATAAGATAATTAACGCTTATATAAGAAGATCCACCAATTTTCTTGAGAAACTGTACAGGATGAAAGCAAAGATAATAACTGACATGACAAGCTTATTTTTTACTAAGTGAAGCAAGCTTTATTATAGGTACTTATTCTTGTTACTTAACTAATCAAAACTGAACTACTGTACAAAAGTGTGATAATCAGTAAAATGCAAAGAGTAATAAACTAGGAGTGAAGAACGTCACTATTGAATTAGATATAATACATTATATATGAAAGTCGGGGGAAATAAACCCAACAAAAGGGATTTTTTTTACACGATAAGGTAAAGAGAACAGAAAAAGAGATGAACAAAGACAAAGATAAAAAAGTTTATTTACAAAATAGAAAATACCAGTATTGGAAGAAAACTAAAGAAGAAACGTGAAAAGTAAAGATAATAAAACAAAAATATGAGGGAAAGGATTGGAGAGCCGAACATATATAGATGAACTCCCAGCGGACTATCCCTTATTCTTCAACAATACAAAAATCAACCCTTCATCTTCTCTCAATATTCTTGGTGTCTCTTTTTCTTCTGCTCTCAGTTGGAAGGACCATATTACCAGCCTTGCTAAGGCAGTCTCCCAGAAGCTGGGTGTGCTCAACCGCCTTAGGGGGTTCTTTTCCCCTGCACAGCTTCTTGCTCTGTACAGGGGCATAGTGCGTCCTTGTATTGAGTATTGTTCACATGTGTGGGGAGGTTCCTCTCACACCGCTCTCCTAGACAAAGTTGAAAGGAAGGCCTTTCGTATCATTAACTCCCGTCCACTCACCAACTCTCTGCAATCTCTCTCTCTCCGCCGCAATGTTGCATCTCTCTCGCTATTCTATCGCTACTATAATAATCAGTGTTCCTCAGAGCTTTCCCAGTGCATACCACCTCCTTTACGTAGGGCACGTGGTACCCGTCTTGCAACTCAATCCCACCCCTACTCTGTGCAACTCTCCAACCCAAGAGTGAAACGTTACTCTCAAACTTTCTTCTACTCAACAGCTGAGCTCTGGAACTCTCTCCCAGAATCAGTCTTTCCCTCTTCCTATGACTTAAATTGCTTCAAACTCCGTGTGTCCAGGCATTTTGGCTCGAACGTCCCTTGATTTTGGCCCTGTCACTCTTTCAACTATGGGGGAGGCACTCGCTATAGGCAGTTATGCCTTTTGCCTCCCTCAATCACATAGAAAAAAAACAAAAAAACAAAAAGATAAATGACGAATGAGCGAAGGAAAGAGAGCTAAAGACAGAGCAATATAATAATATTTATGCGAGAGAGGAAGATCACAGCGAGAGGAAAAGAAATAAAGAAAGAGGTAAGAAAGTAAAAGAAATAAGAGATCTGCTACGACTTGGAATCTGAAGACTTGGTTAGATTCTTGCGGGTCATTTTCGAAGACGATTTTTTTGGGGGGTGGAGAAAGAGAGAGCGCGCGCTCATGTGTGTGTGAATTGATCAACAGTTTCTTAGGGCTACTTATGGGGGGATATCTTGTTTTTATTGAATCAACAGTTTCTTAGGGCTACTTATGGGGGGTTATCTTGTATTTATTGATCAACAGTTTCTTAGGGCTACTTATGGGGGGTTATCTTGTTTTTATTGAATCAACAGTTTCTTAGGGCTACTTATGGGGGGATATCTTGTTTTTATTGATCAACAGTTTCTTAGGGCTACTTATGGGGGATTATCTTGTTTTTATTGATCAACAGTTTCTTAGGGCTACTTATGGGGGATTATCTTGTTTTTATTGATCAACAGTTTCTTAGGGCTACTTATGGGGGGTTATCTTGTTTTTATTGATCAACAGTTTCTTAGGGCTACTTATGGGGGGTTATCTTGTTTTTATTGATCAACAGTTTCTTAGGGCTACTTATGGGGGGTTATCTTGTATTTATTGATCAACAGTTTCTTAGGGCTTCTTATGGGGGGTTATCTTGTATTTATTGATCAACAGTTTCTTAGGGCTACTTATGGGGGGTTATCTTGTTTTTATTGATCAACAGTTTCTTAGGGCTACTTATGGGGGGTTATCTTGTTTTTATTGAACATTTTCCCCCTTTTTGTTTTTTTTTTGCTCCCTAGACCTCTTATCAATCTTTAAAAATATCATACCCAAGACCCCCGTCAACATAAATGTGTACAGGATGGCATCCAGGATATAATAATTGATAATATTACACACGGATAAAGAGTGGATACTGCTTATACAGTACAATGTGTGTGTCGCTGGAAAATTCAAGTTATTCACATGATTTAAGTTTTTAGTTCCCCCCCCCCACCCCCAGCAAAGTGCAACATCCTTTTTTACATCATAGGCTTATGCTTGATAAGTTTCAGTTAGATATCTTTAAGAGATGTTGGAACTGGGCTCCTTTTACAACTGGTATACGCAGATGACCTAGTTCTTATCGCAGATAATGTGCAGGATGCCAAGGCAAGGTCAGAGGGCAGGGTCAAATACAAGACTAAGAGTTAATGTAAATATGACCCAAGGTTTTGCACAGTAGATTGGGGCATGGAAATGTAGAAAACAATGGCGTACATCCATGTGGAGGATGCTGAAAAGTGGTGGGTTTCAACTCAATTCAGTGTAACGTCTTTCGTCGCCGGGTACATCATGGGGAAGAAACACTGTAGTAGAATAAAATTACCTCTACCGAGGAAGAAGTCCGAAGTTGGGAAATTTGTATGTACAGTATAGTATGCAAAGGTGAGCTCGTGTTGAATGACCAGCTCATGAGTTTGAACTTTGGCAATGAGTCGCTGGAGATGGTGGACAAGTTTTGCTACTTGGGAGCTACCATCTTGGCCGGTGGTGGGGCCGAAGCCACCGCTATCGCCAGGAATAGATGTGACTTGGAAACGTTCAGAGAACTACTGCCAGTTCTAACCATGAGAAGACTCCCTTTACCCTTGAAGGTGAACAGAAACTTGTAAGCTACATGTATTAGAAGCGCAATGACCTATGCATCAGAAACATGGCCTGTTAAAGTGGATGATATCAACAGATGGAACGTAACGAGATGAGAATGGTGAGGTGGATGTGTGGGGCCAAACTGCAAGATAGGATACTTAGTGAAGAGATGATTAGGTATCAAGAGTATCAGTAATGAGATGCGTACAAGCAGGCTTGTATGGTTTGGGCATGAGGAGAGGATGGATGAACTACTAAGACCAAGAAACACATGGGATCAGATTATACATCCTGTTCTTTAATTTTCAAATTGCAGGACAAGTGAGGTAGCTCTGAATAGGGCTTCCTGGAGCGCCGCCATCAGGATGTAAGTAAAATCGCACTTCATGTGGAGCGCTCGATATTTAAATGTATGTACAGTAAGTGTGTACTGTATATCTGACTATATTATCCGTTAGAACTAATTGTAAGTTGTCTTTTTGAAAGAAGGTAAGAAGATAAAGAGGAAAGAAGAAGGATAATGATAAAAACAAAAAGAAGAATGCAGAGGAGGAGGCGAAGAAGGCAAAAAGGTTAAATTAATAATAATATATAATTGTTATGAAAGAACTGCAGCGTAGGCACTCTATGATAATATCACGATATATACTGTAATTACATACTGTAGATAACGAATGTATATGTAGTGAAATCAAACTTAAGCAATATTCTAATGACCACTCAATGCTTTTCTTTTAAGTCAGTATAGTTAATATTTGTGTAACGAGCAAATGAAATGTCCACAGAATAGCATAGGCAGTAATAATTTAAAGTAGTATTGTAAATAATCCAATATGTCAAAGAAACCACAATTTTCATAAGTGTTATACGTTCAAAGGGCTTCAAATAAACCAAAAAAAACATTAAATATACTAATTTTATGTAGCTAAGAAATATTTACATACTAACAGTGGGATATTTAATGAAAGAGAAATATGTATATATAATATAAATTGAACACAAAATGTCCTTTCAGTAAAAACGCCACAAACGACACATTCTCATTTTTGTAACGCGAAAAAAATAATGGTCAGACTTTGATGTGTCACTTCCAAGTAATGAGGTGAAGAGAGGCTATGAAAGAAATAAAAGATGAAAAGACTCAAACAAACCGGAACAATGAGACGAGCAGATGAATGAGGGAGTGCATGAAAAAGGAGAGAGAAAAAATTATAATGCGAAGAAAGGAGTGTAAATAAGAACAAAAATAGGAGACAATACCCCAGCATAGCGGGTCTTTGAAGTATCCCCCTTCCGTTTTCTTTTGACCCTCTGAAAACTTAAAGGAATGAAAACCGGGAGTCGAGAATTCAGAATCAGTCGAGTTTTAGATGTCGTTTAGCTTTCAGGCTCTCTCTCTCTCTCTCTCTCTCTCTCTCTCTCTCTCTCTCTCTCTCTCTCTCTCTCTCTCTCTCTCTCTCTCTCTCTCTCTCTCTCTCTCTCTCTCTCTCCTGTTTTTTTTTGGTTTTTTGGGGGGGCGTCCTTTGATGTCCCTGCTTCTGGGTTTATCATGAAATTTAGCTGAACGGACTTCTTCTTTTTCCTGGCCGTTATTTTTCTTCAATTATTTTCTTTCTTCATATATTTTAGAGAACGAGGGAATATTAGAGGGAAGGAAGAGTAAAGAGGTGAGTGAAGTAAAGAACATTAAAAGAGAGAGAGAGAGAGAGAGAGAGAGAGAGAGAGAGAGCGAGAAAGGGAGAGATAGTAACATATATACATAAATACACTGAATATACAGATCGTACGAATCAAGCGAGGGGGTCATGACTTCATTCTAGGAGAGAGAGCGAGAGAGAGAGAGAGAGAGCAAGAGAAAAGAGCAATTGATAAATGACGAGGGCAAACTTAAGACAAATATATAAGCGAGGTAACATGGGAAAAATAATGTGAACTCGAAGGAAGAAGAGAGCGAAGTGGATCTAAGGCCCCAGTGTGTTTTTTTTTTTTTTTCCTTCTGTCAAAGAGTGAGTGTAATGGTAAGTAGAAAATCATGTAGAGAATACGAGGGTTTTTGTGTTGTGTTCGTACAGCTCAAAGCTTCACGGGAGCTTTTATGTTTTATAATATTTTGTACCCTGTTCTTTGAGGAACTAATTCTGAATTCATTCGCTTTCTGAAAATTAGAGGGTAATTTATTCGCTATATTACTACTATTAATATTTACTATTTTATATATACCGGCGGGTGCCCAACGCCGAAAGGGATTGAAATAGGGGAGCTATCCCCCCGCCAAAGGTGGCTTTCTAGGGCCTTTCCTAGCTGATGCTGAGAGGATTGGGTTCTAGTCATGTGGTGATGGGCTGGTCTATCAGAGTGAGAACTGAGCGATCTCTGCCATACCCATAGCTTACTCTGACTGTTCCTTTTACTTATATGTTTTCTAGATCTCAAGTGACGGCGTCTTTTCCGTGGATTGACCTCCCAATCTTCCAAGATTGGAAGTCAAAGCGTCACATTTTTCCTTTGCCCCTCAACTTTCTCTTCATAATTGCTGAGGGGTACAGGGTCCTGGGTGGGGCTTTGGTTTCCCGGACGTTTCCGCACCCTCCTCAGCTCCCCGCCATGGAGTGGCTTCGGTCACCCAGGCTTTATTGTGGTCGGCAGGGAGGGTTCTGTGGGGGCGCTCGGTTATGGCCTTGGCCTTGCTCGGGGCCTTGGGGCTGTTCGGCCAGGCAGCTTGGGGAACGACAACAACAACAACAACAACTATTTTATATATATATATATATATATATATATATATATATATATATATATATATATATATATATATATATATATATATATACTCCCAGCCGGACTCGAACCACCAAAAGTCAGGACAAGTTAATCTTCTTTATCACGCCGTGGTGTAGTGGATTAAGCATCGACTCTCGTCCTGACTTTTGGTGGTTTGAGTCCGGCTGGGAGTATATATACATTTAGTAGCTCACATGTATGTCAGATATATATATATATATAATGCCATGGTGTTATGATTTTCCAAATCTTTGTATACATATGTAGTGTGAGAACTGTTTAATATACTTATCTAAATTACTGGCCGTTTTCACATAAAAAAAAACACAGCATTATTATTATTGTTCATTTACGCTATGATAGAAGATAGCTGCACTCACCCTCTCGACTCCACCCTGGGGGGTATCACCGGGTGAGGCATGAGGCCGGCAGTCTTCCCACCCCATGATCCCACATGATCGATCGACTCACTCCAGCCATGAGTTACGTGGTATTCCCCTCGGGCTCTTCCACCAGGCTTGTCACCGGCCAAAACCACCGTGTGAACAAGGTTAACTTTAGGAAGATTTGCCACATGCCCATATAAGCGAAGTTGAGGCTTGAAACTATACAATTTGTCTGTACTTAATTTTAAACAATAGATTCTGGTTTGATACGTGTTTGAACCAACAGTAGCCCATGATAATGCAGAAGCATTAGGAATTATAAGAGTTGGTGTACCTTTCTAAGGCACTGTCGAATATTGCAAGACAGGGAGCACCAGTTCCTTGGAGATCGATGTCTTCGTTTGTTTACGTAAATATCAACAGCGTAACATGCTTTTGTTTTAAGAAAGTTTATACTTTATGCTAGGCTGAGGCGATATTGTACAGATTGGCCCAACTATCAATATAAGGAATATACCCAAGACCTGAAAGTTATCGTCTCATGCATGGAATACATGTCGTACTAGCCGCGTGAGTTCGAATCTCGGCTATGCTAAGACAGTTTCCAGTGCTATATAGCCTTCGTCGCTTAGTGCTGTAGAATTAATTACAGTTGGGGATATCCCCCAGATGAAATTAATTCATAAGGTTATTCAACCTTTATTCAATAAGTCATAAAAGACATGAATATTAGCGTTAGTTCAAGCGACTTTTACTACCAGTGGATCCAACTCTTTGTACAATGTCCTAGGAGGCGGTATGAAAAGCTAAAGTGGAACAGCTAAGATCACAGCATCATCATCATAATCAATGTCAGTGATCCTGTTAATATTGACATTCGAACTTTATAACTTCATGCGACTGTTCGGCACATTAGTCATTCCATAATATTTATAATTTATCTGTTTAATTTTGTTAGTGAATTTCACTTCCTTGTACCTTTCCACTAAAATCTTATCTCTGACTTCCCACACATACGTATACCTCTTCCTCCCACACATATTCATAGCTCTATCTCTACCACATATTTATATATTTTAGGCCTACTAATTACGACATTTAGAGGATAATCTTATATTTAGAAAATAGGGCGAATGTTCACCATATATTCTTATTACCTCCAGTGCACTGTTCACATACCCCCCTCTCTCCCACACGCTTTCATTCCCTATGTTCTCAATACTCACATTCTCACTCTCAAGACCCACACACTTTCCCTCAACACGCACACACACACACACACACACACACACACACACACACACACACACACACACACACACACACACACACACACTGTGTGCGCACCAGATCCGAAGAGTTGATGGAGAAATATCGCAAGATGATCCAGCACTACAAAAAAAAGTCAAGGAATATCATCATCTCAGGCATTCTCCCCAAGATCGACGCACCTGACAAATTCTACGACAAGGCCTTCAGCACAAATAGCCGACTAAAATATTTGTGTCTGAAGGAAGAAGTTGAATTCATCAACCTCTGGGATAATTTCTATAACCAGCCTACTCTGTTCCGCAAGGATGGCACTCATCTAAACCCTGTGGGTTCAGCACGCATGGGTCGTCTCCTACACGAAGCAGTCCGCAGCCATGGATCAAAAAACGCCATCCAGAAGCAGCAGTGACATAAATCATCCAACGCCAAGCAAAAAACAGAGGCAACCGAGGACCACCAGCGATAAGGACCGAAGAAAGCGAGGACCGAGGACAGCCATGAACATACATGTAGATCCGACAAGAACCAACAATATTATTAAAGAGCGTTCCGTGGGTTCTAAAATAACAAATTTAAAGGTTTTCTATGCAAACGCTCGTAGCATACGCAATAAATTTTCAGATTTAGAGGAGCTAGTGTTTACAGAAAATTATGATGTGATTGGCATAACTGAATCTTGGCTCAATACAGAAGATAGAGACTTTTTAGCAGAGTATTCACTTCCCGGTTATGTAATGTTTGAGAAAAGCCGAATAAATCGAAATGGAGGTGGCGTTTTACTTTATATCAAAGAAAGTCTTAACCCTACCCTCTTGTCAAAACCTCAAATTGTGAACGTCGACACATCTTTTGTGCTAATAAAGAATAATAAAGGTACAAAAATAATACTTGCGTTAATATACAGACCTCCAGCTCAATCAGTGCAAACTGACCGAGAAATTTACGAACAAATTGCAGATGTAAGTAACTCACAAGATACCGTAATTTTTGGCGACTTTAATTTACCTGTGACCAAGTGGGGCGATACTCTTACTTCACACTCCGGACATGACTTGTATACGAACTTGCAAGAGATTTCGCTTTATCAATTTGTTCGAACACCGACCCGTGGTAATAACGTTCTTGACATTGTACTTGCAATAAAAGAAGAATTAATAGAGAATTTGAATGTTGGTGATGAATTCAGTAACAGCGACCATCGTACGATAACTTTCACTTTAAACTTTAATAGTAACGAAGCAAATAGTAGCATCGAAAAAGTCCCTAATTTCAAGAAAGCAAACATTCATAAACTTAGAGCTATGTTTAAAGAAACTGACTGGAGCTTTTTAATTAACAATAACGACATAAATACATCTTGGAAGTTATTCGAAACCACTTACCTAAAAGCAGTGCAAGACTGCATACCATCGAAAATACGGCGTCCAGGCCATAATAATAAGCCCAAATGGTGGAATAAAGATATTTCAAACTGCCTGCTTGCTAAAAAATTTGCTAATGATAGATTAAAATCCTCACAAAATGACGAAGAACGGGTGAAATTTGTAGAGCTACGACGCAAAGCCAAAAAGTTAATTAAGCAAAGTAAAAAGACCCTAGAGTTACATATTGCGAATCAAAGTAAAACAAACCCGAAAGAATTATATAGTTATATCAGAAAGAAAACAGTAGTTACTTCAACTGTTGGACCGTTAGTCGATGAAAATGGAGAATACACCAAAGACGAAGTACAAATGAGTAATGCCCTCAATACCTTCTTTGCATCAGTTTTTACAACAGAAGACCTCAGTGATATCCCTACACCATCGCCGATTCAGATTGATAATTCAGATGTTCTAAGCAATATCACCGTTACAGAGAGAGAAGTATTGAATTGTTTAGATAAACTCAAGGTAAATAAAACGCCAGGACCTGATACAATCTCGCCTAGAGTTCTAAAGGAAGCTAAGGATGAGCTCTCCAAACCACTGACTTTACTATTCAATAAATCCTTGCAGTCTGGAACTATGCCTGATCAGTGGAAGATAGCCAACGTAACACCGATATTCAAAAAAGGCAGCAAATCCCTACCCAGTAACTATCGTCCAATTAGATTAACCTCAGTTGTATGTAAAATGCTAGAAACGGTCATAAGAGACAGACTCGTAAATGACTTAGAGGAAAATAACATACTTAAAGATACTCAACACGGCTTTCGTAAAAAACGTTCCTGTTTAACAAACCTCTTAGACTTCTTCCACGATATCCTCAACCTCTACGATGAGAGTAAAGCTGTAGATATTATATACCTTGATTTTCAAAAGGCCTTTGACAAAGTTCCCCACAAACGTTTACTGCTAAAACTAAAAGCGCATGGAATACAAGACGGTGTGTTGAAATGGATAGAAAATTGGCTCAGCGACAGAAAGCAAAGAGTAGTCATAAACGGTAAGGCATCTAAATGGACCAATGTAAGTAGCGGGGTACCCCAGGGATCGGTACTAGGACCAATTCTCTTTCTAATTTACATCAACGACATAGATGAGGGTCTCACCTGTACAATCTCAAAATTTGCTGACGATACAAAAATTGCAAATAGCGTACTTTCAAAAGAACAAGTTGACGATATGCAACACAATCTAGATAAATTGTCACATTGGGCCCAAATTTGGCAAATGAGTTTCAATGCGGATAAATGTAAAGTACTACATATCGGATACCTAAATGAGAAAGCAAACTATTCGATGAATGGCACTCAGCTTAAGAATGTAAACAGAGAAACCGATCTGGGAGTAACAATATCGAGTAACCTAAAACAGAGTCAACAATGTTCAGAAGTTGTTAAGAAGGCAAACAAAATAATTGGCTTTATAGGCAGGTCATTTGAGCATAAATCCAAAGACGTTATCCTAACCCTTTACAATTCCTTAGTCCGCCCTCTTCTGGAATACTGTGTTCAATGCTGGTGCCCTTATTACCAAAAAGACATAAACAAGCTAGAACGAGTTCAACGTAGAGTTACCAAAATGATACCGAGCCTAAAGAACAAACCATACGAAGAGCGTCTTAGAGAATTAAATCTATTTCCTTTAACCCAGCGCAGATTAAGAGGTGACTTAATTCAAGTGTTCAAAATCATCAAAGGCATCGACAATATGAACTGTAGTAAGTACTTCACTATCGACCAATCTAATTACACGCGGGGAAACGGTTGCAAAATTATTGGTAAATCTTTTAACTCACACGAATCTAAGAATTTCTTCTTCAATCGAGTTGTCAACTTGTGGAATGGGCTTCCCCGAGACGTTATAGACTGCAGCACCGTTGATTCATTTAAAAATATCTCGCATCAAACCCGCGACTGACTGCGTTTGTAAATGAATAACTTTATTTTATCCTCCCCTCAGTTACTAACCCATATGTCCCCTACTAACTTCCTAGTCCTGCCACGGACATTAGTTCCAGGGCAGTAGTTCCCTTTCCAATGTTCCCTTACCCACTCTAAACCACTGTTTGGACACTTGATCCTCAGTGTTTTGGAGGACAAGCAGCCTAGAAGGGTCACTAGACCTGTTGTTGCTTGATTTCCTATGTACTCCTTTGTACTGCCAATACTCAATACACACATTCATTCACAAATCCCACACTCAATCACGACCCCCCACACTCACTCCCAATCTCCACACTTACCTTCAACCCTCACACACAACTACCTCCAATCTACACACTCACTCCCAATGCCCACACTCGCTCTCAATTTCAACACTCTCTCTGAACACACACACTTACTCTCAACCCTGACAACTACTCCCAACCACCCCACTTTCAACCCCTAAACTCACTCTTAACCCACACATTCTTACTCAATCCCATCCCACACACTCACTCCCAACCACCACATTTTCAACCGACGTACCCTCATCCCTCACACACATATTCCCAACTCACACACTCACTCTCAATCGCAAAACACTCACTCGCTCTCAACCACCACGCACTCACAACACACTCACTCTTTATCCCCACAATCACTCTTTATCCCCACAATCACTCTTAATTCACACTCACTTTCATTACACATACCTGCTCTCAACCCTCACATTCACTCTCAACCCCCAAATTCACTCTCAACATCCACATTAACTATCAACCATCACACACACACACTCAACCCCCACATATACTCATCATGCACACTCTTAACCTACACGCTCACCCTCAATCACTCGCAACCCCCACATTCACTCCCTACCCCCACATATACACACACTCATCTCCCACACTCAACCTACACACACGCTTTCATCCTCCACATACTCATCCCCCACAGTCTCATCCCCCCACAGTCTTATTCCCCCACAGTCTTATCCCCCTCAGTCTCATCCCCCACACTCTATTTAATCCTCCACACTCTTAACCTACACACTCAACTCCCACACACACTCATCCCCCACACACTCAACCTACACACTCTCTTTCATCCTCCAAATTCATCCCCCACACTCACCATCAACCCCCGCACACACACTCAACCCTCACACACACACTCAAGCCTCACACACACACTCAACCCTCACACACTCTCATCCCCCCCCCCCACTCTTTCATCCCCCCACACTCTTCCTCACCCCCCTGGCCCCCTAAACCTTGACTAAGACCTGTGAAACTATTGACACTGGAGGGAAGGGGAGCAAATGACCACTGAGGAGGGCTGTTAAGGGCTGGGATGGCCTGCGAGGGACTGGGAGGAGAGACTGTGAATGACTGGGAGATTGTGAGGGATTGTAAGGGTCTGTGAGGGGCTGTGGGAGACTGTGAATGACTGGGAGGGACTGTGCATGACTGTTAGGGACTAGAAGAGACTGTTAGGGACTGGAAGGGACTAGGCGAAACTGTGAATGACTGTTAGGGACTGCGGAGGACTGAGATGGGAGGGGGGCTCTCTGAAGGACTGAATGACTTAAGAACTGTGATGGGATGGGCTATGAAGGACTATGGGGGATTATGAAGGACTGTGTGAGATTATGAAGGACTGTGAGATGCTGAAATGTGCTGTGCCAGTCCTACAATATGCAAGGTAAAAGCAAAATGTATTAGTGAAATGGGCCATAATACTGTTTTGAAGGTACACGTTTGCAATTTCCTTCTAATGGACTCTTATCGGAGAGACTTGTTTTTCTTTTCCCTAGACTTCTATAAAGCTATAAAAAAGAACACCCTTATGATCACCCTTCGAGATAATTGTTTACGTTTTTCGGTAGAAACATGTCTCGGCCGAATCCTCCGAAACTACAGGCTCGGTCTCACTCGCCAGGAAACAATCGACACGTGAAGGGCATGAAAGGTTATAATGTTGAAGACAAAAAAATGCGCTGAAAAGTCTTAGAATTGCTTAACTAATGGGGGCGAACGTCTTAAAATCTCAAATCTAATGGGGCTAAGCATGAGGGTGAAGGGTGGGTCCAGAAAAACAAAATCCTCTCCCCAAGTCTATGAACTCTGGGACTGCGAAAAGGCAACTAAAAGCTAAGAGAAATCCTACATTGATATGAGCGGTTCTGAACAACTATACAGATTCTAAATATATAATTGTCATAAAGCTCAAATTGATTAGCATAAACGAGTGTGGAGGATGAAAGAGAGTGTGTGGGGGTTGAGTGTGTGTGCGTGTGGGGGAGTTAAGTGTGTGTGTGTGAGGGGGGGGGAGGTTTTGAGAGTGCTTGCGTGTGGCTTGAGTATGAGAGTTGTGATGTTGCAACTTGTATTAACCCCTTGAGGATTATGACGCATTTTGACAGTTTAGTCTAGCTATCATTAGACGATTTTATTAGTCATACGTCAGAGGGTTGATTTGGGCCAGCGTTTACCATTACAACTCTCACATATCATTCTTAACCCGTACAGTACCAGGGTCGTCCATTTCATCCTATTCTGGCAACTATTAGATGATATAATTCAGCTTAGGAAGGACCACTAGCAATAATAAGGTTTCAAACTATATCAACCAACCCTTTTAACTACCACAGATCCTTCCTAAGCCGCATTATATAGTTAAAATATAGCTAGAATAAAGTATAACACGTCGCTGGTACTCAAAGGGTTAAGGTGTATAAAATCGTCTACAGATAGCCAAAATAAACTGTTAAAACGCATCATGATCGCCAAGGGGTTGAAAGATAAATCATCATGACCAACTTCCCCCCCCCCCCCACTCCCCCTTTTGCATCTCCCCCATTAAATCCCACCCCCCCCTGGGATGCCGGCTCAGGGGTATCAATCTAGGCTCATCAATGCAGTTGGGAAAATATGGTAATCCTTTCCTCACACACTGCCGGAGTTCGGAGTCTGGTGTGTAATGTACGCTTGATATAGTTAGCTTCGTTTGTGGGGGTATTAGAGCTACTCTTGGTTTGGTGGTAGTTCGATCATGCTTGGTTTTATATTGGCAGTTACATACATTTACTGTCTTGGTAACTCTGTACGTTTTTTGTTTTGTTTTTTCCTGTATAGGATATGAATTTCTTTCAAGGAGTGTTAAGTTAGATGCTGTTTTTGCTAAGGACACGTTTTGTGAGAGCGCTTTACATGCATTTCACTACGCAGGGCAACTTTACGCATTTATGTATTAATGCTAAACAAAAATCAGGCTAATTTGGTGTTTACTTGATGCATGGAGTAAAGTAAGTTAGTAGAGAAATTTGGATACATGAAGATTAAGTTGTGAAATATGACGTAAAGTAAAAGATAAAAACAAAATACGGTTAACGTGTATTCGTGGTAATATATAAATCAATATTGATGATGTGAATATCATAAATAGGATTTACTAAATCAAATACGTTATATAAAACAGTCTGCATTGTAGAGGGGCTCTTATGTTACGTAATAATCTTGTGTCACCAAACGAAAAGCGCGTCTCCCTCCCTCCCCCTTCACAATCTGTTCCCCTTCTTGTGCCCTCGGTTTCACCCTCACCCCTCCCTCTTTCTCCCTCTACCCTCACCCCTCCTCCTTCCTTCTCCCTCCTCCACCGTCATCCCTCCTTCCTTCTCCCTCCTCCACCCTCACCCCTCCTCTCTCCCTCACCCCTCCTCCACCCTCACCCCTCCTTCCTTCCTCACCCCTCCTTCGTTCTTACCCCTCCTTCCTTCTCCCTCTCCACCCTCACCTCTCATCCCTCCTTCCTCCACCCACACCCTTGTCCCTCACCCCTCCTTCTTTCTCCCTCTTCCACCCTCACCCTCACCCTTCCTTCCTCCTCCCTCACCCCCCCTTCCTGCTCCCTCCTCCACCCTCATCTCTCCCTCCTCTACCCTCACCCTTCATTCTTTCTCCCTCCTCCACCCTCACCCCTCCTTCCTTTTCTCTCACCTCTCCTCCCTCCTTACCCCTTCTTCCTTCTCACTCCTCCGCCCTCACCCTCACCCTTCTTTCCTTTTCCTCCACCCTCACCCCTCCTTCCTTCTTATTCCACCTGCATACACCCTCACCCCTTCTTCCTTCTCCCACACCCCTCTTCCACCCTCACCCCTCCTATCTCCCTCCTCCACCTTCACCCCTCCTTCCTCCACCCTCACCTCTCCCTTACCCACATCACCCCTCGCCTGTCATCCCTCTTCGCTCCCCTCTCGCCATTCACAATCACTCTGCCCCTCACCCCACACTAGTCCCCTCACTCGTTACACAACCCCGTTCACCCCTCAACAGTGTTGCCAATTTAGCTACTTAACCGCTAGATCTAAAGGTATTTACTTCGATCTAGAAGCAAACGTTTACATCTAGCGACATGAATTCTAGCGGTATTCTGGAGATTTGAGCCATTTTTGAGTGATATTCTAGAGATTTTGGCATTATTCTAGCGATGTTCGGCTTGTATTTACTATCTAGCGGACTTGATTTGGTAACTCTGGCCCTCAACCTCTCTACACCCGGCTCCTCTCTCCACAACATCTCACTCTTGGACTAACCTCTAAACTCTAAAGCCTCACTTCTTGGTTCCCTCAGCTCCTTACTCGCTCTACCTTTCATTAAGGGGGATCCGTTTTTTTTTTTTTTTTATCTTTCTCCCATTTTCTCTCTTTCCCTGGCTTGTATCCATTCGGCGCCATTCAGCCAACTGTTTTAAGGCGTTTATCCCCATCCAGGTGTTGATTTCTTTCTGGCGAGCGATAGCGAGCCAGCATTGTATGGAGAAATCTGGCTTCGCCGGAGACATTTTTCTATCGAAATATGTAAAAATGTAGCTTGCTGTCAAAACAAAAATATATACATGCTGGCTCGCTACCGCTCGCCAGGAAAATATCGACACCTGGATGGGGATAAAAGTCTTAAAACAGTAGGCTGAATGGGGCCGAATGGATACAAGCCAAAGAGAGGGAGAGAAACAGAAAAAAGCGAGGTGGGCTCCCTTAACTCTTTCAGTACCTTTCTCCTCCTCCTTTTCACCATATTCTTTCTGGACACTATTAGGCGATTTTCTTCAGTTTAGGAAGGATCTGTGGTTGCTCAAAGGATTACATGGGATATGTTGCAGCCTTTTAATTGTTAAGAGGTCTTTCCTAAGATGAATAAAATAGTCTAATTATTGCCGTAATATACTGAAGAGGACGTCACCGGTACTGAATGGGTTAATCTCTTAACACTGTTACATATCCATACAAACTCCAGCACTCCCTTCGAATTCTGGCAATCTCCATCCCAATCACTCAGTACCCACAATCCTTTCTCTCTCTCTCTCTGTCAATCTCCATCCCAATCACTCAGTACCCACAATCCTTTCTCTCTGTCTGTCAATCTCCATCCCAATAACTCAATATCCACAATCCTTTTTCACTCTGTCAACCACTCGAATTACCTCTTTGTTTTACTTCTCACTCATACTACCCCGTCTTATTTAATTAACAAATAATGTATTTTTATTTTTTATTTAAAACAAAAATGCCCTGATCACTCTTTCCCTCATTGCTCACATCTACTTTCTTGTTATCCAATAACAACCTCTCCCTTAACACTCTTTCCCCTATTTAACACATCTTTCTTGTTATCCAATAACAACCTCTCCCTTAACACTCTTTCCCCTATTTAACACCTCTTTCTTGTTATCCAATAACAACCTCTCCCTTAACACACTTTCCCCTATTTAACACAACATCTTTCTCGTTCACCCTCTTATAAAAACCTCTCCCTTTTCAATGTTTTCCTTCATTTATCACACCTTTTTCGTTCAAGCTCCAATAAAAAAAACCCGCTCCCTTAATACTCTTATACTCGTTTATCACATCATTCACGTTCAACCTCATACTTACAACCTCCAGTTCACTTAAGCTATCCTTTCCCACAACTTCATCCTCACCCTACCTCTCAATTTCCACAACTCTTTTCTCAATTCTATAATAATTTAACCCCTTGGGAATCATGACGCGTTTTGACAGTTTATTCTGGCTATCATTAGAAAAGAGTAAAGACTGACTTTATTATCCCTCTGACTTACATAAACCCTTCCAAATCTGAATAATATCGTTTAATAATAACCAGAAAATATAAACTAAATGCGTATTGATCTTGAAAGGGTTAAGCCTCTTCCTCTTTCTATAATTCGTCTTCCTTCAATCAGTAAAATCCCTTTCTTTCCACAATTCCTCTCCTCAACCTTCTTTAACAACAGCTAATCCTCACTTCGCCCATTCTCCCTTGTATGCATTTTTCTCTCATTTATTTTTAACCCTTTGAATACCGGTGACGTCTTTCATATATTTCACATACCGGTATATTTAGAGTATTATATTTAGCTTAGGAAGGATATATGTTCGCTAAATGGATTAATTGAGATTGTAGGTAGCCTTTTAATTATTAGAAGTCCTTCCTGAGCTGAATATAATCACTTAATTAATTACCAGAATATATAAAAAAGAACGTCACCGGTATTGAATGGGTTAATGTTATGGTTGGATAGAAAAGGTTCGGCATGGAAAAAGATGGAATGAAAAGAAGTAGAGACGGTATCACAATTTACCACTTGCGAGTTGCAGGCTATAAGGAAGTTGGACCCGTAAACATCACTATCATGCAGAAATGTATTAATAATGTAGGTTTCTGATGGATAGAAAGTATGATTAATCCCCCTATATTTGCCCCTCTTCCACCTTGCCCAGCAAATCCCTTCCCTCCCCACTCCCCCTATATTTTCTCCTCTTCCCTTTCCCCCAGCAAATCCTTACTACCCTCTCCCCCCTCCCTCTACAGTTTCCCCTCTACCCCCTTCCCCAGCAAATACCCTCCCTCCCTCCTCCCCCTATATTTCCCCTCTTCCCTCTCCCCCAGCAAATCCTTACTCCCCCGCTCCCCCCTCCTCCCCCGGTGGTCGGATGGCAGTTTATCCCAGCTGATCCCAATACCCAGGGGTAATTAGGAGCTAAATAGCACTGGTTGCGGTATTGGAGGAACTGGGGGTGTGGGGAGAGAGCGAAAGAGTGAGAGGGGGAGGGGAGGGGGGGAGTTCATAGTAATTTTCTTTTCAAATACTATAAACAATTGTAATCTTAATATTTTATTTCCCATGATCACATGTTGGGTAGTATTGCATGTCAGCAATAGTCTTCAATATATAAGTAACGCGCTAAATATAGATCAAAGACTCCGCGCAATGCTGGAATTGGCTTCGATCTGATTTGAAAAAAGAAAAAAAATCGCACGTCATTAGCATAGTGTCATAAATATTTTGGCCAATACACTATGTATGGAAGAAAGAGAAGAAAGATAGAGCGAGAGAGAAGATGCATAAAATTATCTAAATAGAGAAACTCTTAAGGTAAAAATGAAGCTATAAAATACGGTATATAAAATATAGATATATTACATAATAATACGTACCGGTAGTCTTATATTTGTTCAACAACACCAGTTCTTCCAGAAGAGTACACCAACGTTCAGCTTACGTTACAACATTGTAATTACAAGATCAGCGACGCCATTCATACACCAAATACAAAAGCAACAGCAGGGACTGTACATAAATAATATTAAGGGGGGTCACCGGTTTTTTTTTTATCTTTCTCTCCGTTTCTCTCTTTCCATTCGGCCCCATTCAGCCAACTGTTTTAAGACGTTTATCCCCATCCAGGTGTCGATTTTTTCCTGGCGAGCGATAGCGATCCAGCATTGTATGGAGAAATCCGGCTTCGCCGGAGAAATTTTTCTATCGAAAAATGTACAAATTTAGCTTGCTGTCAAAACAAACTTATATATATATATATGCTGGCTCGCTGCCGCTCGCCAGGAAAATATTGACACCTGGATGTGGGTAAGCGTCTTAAAACAGTAGGCTGAATGGGGCCGAATGGATACAAGCCAAAGATAGAGGGAGAGAAAGAGAAAACAAGCGAAGTGGGCTCCCTTAAAGAAAAAGAAAAACAGAACTAGAGAAGAAAATCCTGTGGAAAGAGTGAGACCAACGCTAAGGAGCAGGGTACCAAATCAAGTCCGCTAGATGCCGTAGTAAATTAATGCCGCTAGTCGCTAGAATAACAGCCCCATCTCTACAATATCTCTCTCAAATGGCTCAAATCTCTACAATATCTCTCTCAAATGGCTCAATCTACAGAATATCGCTAGAATTATGTCGTTAGATGTAAAATATGCATGTAGATCGAAGTAAATACCTCTAGATCTAGCGGTAAAGTAGCTACATTGGCAACACTGCTAAGGGGTGAGAGCGGCGGTCAAAGGGAGAAGAGGGGGTTATGGGAAAGTTGGGAAGCCACGGGTTCCGCCTATACCAAACTTATTGTTGCTCTGGGATTCCCAAATATAATCGCGTCGGTCACCAGAGGCCTATTATGAAGGGAGGGGGAGAAAAGGGGGGGGGGGTTATAAGAGAGAGAGAGAGAGAGAGAGAGAGAGAGAAGAGGCAGTGAAAAATGATAATTTAATAAGGGGATAGCTATAGAGAAGATGTTAGAAGGGAAACAAAGGTAAGATTGACGTAGAAAATAGAATATTGGAAATGAGAAAATAGGGAGAGGAAATGGGAAATTATTATATAGGCAGAAGGAGGCAACTTACAAAATGTTGGAATGCTATAAAGGCAGGTGTTGGAAAGAGAGTGAGGGCGAGAGTAACGCACACAATGACATACTGAAAAAGGGTGAATGGCGATGGAGGGAACAGGAGGGTAAATGTTGGAAAAGGATACAATAAAGATAAAGTGATTACAAAGGGAGGTGTAAGGGAGAGAATGGGGGTAAAGTAGCGTATGGAAGAGGGTAATGGAAATAATAAAGGAGAAATAGCAACACATGGATTATGGGAGAAAGTTAGAAAGGATAAAATAAGATAAAGTTAATAGAAAGGAAGATGTTAGGAAGGGAATGAGGGGAAAGCAACGTATAAAAGAGTAATTACAAAAGGGGGAAATAACAATAGAAGGAACAAGTGTGAATGTTAGAAAGGATAAATCAAGAAAAAGTTAATAGACAGGGAGGTGTTAGTGAGGGAAGGGGGGAAGCAACGTATAAAAGAGGGTAATGGAAATAGTAAAGGGGAAATAGCAACAGAGGGAATATGGGAGAATGTTAGAAAGGATAAACTGAAGATAAAGAGATTAGAAAGGGAGGTGTTAGGGAGGGAATGGGGAGAATGCAACGTATAAAAGAGTAATGCAAGAAAAATAAATAACAGTAGAGGGAGCAAGTGAGAATGTAATAAAGGATAAAATGAAGATAAAGTGATCAGCAAGGGAGGCGTTAGGGAGGGAATGAGGGTGAGAGTAACGTAGATACCAGGTCATAGAAAGGGGAGAATGGTGAGAGAGAGAGTAAGAGAAAAACTAATAGATAATAATGGAAGGGCACTGGAGGGAGCAAGAGGGAACCTAAACAAAAATAAGAGTAAGATAAAATGATCAGAATGGAAGGGGTTAGAAATGGAAATGGGAAGGAGAAGGAGGAGGAGGACGAGTGCTCTTCAGTCAATTTTCGATAAGCAAGATTTTTGTTTCATACTACTTGTTGGTATTTTCGTATTGGAAACAACTAGACTGATAACACTTAAAGAGACTGAAATAATATATAATTTGACTTAAGGGGAAGGGTTTATCATTTGGTCGGTTTATTTATTTATTTCATTTTGTCCCCTCGCTAGACCTCCATCAAGCTCTAAAAAACACCCCCTAGACCTTCAAGATATATTTGTACATATTTCGGTAGAAAAATGTCGCGCCCAAAGGCCGATTCCTCCTAAAATGACATGCTCGCTAGCTCTTGCCAGAAAATGTGTTGACACCTAAATGGCACGAAAGGTCCTAATATTGACAAAGAAATGGGGTGAAAGGTCTTAGAATCGCCAGCCTAATAGGGCGAAAGCCTTACAATCTCAAAACAAATGGGGCCAAACATGAGGGAGAAGGGGGATCTAGAAAAGCGATATCTCTCTCCTTAAGAAGATGCCAGACCACCATTGTCTGAAAAAGTTTCCGAAAAAAATGCTCGTATAAAACAGGGAAATGGATAAAGGGTTGTAGAGAGAGAGAGAGAGAATAACAATAACGCAGGTAATTATGAATCAAAATCCATTACTTCCAATCACTCAATATCCAGCTTGTTCTTCATCCATGCTGCTTGTTCTCCTATGTTCACCTATTCATCTCTATAATTGCTTTCATCCTCTCCTTTCACTCCCGCTTGTCTCTCCAATTACCCAATATGTCTCTTATTTCCCACATTAATTCGCTTTTCTCGGTCAATTTCTTCCCATTTCGATCACAGACTCTCTCATTCTTACACCCTCCCTCTCCCCAAATGCTTCCGTCTCTCTCTCTCTCTCTCTCTCTCTCTCTCTCTCTCTCTCTCTCTCTCTCTCTCTCTCTCTCTCTCTCTCTCTCTCTCTCGCTCGCTCTCGCGCTCTCTCTCTCTGTCAAATTATTCGGGTAGATGAGTGCGTATGGTAATGTCGTGTAGGGAGATAGATAGATAGATAGAAGAGGGAGCTGCAGGGAGATTGATATATACAGTACAGGGAAGGACAGTAGGAAGGTGGTGGTATGGGGCGGCTATGGGCGTCTCTATGGTGTGGTGGGTTGAGCGTCTTGTACACTCGGGGACACAGGTTATGGTTCCTTCTGATTCATCGAGCTGCATAAGGTGAAGTTTATGTTTTTCTGAACCCCTTCTACCTCGTGTTTAGCTCTATTATATTTTATATTTTAAGACCTTTCGCACCAATAATTTTGCTATTTGAAGACCGGTAAAATTTCATGTTGCCATATTGATTACTCAACTATTACTAAAATTGAGTTGCGAAATGGGTTGTCAATTATGAAGACTATATTTTTATGTTACAGAAACATAACAGTTCCATATTATTCCATTATTTATTGAAAAAATCAGCTGCTAAGATATTTTATTTACCATCAGCTGTTCGCATGCTTATACATTGTCCCGGCTAATGAGTGGGACTAAATTTCAGAGACTTTAAACCAATATCCTAATAATTATAATATATTGGTTGAGTGCAGGAGAGAAAAGAACACTGGATTTTTTTTTGAGAAAAGTGTGAACGCAATAAAAGAGATATGGCAACTTTCAAACAATATAGAGTACAGAAAACGTAACCAAACAGAAATAGAGAATATCCACAATAATGGGGAAACCTATAGAGAAAACGAAATGAGGCAAACCAAAAATACTGTACAGTATATAGAAAAAAAAAATCAACTGAAGAAATATAGAATGTGAACGAAAATAGAGCAGAGAATGAAAGACACAAACAATGAAAATAAAAATGTATTACATGACCAAAGGGCAGAAAAGAGGGGAAAAGAGTAAGAACTAGAGGGGAACTCGGTACAGCGCTCTACCGATCGCCTCCAAAATGGAATTACTTCTTCCTTGGCGCATATCCTATCTTGATACCAATATTCGTGAACACTTTGTGAGCCTCCTACGCTGGCGAAGGTATTCGCTCTACCGATCGCCTCCATAACTGCATCACTTCTTACTTGGCGTATATCCTAATTGCCCACCAAATTTCGTGAACGTCAGTTCATAACTTTTTTTAGATTTGTTTTTATAGACAGACAAATAGACAAACAAACGGATGCAAACACATTTCGTTAGTCCAACTTCGTTGACGGGGATAATAGAAGGAATGGTAGAGACAAACTCATGAAACCAAATGTAGTGAAAACAATATGACAGAAAGGGAATATTAGAGAAAATGACATAGAAATCAGGGGGCAAGGCGTAAATAATGGAAACGGCAACTAATACCCGGGCACAAGGCAGGGAGGGAGGGGAGATGAGTGGGAATAAAAGGAAGGGAGGAGGTAAATTGTGTTCAAACAGATGAGTGAGGGATTATGGCTTACTGGGATGGTCACCAGAGGGAGGGAGGGACGGATAGAGGGAGAGAAGGAAGGAGGGAGGGAGGGTTTGTAGTGGTGGTGGGAACATGGGAGAGAGACATGGTAGGAATATGGTACTGTGGTTTGCTGTTAATTCTATTTGTTCTCTCTCTCTCTCTCTCTCTCTCTCTCT
Organism: Paralithodes platypus; assembly: GCA_032716605.1. Classification (NCBI taxonomy): domain Eukaryota; kingdom Metazoa; phylum Arthropoda; class Malacostraca; order Decapoda; family Lithodidae; genus Paralithodes; species Paralithodes platypus. The sequence goes on along the minus strand of CM064519.1, from coordinate 49,080,629 downwards.
ATATATATATATATATATATATATATATATATATATATATATATATATATATATATATATATATCAAGCCTTAAAAAAAGCACTCCCCCAAGACCATCCTTCAAGATAAAATTGTACATTTTTCGATAGAAAAATGTCCCAGCCGAAGGCCGGATCCTCTTAAATTAAAGGCTCGCTATCGCTCGCCAGGAAAGAATCGACACTAAATAACACGAACAGTCTTAATATTGACAAAGAAATGAGGCGAAAAGTATTTACATCGCCAAACTAACAGGCCGAACGTATTCAAATCTGAAAACTAATGGGGCTAAACATGAGGAAGAAGGGGGGCCAGAAAAACGACCCATCTCCCCTTAAACCCTTTCAGTATACCGTAACGCATTTCTTTACTTTAGTCTGGCTATCATTAGACAATTTTATTCAGGACAGTACAGAATTGATGACGTCGGAGAGTTAATTGAAATATTTGTTCCATGTTCATTATTAACCCCTTCTGTACCGCCGATTTTTTTTTTTTTTTTTTTTTTTTTGGGGGGGGGACACATTTAGACGATTTTATGAATCTTGGGAGGGATGTATGGCAGCAAGAAGGATGATTTGAGATCGTCTGTAGCCTTTTAATTGGTAGACGCCCATCCTAAACCGAATAAAATCGTCTGATGGTTGCCAGAATATAATGAAAAAGACGTCCCCGGTACAGAAGGGGTTAAAGAGCCTTCCAAAGCCTTAGTAAAATCGTCCGTTTGCCTAAATAAATTTAAAAACGTGTCATTGTGTACCGAAAGGGTTACGATGAAAACTAAATTGACGATGCCGTATAAAACTAGCTGAAAGCAAAGATAGATGAAAATAAAAATGTAAGACAAATAAATTGATTAGATCCAGAAATGTAATTGGTATGCACTTATTCCGTATCCAATAATATGATATACTGTATACGGTACTAACGGGAGGGAGAATGGTGGGAAGGGGTAAGTAAAGAATGACAGTTTGGGGGGAGAGGGGAATGATATAGTGAGAGAGAGAGAGAGAGAGAGAGAGAGAGAGAGAGAGAAGAGAGAGAGGAGAGAGAGAGAGGAGAGGAGAGAGAGAGGAGAGAGAGAGATAGAGAGAGAGAGAGAGAGAGAGAGAGAAGAGAGAGAGAATAGAGAGAGAGAGAGAGAGAGAGAGAGAGAGAGAGAGAGAGAGAGAGAGAGAGAGAGAGAGAGAGATGGGCCGTTTTTCTGGTCCCTCTTCTTTCTTATGTTTAGCCCCATTAGTTTTCAGATTATATGACGTTCGGTCCATTAGTTTGGCGATTTTAAGACCTTTCGCACCATTTCTTTTTCAATATCAAGACTTTTCGTGTCATTTAGGTGTAATTTTTTCCCTGGCGGGCGATAGCGAGCTTGAAGTTTTAAGAGGAACCGGCCTTCGGCCAGGACATTTTTCTACCGAAAAATGTACACATTTATCTTGAAGGGGGATCTAAGGGGAGTTTTGTTTAAGCTTGATGGAGGTCTAGCGAGGAAATTAAGAAATGAAGGAATAAATGAATTAAACCAAAAACATAAAACGGCCCATCTCCCATTAAAGGACAAACAAGAAAAGTAAGAAGAAAAATATCTGCTACAAATGAGAGTGAAAGCCTAAATTACCGGGGAGCTAAGTGACCGAAGAGTTTGACATCAACGGATATTCGGGTGTTGACATCAAAGAGGACCTACGTGGTGACAGGAGGCGGTGAGGGTGACAGACAGAGATTGACAGGTTGGTGACAGAACACGTTGACAGATAAAACAATGAAGGCAGTGATCGAAAAGTGCGCTGTCAACAAATATGGGCTTAACCCTTTCTGTACCGACGACATCTCTTATATTGACGATTGTGTGCAGTATAAGAAAGATCTGTGGTAGTTAAAAATAGATAAGCGAGATAGTTCATATATTCTTTCTATATTTTGACGATTTTGTGCAGTATGAAAAGGATCTGTGGTAGTAAAACAGGGTTAAGTGAAATAGTTCTAAGCCTGTTAATTGCTGGATGCCCTTTTAAAACTGAATTAAATTTTTAAATAATTGCCAGAAGAAAGTTGAAGGGACGGCACCGGAACTGAACGGGGTAAGAAAGGATGAAAATGGGAATTATACTGTACCTAATTATATGATACAAAAGTATATCAAATACTCAAAGGTAGCCTAAATCGCTATCAATATACCCAACTTTATTTTTTTACCAGCTTTTTTTGTTTTGTTTTCTACTTTAATATGCACAAGGTGATGAGGAAAATACAATGACGTTGACAAATAAATTAGACGAAATGACCAAAGGTAAAAATGCCACAGCAGGTTATGAGGTTATTGGCTGAGGGAAGTGGAGATGACAGGGACAGAGGAGAGTGACGCGATAATGACACGGTGATGACAGGACAGATTGACAGTAGAGAGTGGTGACAGAGGGAGTGGTAACATAATGAAGTGATGGAGACGGGGAGACAGACAGAAGGGGTGTCACATGAGAGTGCATTTCGAGCAATATTTTAGGGCAATTATGATCTGGCAACTTCAAGATGTATGCATGACCAGAATTCAGCCACCTAACGTAATCTGCATTCAGTCTACTTTCAGATATCAATAAAGAAGAACATCGAAATATTGACAGAAAAAACTTACTCATAGAAAATTGCCAGAAAATCTTGATGGAGGTCTTTGTAGAAAAAAAACTTAGAAAGAATAGAAATATTGTTAAGTTATGAGAGTATTACTGTAACACATGTAAGCGAGTGGTTAAAGACTTCAGTGAGCGGTGGTGTGTTTATCGGTACACACTTTAGTTTTGCATGGTTACGAGTACATTTTTCGATTTTTAAACCTAAATATATCCATCTAGATCAAACTTAACCTAACCTAAGCTAACCTAACTTACCTAACCTAACCGAAAACATTCCATTTAAACGTATTTTAAAGAGGTGTGTACACTTAAACTGTCGCCCTAAACCTCATGTACCTGCAAACCTACATAATCAATTTTGTACCTTTAAGCACACCACCGCTTGTCCACACACACACACACCCATACAATTCTCACACACACACACACACACATTCTCACATACACACACACCATCCCCTATTTACTGTATCTAGTTATCACCCGTCCTGTTGCCCCAAATGTGTGTGATCAGTCTCAGCCATCCTCACTCCGTCACAGTGTCTCTCACACACACACTCTCACTCTCACTCTCTCTCTGAGGAACACCAACAAACTGCGAGGTATAAAAATATATATTAATGAAGATCTCTGCCAAGCATCCCAGGCCCTTATCAAAAGTCAACTGCCATTGCTTAAACAAGCAAAAGATGAAGGGAAGGTAGCCTTTTTCCGTCACACCAAATTAATCATCAGGAACCAACGACCATACAGACCCCCCAACCATGACACCGGCAGTGCTGCGGTGGAGAGACCGGATTTGGTGTCGGGAGAAGCCGTGGAGGGGGCTCCCGGAGGTGTGGGGCCCGGTGGTGGAGCTGCTGCCTCCGAGGATCAAGTCAACGACCAAGTCAATGAGAGGTATGCTCTGCGGTATCGAGAGGATGGTTCCCGGGTCCCGACTCGGGTGCCACCAAGGACCACTTCTCCACCCGTGCACCGGCCCACTCCCGAGCTGGCTACCCCCGTGGATACCCAGGCCACCTCAGGGGTGGCACCCAGCCCTCACCCTGCTGAGGGATCCCCCGCAGCATCGCAGAATTCCAAATATAGAAAGAACCCACGAAAAACAAAAAAATACTAAGTATAATATCATGTATGTCTTTTAATTTCCTGTTTAGTGTATACCTCACTACCTTACTTAATTCATGACCTACGACCCTAGCATTTTTACATTCCATAATCTCTGCAATAACGAATTAAACAATGTTATTAATAACACAATTCATAAATACTCATTAAATGCATTACGTAACCGTTAAATTTAAACGCCATTTCTTTTAAATAATGATAATCTCCGTGACTGTGACAATAATGAATCAGAATTAATGCCTCAAAACCTAAATGAACCCAAGTGTGATTATATATTTGTAAATGATGAACGAAATGAAACACTACCAAGAAGCCTCAATCTTTTATCATTTAATATTCGGAGTCTACCACTACATTTAGATGTTTTCACAGATCAGTGTCTTAATGAGTTAAACATTAGTATTAATATTATCGGTCTATGTGAAACTCGACTAAACGATAATATATGTGATCTCTATCATATTAATGGTTTTCATTCTTATTTCAATAACAAGACTACTGTCAAGGTGGTGTAGCATTATATATATCCGAACAATTTTCAAGGAAAAGTACGACCGCGACCTTACGAAGCAGTATCCACACCTCGAAAACTATTTTCGTAGAGGTTCATAATAAACAATAAAAGGTTTGTTGTTGGTATGATCTACCGACCCCCCAATTCGCAAGTAAATCTATTTCATGATTCCCTCAGTGAGATATTAGAGATAATTACAAGCAATAATATTCCCATGCTACATTATGGGCGATTTTAATATAAATTTGCTTAATTATCAAGACCAACTAGTCCATAATTTTATAACCCTAATGTACTCTCACAATGTTTCCTTCTTCCCAACCATAACTAAGCCTACACGAATAACTAGTAATAGTGCCACTTTACTGGATCATATATGGAGTAATAATATTCAAGACTATCATTCTAGTAGTATAGTATTTGCGGAAATTAGTGATCACTTACCAGTTCTTGCCACATTCTCATATCAACAGCCAAAAAACCTAAATAATAAAATCTTAAAAACTAAAAGAATGCTGACTCCTGACAACATAACAACATAACATTTAAAGAAGCACTGAATGAATATGACTGGAATTCATCAATAAATCATGCTGATATAGATTCAGATTTTAATACATACATGCAAACATTTTTAACATTGTATAATGAACATTGCCCACTGCGAGAATATACGGTTAAGGCAAAACACATTAATAAGCCATATATTACCCCTGCTATTATTAATTCCATTAAATACAAACATAAATTACAGAAAAAAATCGGCGAAATGGCCTATCACCTATGGTGAATATTTTAAGAATTATAGAAATACTTTGTCACAAACCATTAAAAGGGCGAAAAATTCCTATTACAAAAATAAATTAAATGCATTTTCTGGTAATGTGAGAAAAACATGGAACCTTGTTAATTCAATACTTAATCGAACGAAACCGAATCAAAATCCGCAAAGTTTTATATTCAATGATACACCAACTACTAATCCAGAAAGTATAGCAAATGGTTTTAATGATTACTTTAGCTCAGTAGGGGAACAATTGCGCCGTGATATTTCTACAGAACCTACTGATTTCGAGACATATCTTCCTAACCCTGTGAATGTTTCGTTTCACCTTGCCCCTGTATCTGAATCTGAACTAGTTTCGGTAATAACGAAATTTAAAAATACTGTTTGTGGATATGATAATGTAAGTGTGTCGGTTGTTAAAGAATGTTCAAGTGTAATTATACCATTTCTTAAGCATATAATTAATAGGTCATTTAAAATCGGGTGTTTTCCAAATTATCTGCAGATAGCCAAAGTTATTCCGATTTTTAAAAAAGGAGATAAAAGTGTTCCCCAGAATTACAGGCCAATATCTCTACTTTCCATATTTAGTAAAATATTTGAAAAACTTGTGGGATCCAGGCTAATAAATTATCTCGAATCACAATCTATATTAACGAAGTGTCAGTTCGGGTTTCGGCCTCGATCTCCTACGGAATGTGCCGTTCATGAGCTAACTAGGGAAATGTATAAAGTTTTAGACACAAAACAATACCAGTTAACGGTTTTCTGTGATCTTTCCAAAGCATTTGACACCCTACCTCATGATATTTTACTTAAAAAGTTACGTAACTATGGAATACGTGGCCCTGTCCTTAAATGGTTCACTAGTTATCTTAGTCAAAGGAAGCAATTTGTTTTTTATAATAACGTAAGTTCTAAATGTAAATCTATGACGTATGGTGTTCCACAGGGGTCTGTGCTTGGCCCTGTTTTGTTTATATTATTCATTAACCATATTGTATTCTCAAGTACCAAACTGAAATTTCTTTTATATGCAGATGATACACACATTTATTTACAAGGCAATAATCTAATGGAACTGGTACACCAAATGAACGAAGAAATAGCTAAGGTTTCAACCTGGATTAAATCAAATGGTCTTACACTTAATTTAAATAAAACTCATTATCTTGTGACTCATTTTACTAGCTATCGATTACCAAATATTGAGATTAAAATAAATAACCATGTAATTAATAAAGTTAATGATGTAAAATTTCTTGTTATTACGATTGATGGTGGAATGACATGGAAACCTCATATTAATGACATTACCGTAAAATTATCGAAAATTACTGGCATTCTTTACAAAACTAGAGATTCCTTGAATATTGATAACTTAAAGCTACTTTACCTTTCTTTGGCTTACCCTCATATAATTTACTGTTCTGCTATCTGGGGAGGAGCAAACAAGACTTACCGGGACTCTTTATTCTTGGCACAAAAGAAAATACTTCGTATAATGACTTACCAATCTTATAATGCTCATACAGGTCCAATATTTAAAGAACATGGTTTACTAAATTTAGGTGATATTTTGTTTGCTCAGGCAGTGAACTTTGTGTATAAATCTTTAAATGGTCTTGTGTGTTTGGAGGGCGATTTTCATATCATGGTCCATAACTTTAATACCAGAGGAGCCCAGGAGTTTCTAAGACTCCCATATTGCAGAACATCACATGCACAACGTTGTCTTAGCTATAGGGGAGCTAAATTATGGAACACCCTTAACGAACCATTCAGACATACTGTTTCTATATTTGTGTTCAAAAAGTCTATTAAGAAACACCTTTTAGATCAATACTAAATAGCGATGATTTTATGTAAACCAGTCTATTTAATTTCTCCATTAGTAGTGTTCATGTAACTAGTCATACCTATTCTTAAAGACTACTGAAAGTAATGAACTAAGTTGATTCTTGCTGATTCCATGATAAAGCAGGTAATATACTGTAATGTTTTGTATATATTATATTTTTAATAACCGTGTAACCTAGTATTAAATATTTTCTTACGTCTATAAGGCTAGCTACATAGAGCTTTTGCTTAGCTAGCTATATATGCCAATCATTCAAATATATGTATTATGATGTATTATTGTATATTATGTATGTACACAATTGGCAATAAAAATCAATCAATCAATCTCTCTCACACATACACACCCTCATTATTATCCATGGTCATTATCCTCACTTATCTTCACCTCGCACACAAATGACATCCTCACCTCCCTCCACTTTAAGGGGAGATGGGTCGTTTTTCTGGTTCCCTTTCTCCCTCGTGTTAAGCCCCATATGTTTTGAGATTTTCAGGCTTTCGGCCCATTAATTTGGCGATTGTAACACCTTTCGCCCCATTTCGTTGTCAATTTTAAGATCTTCCGTGCCATTTAGGTGTCGATTTTTTCCTGGCGAGTGATAGCGAGCCTGAAATTTTAAGAGGAACCGGCCTTCGGCCGGGAAATTTTTCTACCGATTGTACAAGTTAATCTTGAAGGAGGGTCTATTGGGTGTTTTTCTAATCTTAATGGAAGTCTAGCGAGGAAAATAAAAAATATAGTATTAAATGAATTAATAGACCCCCCAAAAAAGGGTCCATCTCCCCTTAACCATCCCGTCAATGTCAACTTTTCCATCAACTATTTTCCGCAACTCTGATTTGACAGCTTGTGAAATATATACACTATCATTAACTATTATAAGAATGATATGTTCTATTAGATAGTTGTTAATGCCAGTGTATAATAGACGTATAATATTGACAGAATCAAGTTGCCAGTAATTCGTTGCCGATAAAAGCGCGCGTGTGACACCCCTTGTAAGCCCTTCTTCATTTTCATTCCATTAAAAGATACGTTTCATCTTGCATTGCAACCCGAGCTCTTGCCTTCATTTAAACCTTGACTCAGAAGTGGTCCCGCTCAAATTGAATAGAGTAATTTTGCCTTAGCCGGAACGAAATACAAAATTGGTCATCAGCTAGACTGCTTTCTTTAATAGAGGAAGCAAGTAGAGAAAGAGAGATTTTATTTTGCCCCGAGGGGCGAGTTTATTGAGCAGCGCCCCCCATCCAGTGAGGGGACAACCACTGGTAAAGCGATACATACTGCTCAAAGAGCCATTATTCCACTGAAACAACAGCATCGTCGTCTGGTTACATTCATATTTGTGTTTATAAATCAGGTAGGTATTATTCAGAAGTTATTATATTTGCCTCAATTAATTGGCACATGTGCTAGAGAGAGTGTGTGTGTGTGTGTGTGTGTGTGTGTGTGTGTGTGTGTGTGTGAATAATAATAATAATAATAATAAACGGTTTATTAAAGAATGGCAGCCTCATGAGCTGAAAATATTTTACATTTAGTGGATGAACATAGATGTACAGATATGAGGATGTAAGCTTAGTTTACAAACAAAATAAATAAATACAATAATGATGCATGTGCAGAACAAATTATCATAAAATAACCATGGATTACATGATGTACAGTACATATCACATTTATTTACTTACTCATATACAGAACATACGTATATACACGTACGTGCGCACATACATATACATACATATATAGGAACATAAGAACATGCAGTAAGTGTGCACTTGTCCGTATACACAAACGCTCACGTATGCACACAAACATACATACAACAGAAACTGTTTGGTATGGTCAGGCAAGAGGGTGCAGGTACTACAATGGGAGGTTAATCCTCGGTGGTGTGTGTGTGTGTTGGTGTGTGTGTGTGTGTGTGTGTTGTGTGTGTGGTTTGTGTGTGGTGTGTGTGTGTGTGTGTGTGTGGTGTGTGTGTTTTGGTGTGTTTGTGTTGTGTGTGGGTGTGTGGTGTTTGTGTGTGTGGGTGTGTGTCGTGTGTGTGGTTTGTGGGTGTGGTACATTGTGTGTGTGTTGGGTGTTGTGTGTGTGGTTGTGTGGTGTGTGGGTTGTGTGTGTGTGTGTTGTGACACAGTGTGTTGTGTGTGTTTGTTTGTGGTGTTGGTGTTTGGTGTGGTGTGTGTGGGTGTGTGTGTACAGTGTTTTGTGTGTGTTTGGGGTTGTGTTTGTGTGTGTGTTGGTGGTGTGGTGGTGTTGGTGTGTGTTTGGTGTGTGTGTGTTATGTTGTGTGTGTGTGTGTGTGGGTGTTGTGTGTGTGTGTGTTACCACACAGTTGTGGTGTGTGGTTCTGTGGTGTGTGTGTGTGTGTGTGTGTGTGTGTGTGTTGTGTCGTGAGGTGATTGTTTGGTGTTGTGTGTGTGTGTGTGTGTGTGTGTGTGTGTGTGATAGTTGATTGTCTATATGTGAACATGGATACACAGTGTTTAACTGAACAAAACTTATTTCTATCTAGTAGTGAAAACTAAATTAGCAATGATGTTTTTATAAGTTGATTTGCTTAGGTTGTATTAAAGATATCTAGGAATTTACAGTATTTCACTTAATTTTGTAAAGTCGGAAAAATATGAGAGAAACAACTGGCTATAAACAAAATAGCATGATATTCTAAGCTCTTTATGTATTTACTGCTTCGTGGGACTGTAGATTAGTACAGTAGTTTGAGTTACATTCTTTATGTATTTACTGCTTCGTGGGACTGTTGTTGTTGTTGTTGTTCCCTAAGCTGCCTGGCCGAACAGCCCCGAGTCCCTGATAAAGGCCATGGCCAACGATGCGGGCTTTCCCACAGAGCTCCCATTGAGTGTATATTGTGTTGTTGGCGTAGATGGTAGTTTGTGTGAAATGCAGTCTTCTATGAATGTGTTTAATGGTATGGGGTGCTGTGTTACATCCCGGGCAGAAGGGCGTCGACAACGAGTCCATCCAGTCCTCTTCTGATAGCTACCGGAGAGCTGGATTGTGGGTCGCGCATCTCAGCCTGGCCAGGTGGACTCCTGTCCTCCACAAAAGGCGAGGAAGCGAGAAGGAGGATTCGTAGAAGGATGGATTTCGTGGAGGTCGTGCATGCAGCTTGTGTGTTGTCTGTGAGTGAGTGGATTGGATCGGTGGGAGAGATATGAGTATGGATGTGGCTTCTGGAAGTTGGTTCGGGGTGGGCAGGGAGGGAGAGAGGACAATAATTGTGTGTGGATACCGTGTGGCGGGTGTTGTTTTAGATATTTCTTGGTGTCTGTGGGTGTGTTGCCATGTAGTTTAGTGGGTGGGTCTTGGTTCGTGGAGGCTGCTGTCCAGGAATTGAGTACCTCTCATGTCCAGATGGTCTTTGACTTTTTGAGGATTTTGGTTTCTTGATTGTAGGTTGATCTGTGGGGGTCAGTAGCTGTGCAGCCTGTAATGAATCTTCAGTGCTTTGTTTTGAATAGTCTGTAAGGTCTTATGTATGTGTTTCAGCTAGGTTTAGAAGCCCAGGCTGGGCTTGCGTATTCCATCACTGATCTTATGTATTGTTTATATACTGTGGTGGTAGTTTCTTTGTTGTGTCCAAATTTTGTGTGATGCAAGTGACCTGAGGGCGTTAAGTCTGGGTGTCATTTTCTTTTTAATGTTTGTGGTGTGGCTGTTTGAATGTCTATGAGTATCATATGTTACTCCTAAGGTTTTTGGGTGTGTGTGTAATGTGTTAGGGGTGTGTTGTTTTATGGTGAGTTGACGGTGTTATTCGTGTTCTCCTTGCCAACTTGTGAGCAGGGTTGGCGTGGATCTTTGCTGGGGCTAGATTAAGTCTGTTTGTAGTTGCACCCACCATGTAGTGTGTTGAGATAGGGTTGAAGGAGCTCTGTTGCTCTTTTTGGCGTCATGGTGTGTGCATGTGAGTGTTATGTCATCTGCCTAGGCAGGCGAAGTTTATTTGGGGCGTATTGGGTGTAGTTGAGATCGTGCATGTACAGATTGAAGAGTGCGGGCGATAAGGAACGGATCCTTGTGGTACTCCGTTTTGGAAGTTTTTCTTCGTTTTAGATGACTGACCGGCAAAAGATACGGTGTGCACTCCTGCCTTCTAGGAAAGTTGGCCAACCGCCACCGGTTTGTGTTGTTGTGCATGTTTGTGTTGTAGATTTTGTTTGTTAGGTTTGTGGCGGGGGATTGCATCGACGGCTTTACTAATGTCGAGTGTTTCTAATATTGCTCTGTTTGGTTGTCTAGCTGAATTGATGCCGTCGAAAGCTCCTTTGTGTAAGGTCTGTGAGAAGAGTGTTTGTGGAGTGCAGTTGCCCTGAATCCATGTTTTGTTGGAGCATTAGGTGTAGTTCAGGTGTAAATTTAGTTGTAATACTAGGCTTTCCATGACTTTGGAGGGGGAGCCAAGGATTGTTATGGGGCGGTGCGAAGGAGGGTAGCGTGGGGTCTTTGTTGGTTTGGT
>CM064519.1:49055713-49069092 GCA_032716605.1 Paralithodes platypus | reverse complement strand
ACAGTAGTCTGCGTGTTTCAGCTGCACTTTGTGTGTTAATTTACTATTTGAAGCCTGTGAGTTACCAAGCCATACCTATATTATTATCAAATATTTATCATATATTACTTCATAATCTAAACGTGGATGTATCATTGTAATTTGTGTATGTATTAATTATATTTACTCTTTCAAGCTATGATGACTTATTTCTTTTCTGTTTTCTGGTTATTAATAGACGATTCTATATAGATTAAGAAGGGTATATAGAAGTCAAAGGGTTAATTGAGATAGTCTTTGCCCTTTCATTCCCACAGCTCCTTCCTAAGCTGTATAAAATCGTCTAATGGTAGCCAGAATAGCGTAAAAATGCGGCATAATCCCCAAGGGGTTATTATCAAACATCTTCCTCAATAATATAATTTACTCGTTTGCCACACAGTAGATGAAGATATATATATATATACTTATGTTCTCATTGTATTCGATTTCCGCGAGATAGTAGAAACAACATTTATTAAAACCATAACATTAATATAACTGAGTCAAAAGCCATTCAGGAAAAACATATATATTCTTTTTAGTATCTCATAAAATGGTATATTTATGAGATATGGCATTAGTGTTCTCGGTCTATTGCTTTGCATGGATTCAATGTCTTTGCTGAGATATGTGGAGCAAATCAGAATATCATACTCAAGAGAGAACCTTACTCATAGAATCTTTTATTATTTTTTAGTCATTTAACTAAATAATTTTATATGAGGAACAAAACTGGTCCCATTAACCTTCTTAGTTAACATACCAGAAAAATATCTCTAATTTTATTCATAACGAATAGTTCAGAGTTTTCATTGTCCTATTGCTCATGACATGGCTACGAAAATACTTACTTTACATACAGTATATTCGTTGCAGAGAGGCTAGGCGAGAGAGAGAGAGAGAGAGAGAGAGAGAGAGAGAGAGAGAGAGAGAGAGAGAGAGAGAGAGAGAGAGAGAGAGAGAGAGAGATGAGGACAGAGAGAGAGGAGAGAGAGAGAGAGAGAGAGAGAGAGAGAGAGAGAGAGAGAGAGAGAGAGAGAGAGAGAGAGAGAGAGAGAGAGAGAGAGAGACTAAATGAAAGGAAGGTTATCAGAGATGGAGATGATAAGACAGGAAATCATTCACCCTTTCTATGCCATTCTCACTCCACCCCCACCTACTTATTTTTTTGTCCACCACCCTCCCTCCTCCTCCTCAGCTTCCTAAACCCACCGCACCCCCACCCACACAACCCACCCCCACCCACACTCCCCACACCCCACATCCCACCTACATAAACCCCACCCCCACCTACTTATTTTTTTGTCCACCACCCTCCCTCCTCCTCAGCTTCCTAAACCCACCCCACCCACACAACCCACCCACCCACCACCCCACCCCACACCCTCACCCCAACCCCACACCCCACCCCAACCTATTTATTTGTTGTCCTCCTCAGCTTCCCACCCCACCCTCACTCCCCACCCCCACTCCCACCCGCATAACTGTGACAGAAAGGGGTTGTGTTTCCTCGAGGGAGAAATAGAAATAGAGGGAAGGTGATGAAAGGAGTAGCAAGGAATAGAGAGTGATTGAAAGAGAAGGAGAGGAAAATTAAAACGAATACCTTTGAGTAGAAGAAAGAGATGAACCCAAGACATGTGATATAAAATACCTGTGTTGATATATTATTAAGACTTTGCCATATGCAATTAAGCAAATGTTTGCACAGATACTTTATTAATTAATCAAATTGTTTGGTAATGTGATTTCCGAAATTACTCACAGGAAATAAGAGTCATAAAGCATATAAATATTTGTTTCGTGTGTGTGTGTTTCCAACTCTACCTTTGAACATAAGTATGAAGCCTGTAGATTCAACCACTCAACACGGTGATTCAGGTCATCTTCGACGTGGCGAGTGATACATCCAGACAATTTGAGTACTGTAATCGGCTCGTTCGTAATCTTAACTTCGTAGACTTATGACGCCAGGTTGTCCCCTCGTGGCCCATTGCAACTTTGATTTCTCGAAGCTGCATCACCACTGTCTCGCTGTATCATTTCACAATCTCGGACACCTCTTTTTCTTAAACGCCACCTATTGAAAAGTTTACTCAATATTTTAAATGCATTTGTCTATATACAGGTAATATATATTTGCTTATTTCTGTGATTACAAAACAAATACACACACACACACACACACACACACACACACACACACACACACACACACATATATATATCGATACTACATTATATATATATATATATATATATATATATATATATAGATATATATATATATATATATATATATATATATATATATATATATATATATATATATATATATATATATATATATATATATATATATATCTTGTCTTTCTAAAGTTTTTGAAACTATTCTTGCTTCCAAATTTCTTAAGCATTTCTCTTCTTCTCTTCTCATAATCTGCTCTCAGATCGCCAGTATGGCTTCCTTAAGGGTCGCTCTACTGGTGATCTTCTTTCATATCTTACTAACTCTTGGTCATCCTCCTTTCGGGACTTCGGTGAGACTTTTTCTATTGCACTAGACATATCGAAAGCCTTCGATAGAGTCTGGCATAAATCTTTAATTTCTAAACTACCCTCCTTCGGTTTCTATCCCTCCATCTGTGCCTTTTGTCTCTAATTTCCTTCCGGGCCGTTCCATAGCCGCGGTTGTGGACGGCCATTGTTCACTTCCTCACCCTATAAACTCCGGTGTTCCTCAGGGCTCTGTCCTATCTCCTATTCTCTTTCTAATTTTTATAAATGATCTCCTTAACTGTACCTTAATTCCCATCCATTCATACGCAGACGACTCAACCTTACACTACTCCATTAGTTTTTCAGAACGCCCCAGCCAGCAATCCCTCAACGACAAACGTAATGAAGCCATAGAACTCTTAAATTCTGATCTAAATACTATTTCCAATTGGGGCAGAGAAAACCTTGTTAAACTTTAATGCTTCCAAAACCCAATTTCTCCATCTATCTACCCGTCAGGATCTCCCAGCGGACTATCCCTTATTCTTCAACAATACAAAAATCAACCCTTCATCTTCTCTCAATACTCTTGGTGTCTCTTTTTCTTCTGCTCTCATTTGGAAGGACCATATTACCAGTCTTGCTAAGGCAGCCTCCCAGAAGCTGGGTGTGCTCAACCGCCTTAGGGGGTTCTTTTCCCCTGCACAGCTTCGTGCTCTGTACAGGGGCATAGTGCGCCCTTGTATTGAGTATTGTTCACATGTGTGGGGAGGTTCCTCTCACACCGCTCTCCTAGACAAAGTTGAAAGGAAGGCCTTTCGTATCATTAACTCCTGTCCACTCACCAACACTCTGCAATCTCTCTCTCCGCCGCAATGTTGCATCTCTCTCGCTATTCTATCGCTACTATAATAATCAGTGTTCCTCAGAGCTATCCCAGTGCATACCACCTCCTTTACGTAGGGCACGTGGTACCCGTCTTGCAACTCAATCCCACCCCCTACTCTGTGCAACTCTCCAACCCAAGAGTGAAACGTTACTCTCAAACTTTCTTCTACTCAACAGCTGAGCTCTGGAACTCTCTCCCAGAATCAGTCTTTCCCTCTTCCTATGACTAAAATTGCTTCAAACTCCGTGTGTCCAGGCATTTTGGCTCGAACGTCCCTTGATTTTGGCCCTGTCACTCTTTCAACTATGGGGGAGGCACTCGCTATAGGCAGTTATGCCTTTTGCCTCCCTCAATCACATAGAAAAAAAAAATATATATATATATATATATATATACGAGAAGGTCCTAAGAACGACATTTTAGAATGTGCTAGGAGGAATCAAGGTGAAAAATCTATTCACCATAATTAAAGGTTGTGATAATGCCAGTGTAAGGAAGTACGACATCTAGCATTACAGTGACGACCCCAACCAGATAAAGATAGACGTGGTGCTGTAAGAAAGGTGGGTGATGAATTGGGGGGGGGGGGGGGGGGAGATGGTGTGTAGTTGACCCTCACACCTTTTATGGAGGGTAATTGGAGGGGTCACAGCGAAAGGTCAATTATTATCACTTCATAATATACGTACTGAGCTAAGAGAGAGAGAAGGGGGAAGGCAGGGAGGGAGAAGGAGAGAGAAAGAGAGGGAGGGGGGGGGCAGAGAGAGCGAGAGATATATCCCATTATCTCTTGCTCTTTGGTGTATATTCCATCCTCCCTGTTCTTCCATTTCTTGATGTTATGCAACCTACAACCAATGGTAAACTATAAATAATAGCCTGATTTTGAGTTAGTACTTAGTTGTCCGTAAATGTCCTATATACCGTTAACTTTGATTGCTAATATATTAACTCCTTCTGTACCGGTGCTGTTTTGTTTACTTATTCAGGCTATTATTAGACGATTTCATTCAGTCTAAAAAAAGGCCTCCAGCAATCAATAAGCTTCGAACTATCTGGCTTAACTCTTTCTACTACCGGTACCACATATCGTTCTCAAACTGCACAAAATCGTCTAAATATAGCTAGAATAAACCCAAAATGACGTCGCCTGCACAAAGGGGTTAATAGGGGAAAACTTAAACAATAGCAATGAGGACAGCCCTCCACCTATTACTATTCTAATTTGATCTTCCTTTCTTCCTTTACACTTCTCTCTAATTCTTGGAGACCTCACCTCCCCAACCTGCCTATCCCTCCCCAACTTTTACTGTAACTCATAATGGAAATCGAAAACCATGCATGTATTTCCATAAAAAAAAAATCCTTCACCAGATAGACTAATTTTATCCACAACATTACCACCGTTCAGTATTCAGACACCATAAAATCAATACACGCAAAATGATTGAAAAGCGAATGACACACAAAAGAGCCAGCAGAACGGGAATATGTGGATCTCTCTCTCTCTCTCTCTCTCTCTCTCTCTCTCTCTCTCTCTCTCGTCTCTCTCTCTCTCTCTCTCTCTCTAAAACTCTCGTCTCTTCTCTCTCTCTCTCTCTCTCTCTCTCTCTCTCTCTCTCTCTCTCTCTCTCTCTCTCTCTCTCTCTCGTCAATTGAATACTATACTGTAGATAGCATAATTTGAAGGACTAAACTTCAACGAGTGATTGGTCTAATTGTGTTTGTTTTAGGCATTGTTTAGAAAACAGTGGAGGAAATAGAAAAAATCAACTTATATTTTGAATGAAATAATCCCTATATGATTACAACTGGTTATCTCAACCATAGGAATATTTAATAATAGTTTTAGAGCATTTTTGTTGTTCAAACGTGTTTATTGTAATCTTCTTATCATCTCCAAATCACTTCTCTATAGAAGTGCTATCCTCATAGTCCCCTGGCTACAGTCAACGGGAAAATATAATCATTCTGGTAATGCTTAAATAAAAAGCCAAAGAGAGAGAGAGAGAGAGATTTATTAATGGAGAAAATATAATAGAAAGCAGAGAAAATCCGTCCAAAATAGAAGTAAAGAGAGTTAATATAACATATTGGGGGTGACGAGAGGATCACGAAGATAGATCAAGGCAGTGATTGAAGTAAAGGATGATGGAAGGAATGGGGGAGGGGGGGGGGGGGGTTGGAGGGGGGGGGGGGGTTGGAGCGAGGGGGTGGAGCGAGGGGGTGGAGCGAGGGGGCGGAGCGAGAGAGCGGAGCGAGAGAGCGGAGCGAGGGGGTGGAGCGAGAGCGAGAGAGAGAGAGATATATTTACATAGATACACTGGCTACACAGACATTGTGATCCCTGCGAGGTGGTCAGGACTTAATTCTAGTTGGGATAGCGAACCCGATAGTAAGAGGGAAAGTGGAAAGAAAGGATAGAAAAGAAGGAGAGAGAGATTTACATGGATACACTGGCTACAAAGACCTTGCGATCCTAGCGAGGAGGTCTAGATTTAATTCTAATAGGGGTAGCGAACCCGATAGTAAGGAAAGGTGAGAGAAAGAGCGAGAGCGAGAGAGAAAGTGTGTGTTGAGTGTGAGAGAGATATATGAGGAATAATAACCTGGCGTAAAGTTAACGGGTTGTCAGGCTCGCCAGGGTGTGAGAGAGAGAGAGAAGAATGGATGCAGGCAGCCACATACACCCACTAATGGATGCAGGCAGCCACATACACCCACTAATGGATGCAGGCAGCCACATACACCCACTAATGGATGCAGGCAGCCACATACACCCACTAACACATTAGTAACCAACATTAGGGGCAGATGGGGCGTTTGTCTGGACTCCTTTCTTCCTCATGTTTAGCCCTATTAGTTTTCAGATTTTCAGATTCGGGCCATTAGTTTGGCGATTTTCAGACCTTTCGCCCTTTTTCATTCTCATTCGTGTCATTTAGGTGTCGATTATTTCCTGGCAAGCGATAACGAGCCTGTAATTTGGGAGAAATCGGCCTTTGGCCGGGACATGTTTCTACCGAAAAATGTACAAATATAGCTTGAAGGGTGATCCTGGGGTTGTTTTTTTAAGTTTGATGGAGGTCTAGGGAGGAAAGTAGAACAATAATAAATATATTAAAAAATTGACCAAAACCTGAACCATCCACCCTTAACCCTATATGTACCAGCGACGTCTGTTATATTCTATTCTAGCTATAATTAGACGATTATATACAGCTTGGGAAGGATCTGTGGTAGCTAAAAGGATTGATTTGATATAGTTCGATGCCTTATAATTGCAAGATATCCTTCCTAAATTGAATAACATCGACTAATAGTAGCCAGAAGAAAAAAATGTCGATGGTAGACAAGGTGTTAAGCTTACAAACATTGATACGGGGATCATCTTAATTACTTGTTTTGTTAAACAAATAATATTGATATCGCTTATATTTAGCTTTGCAATAATCCTTCTGTTTTTCTTCAGCATTTGATACACATACTTGTATTAGAGCTTTGTGCCATAGCTTAGAACATAATATAAATCATTAGAATGTCTTTCGTTATAACCGACATGACTCAACGTGTGTAACAGAATATAGCTGACAGAGTGAAGAGGATGTTGAATTGATACATTTGAATAATATGAAAACAATATTGTGCTTTCTCATAATTATCATTATTGATCATGATTATTTCCTTAAGGGGGGTCACCTGCTTTTGTTTTCTTTCTCTCCTTTTCTCTCTTTCTCTGGCTTGTATCCATTCGGCCCCATTCAGCCAACTGTTTTAAGACGTGTATCCCCATACAGGTGTCAATTTCTTCCAGGCGAGCGATAGGGAGCCAGTATTGTATGGAGAAATCCGGCTTCGCCGGAGAAATTTATCTTTCGAAAAATTTACAAATTTAGCTTGCTGTCAAAACAAAAATATATATATGCTGGCTCGCTACCGCTCGCCAGGAAAATATTGACACCTGGATGGGGTTAAACGTCTTAAAACAGTAGGCTGAATGGTGCCGAATGGATACAAGCCAAAGAGAGCAGGAGAGAATGAGAACAACAAACAAGGTGGGCTCCCTTAACTTACTCAGGGAGGGTATTGTTGGCCAAGAAGAAATTATATAGGCCTCGTACCAAATAGGTTACAGTAAATAAAAAGGCTTCGTACCAAATAGGTTACAGTAAATTCAATTTTAACTTTTATATAGATAATTTCTAAGCTATGTGAAATTGCTTATGCTTAGCGGATAAAAAAAATTATCATACTGAAAATGTTAACAGAAATGCCTTGCAGTAAGTCGGAAACACACAACCATTCTCAAAAGTAGGAAATATAGCTTCATTCTTTTGGAGTTGGTATCAACAACAACAACAACATCATTAATATTATCCTAATAATGTTCATGTTATTATAAACTACAAAATTAACAACATCACCATGTATTTTTTTCTTATTACTACCGCTAATAACGATTGGAGGCGGTTTAGAGTTACCTGTACATACCTGTATATCTGTTTGTTAATTTATCTAGGCTACACAATTGTAGAAAACCTTTCATATAATGTTTTGGCTGCTTTCACTCGATAACAACCTCCAGGTGATTATATATATATATATATATATATATATATATATATATATATATATATATATATATATACCGGTATATATATATATATATGAGAGAGAGAGAGTACGGATAACTAGTTAAACCCCTAAGTGCCTAGTGATGATAATAATAAAGCCGTACCCCTCCAAGCAGAGTGCAGTGACGGCAAACACTCGCTCGTGTGAAGTCTAACATGAAATTGCAAGAGTGTCGCGTGTCAGTGATCGCGGGTGACAAGTCGCTATCACACTAACGTAATTTCCCTCAACTATATTAAGGAGAGATGGGCTGCATTTTCAGGCCCCCCTTCTCCCTCATGTTTAGCATATTAGTTTTGAAATTTTAAGACGTTCGGCCCCTTAGTTTGGCGAGTATAAGATCTTACGCCCCATTTCTTTATACATTTTAAGATCTTTCGTGCCATTTAGGTGTTGAATTTTTCCTGGCGAGCGATATCGAGTCTTATTTTAGGAGGAATAGGCCTTCGGCCGGGACATTTTTCTACCGAAAAATGTACAAATTTATCTTGAGATGGGGTCTAGGGGGTGTTATTTTTAAGCTTGATGGAGGTCTAGGGAGGAAACTAAAAACATAATATAAAGATACATAAATGAGCCAATAAATACGCCCATCCCCATACGCCGGTAAGCGGTAATTTTTGTCTGGTAGATTAGAAGTTCAACTACGAGTGTCAATCTGAGACTGATCCTCAGAAGGGTCAGTCTCGGATTTGACCAGAAGAATATTTGTATATGTCTACGTATATTCTACAAGGGAAATCAAGTAACAACACACTTACCGATTTTTACAAGGTTGCTTGAGTAAGGTTAGGTATTGGGACTGGGAAGGGATGCAACTGATTGGGATAAGTTAGGACCTATAATTATCTACCTTCAGTTTAGTTTTATAGTTTTATAGTTTTTAGTTTTATGAATTATATAGGAATCGAAAATTGCTAATGAAAACCCTCGCATGATACTCTATTAACCCTTTTAAGATATAGTACGTATTTTTGTTTTGTTTTCTGGCTATTTTAAACTATTTTATTCACTTTAGGAGAGGTATATGGAAGCCAGAGGGTAAATTGATACACTCTTTACTCTTTTAATTCCCACAGATCCTTTATAAACAGTATATAATCGTCTAATGATAGCCAGAATAAACTGTCAAAACATGTCATGATCCTCAAGGGGTTAACTCCTATGTCTCTCTTACGCCCTAATACGCTCCTCTTGCACTTTTCCCCTGTCTGTCTCTGTATGTCTGTCTATGGCAAATGATACGCTGACTCTCTAATCACTCTTATTTACTTTCATCGCCAGCTTATACATTCCAATCATCTCATCATTATATGCATTTATTTAATCTCATAGCGAGCCTGTAAGTTAGGAGGAACCGGCCTACCGAAAAATAAACAAATTTGGGGGTATTTTGTTTAAAGATTGATGGAGGTCTAGGAAGCAAACTCAAAATCTCACCTTATCCTGTTCACACCAGTACAATTTATTACATTGCACTGTAGCTAGCGCCTGGTGTGTTTATTACATTGCACTGTAGCTAGCGCCTGGTGTGTTTATTACATTGCACTGTAGCTAGCGCCTGGTGTGTTTATTACATTGCACTGTAGCTAGCGCCTGGTGTGTTTATTACATTGCACTGTAGCTAGCGCCTGGTGTGTTTATTACATTGCACTGTAGCTAGCGCCTGGTGTTTATTACATTGCACTGTAGCTAGCGCTGGTGTTTATTACATTGCACTGTAGCTAGCGCCTGGTGTGTTTATTACATTGCACTGTAGCTAGCGCCTGGTGTGTTTATTACATTGCACTGTAGCTAGCGCCTGGTGTGTTTATTACATTGCACTGTAGCTAGCGCCTGGTGTGTTTATTACATTGCACTGTAGCTAGCGCCTGGTGTGTTTATTCAACGTCAGAAAGAAGTTTACAGAGTGAAGAGGTTTTAACACTACGCACTTAATTGTATTAAATGAACCTTCGAAATGCAAACGTCAGGTAACGAATTATTAAGAAGACCCGATTCAACCTGAGAATAGCTTCGATAGTTATATACAGCACTATTCACCGTGACTATGTACACTCTCAATCAACCTGAGATAGCTTCGATAGTTATATACAGCACTATTCACCGTGACTGTGTGTACACTCTCAATCAACCTGAGATAGCTTCGATAGTTATATACAGCACTATTCACCGTGACTATGTACACTCTCAATCAACCTGAGAATAGCTTCGATAGTTATATACAGCACTATTCACCGTGACTGTGTACACTCTCAATCATAAGAATTCGTGGACTTCATATGTTTTCTGTTTGCATTATACTGTGACCTTGATTGAGTTATGCATGACACTTATATATATTCACATATATATATATATACTGTATATATATATATACCGGTATATATTATTATATATATATTATATATATATTATTATATACCGGTATATATATATATTATTATGTTCTCTCCACCAATATAATATAATATTTGCACAACTGCATTCATCAATCATTCTTCATATATACTTGCAATATTTAGCTTATGATAAATCCCGTAACTTTTGCTAGTAACTGTACCTGGCTGGGGATGACAGGCAGGTAAGAAGTGAAAGCCTGGGCCACGGGACAGATCATCACAACCACCAACACGTGTCACATCCGGATAATACTGTATATACTCCGCGACACAGATACAAATCCTTCCTAAAAATATGGATAACATTTTCTATTGATAGCCTGACTGGCATGCAAACAAGCATTATTATACACGAACAGGTCCAGCCAAACGATAATATATGCTTCTCAAGCGGTTGATATCATATTTTATTCCAGGATACCGAAAAATAATGTGTTCATAAGTAGATGACCAATATTTTTGAGCAAAACATCGGAGAGTAAACTGAAGATAGAGTAATTGAGGAGGTAGACTTTTCTTCTGATTTACCTCATAAACTATCGTGTATTCTTCATAATTATGCCAAAAGTCTTTACCAATAACCTCTATAACTCTAAAATGACTAGAATAATCGAGCTAATAATTCTACCATTTGGGAAAAGGTAACCAGGGAATAGGTGTGGCAATTAACAGCCCATTTGCTCCAGCACCTTTTGAGTTACAGTGGTTGGTTTGGGGTTACGAATTCTGGCCTACTTATAATAAATCGACTATATCAGACGTGTTGACATAGGATAACAAAGTACAAGGGATTATAAGGGAAAACAAGCAGCAACAGTCCTACTGATCCACACTATACTCTATTTCTTCTAACTTGGCGAATATTTTACACCTTTAGAAGCTCTTACTCAATAATTACACGGAAAATATGAAACTACTCTGTCTCTACGTCGTATTATTGCCCGGTTTTCGTATTTAACAACACATTTGGGTATAAAAACAACGTAATACCTGAGTAATTAACCCTTTCATGATCCAATACGTATTTATTTTATGTTTTCTGGCTATTATTAGACGATTTTGTTTAGATCAGGAAGGGTATATGGAAGTCAGAGGGTTAATTAAAATATGATTTACCATTTTAATGCCCACCGATCCTTCTAAAGCTGTATAAAATCGTCTAATGATAGCATATTAGTTTTGAGATTTAAGACGTTCGGCCCATTAGTTTGGCGATTTTAACAACTTTCGTGCCATTTAGGTGTCTCGAACGATAGCGAGCCTGTACGTAAAATGTACATAACATTTACAAATTTATCTAGGGAGTGTTTTTGTTTTTTTCTTTTCTTTTTTCAAACTTGATGGAGGTCTAGCGAGGAAACTAAAATATATATACTGTATATATAAATAAATATATAGACCAAAAACCAAGTACTACCCCCTTAAATAGAATAGACCAAGTGGTAAAAAATAAGGAATGGACACCTGTGGGATATATATATACAGTATAATGATTGCATGACTCAAACACACGCAGACGATAAAAGTTGATTGCAAATGCGCTCGTAAAATACCGGCTTTTAGAATTTTCAACTTCTAGCCCAATAATAAAGATAAGGGTGTGCCAAGTTTTTGCCTTATTGGAATGAACAGAGTATATTGTTTGTTTCTAAAGGCTTATTCCACTTGCCATATTAAATAAAATAGAGCAAGCGTTTAAGTTGCAAAAATACTACACGAATGTTTATCCCGACGAAAAAATATTCGTCGATAACCTTGCTAAAAAATGATTTAGAGAAATGAGAGAAACCCATTACTTTGACTATCCTGTTTCGCGAAAATGCCAGCATGTATTTCGATAAAATAATACATAAGTAATTTATCACCAGCTTCTGGATTATATTAAGTGATCTTGTTACCTCGGAATAGTAATAATACTAATAATGATGATAATAATAATAATAGTAGTAATATATATAATTTTAATAATATACAAATATTATCTCCTTAATCGGGTTGTATGTGAAGTTTTGGGTCAGCATGTCAAATCGCTTGTAGCAAAAATGTGTACATATCTTATTGAACAATTCGGAACATTGGTGTAATATGTTGAAGTATTTCCTAAATATTTATCCCCGAGTCAGTTATTTCCTTCAATTATTATTCATTGCTTCAAGTGTATCATATAATAATGTACTATGCCCTGTTTCAAGCAGGTAGGCCAGAAATCGTGAATCCTAACCTCTTTAACTCAAACATGGGTAGAGCAAATGGGCTGTAAATATACCCACCGATTCCCTGACTGACCCTTCCCAAATAGTAGAAATATTAGATCGATTGTTCTAGTCGTTCGTGAGGTTAATGTTCAAGAGTTTTGGCCTACTTATTTGGAACAGGCTATAGTTGTTTGTGCAGATGATTGTATAGTTACACACAAAAAGTCGTGTACTTCTATACATTCAACTCTACCTGATTATGAGATTGATTGTGATAAGGTTGAATAATGAGAAGCTGAGAGTTTTGATAAGAAGAACCATATACATCTTAATTATAGCTAGAAAAGTTATATATATTGGGCTAGAGTATGCACATTATTCACCATCTGACAGACACATAAGCATAATAAAGTGTAGATCAAGCTAAAAGTGCACCGTGACCACACTTTTGAAGCCACCTGTACCACGGAGAACTATTTGTTTTTTATAATCATTTATCTCGTATCTGGCTTCCGTCGGAATTTCTAGCATGACTGTGGCAAAGTTTTATGAAGCGATAAGGAAAGCTGGGAGGGGAACGCGCAAAAAGTGTTATCCATTAAGGGGAGGCAGTTGGTTTGTCGAGTCCTCCTCCTCCCTCATGTTTAGCCCCACTAGTTTTGAGATTTCAAGACGTTCGGCCCATTAGTTTGGCGATTTTCAGACCTTTTGCCCTCTTTCTTTGCCAATATTAAGACC
>CM064519.1:49005713-49050713 GCA_032716605.1 Paralithodes platypus | reverse complement strand
TTCCTTCCTTCCTTTTGTCCTACCTCCTTCCCTTCCATCCTTCTTACCATCTCGCCTTCCTTCCTTCCTAATGATGAGCGTCTAATTCCCTTCTCCTCCCCATCGTGTGTATTGACCTGGTATCTCCTAATTGCCCCTCTGATCCTGCTAACGAGGTGATTACTGATGACAGGGAGTTAGTGTAGCAGGGAAGGAGAGTGAAATGTTTGATGAGTGTGAGTGTATGAGTGAGTGATTGGATTTGATATAGGCAGTTAGAGGGACAGTTACAGTAGCGTGACGA
The DNA here is from genome assembly GCA_032716605.1 of Paralithodes platypus. Taxonomy (NCBI): domain Eukaryota; kingdom Metazoa; phylum Arthropoda; class Malacostraca; order Decapoda; family Lithodidae; genus Paralithodes; species Paralithodes platypus. The sequence continues at coordinate 49,050,430 of CM064519.1, read as the reverse complement.
AAGGAGATTTTTTTTTTTTTTTTTTTTGAAAGAGTGTGATAGTGAGAGTGAAACAATAGGTGGTTAATTGATTTCGTGTGATTATTGTAGGTAGTTATAATGACAGGGATGCAGAGTGAATTGCTTGATGAGTGAATGAATGTGAGTGTCAGTGAATTGATAGAAGATTGATTTAATGATATATGTGCACCATGGCTATACCCTATTAAAAATATGTAGGCCAGAAATAGTTTACCTTAACCTCTGCAACTCAAAAAATGGCTGGATCAAATGAGTTGTAAATGTCCACACCTGTTCCCTTATTGATCCTTTCCAACTGGTAGACATATTAGCTCAATTACCCTAGTCGTTTGTGAGTTATAGAGATTAATTATGTTCAAGAGTTTTGGCCTACTTATTTCGAACAGGGTATAGTTAGAGTGAGACGGTGAGAGGAACAGATTTAGAGTGAATGAGTTTGATAGTGAGATTGAATTGCTTGATTTTGATTGATTTGAGACAAGGTGAGAGTATACAAGAATGAATTGCTTGTAGAGTGAATTATTGTCACAGTAAGAGTGATTTGATGGGCGATTGACTGATATAAATTGATATGATACGTGTCTTATGCACCAAAGGAAACATTACATTGTGTGTGTGTGTTTTTTTTTTGTTTTTTTTTTTTTTTTTTTATATATATACATCAACTACAACACTACATATACTAATTATTGAACAGCAAAATCTATAACAAAATTAATTCAATTAGATATAATTATATTAAGAAAAAACCCAGGGGGTTCACGAATTCTTATGAGTGGGCTAGAGACTATGGTATCCGAGTGTACAACATTTGTAATTGTCATTCTCATGGTCTCTCCGTTAATTAGCAAATCAATTCAGGGGGTCACCGGCTTTTTTTTTTTCTCTCTCCTTTTCTCTCTTTCTTTGGCTTGTATCCATTCGGCCCCATTCAGCCAACTGTTTTAAGACGTTTATCCCTATCCAAGTGTCGATTTCTTCCTGACGAGCGATAACGAGCCAGCATTGTATGGAGAAATCCGGCTTCGCCGGATAATTGTTTTTTTATCGAAAAATTTGCAAATTTAGCTTGCTGTCAAAACAAATATATATATATATGCTGGCTTGCTACCGCTCGCCATGAAAATATTGACACCTGGATGGGGGTAAACGTCTTCAAACAGTAGGCTGAATTAGGCCGAATGGATACAAGCCAAAGAGAGAGGGAGAGAAAGAGAAAAAAAGCGAGGTGGGCTCCCTTAATGAACGCGCTGTATACCAACCAATACCTATCGTATACGTGGCCTGGGAGCCTTATTACCTTCATACTCCGAGGGACTGGAGTTCTCGAAAAGGGGCGCCAGTCCGGACGTTATTCTTGACTTAGTGTATTTGGCTCAATAATCTAGTTTTATCAATTTCACTCCAACACCAAACACCCCCTAAAGAAATTAAAGAAGCAAACCCGTGATCCACCGGGATTCGAACCTGGGTTACCACATACATATTATAAACACTAACCATTACACCATCAAGGCTAGAATCCAGAAGGGTTGATAGCCTACGAAGTCTTATTTTAACTAACTCATACCCCAACAAGCTACGATCGTGGCCTTGATTGTGGCTTTGTTGGTAGAAGACGAATTGTTTTTGGAATAAAAAAGGAAACAAAGAATCTTAATTTAGTTTTCGTAATAATAACATGAACAGACTAGTTGCATCACCGTACTGAAAATGAAATCTTATAATTCTAGCCAATAATTAAAATGTTGTTTGTGGCAGCAATCATATTGCAACGACTAATACTATGAGACAAAGCTATGGAAAACACAGAAAAACATACCCCAATAAGTGACCGAAAAATCATTTAGTCCTTAAGTTCTGACACATATGCGATACAATACAGAAGTGCATGGTCTCGTTTGGGTTAGACACAGATTCAATTGGGTGCGCAGCGAATAGCATTCCCGACTGTACTGCAAACTCTAAAAAAAAAACGTGGTTTAATATGAATCCCTGAACACCAAAGCGAACCTCCAAAATGTTAAGTAATAACTAAAGAATTTAGTAAGAGTTGGTTCACTCCAGAATAGTTTCGAAAACTTGAGGTCAAGATTTACAGTATGTCCTGGACGTATTATTTATAGCCTAAACGTTTATAGCGTGTTATTTCCTCCAACTCCACTTCCCCCTCTGCCCTCATCTTCCTATTGCCCTCCCTACTTCCCTCTTCCTCCTCCACCCCAATGCATCCGAAACTTCTCACTGATGCATTATCAGTTAATAAAATTACCCCTTATAGATGTGTTGTCTCACTACTATAGGATTTCTAGTTTACAGCACAGTTCCTTGCTCAAGTTTCGTTCCTCACGGAGATTTTACTTGTGGAAGTATTAATATAGTTGAATTTTGATTAGTAGTTAATATGACAGTTGCATCAGGTGAAATAACTACTGCATAGCAAGGAACTCTCTTAATTCCATAGTACTATTTTACTGTCATAAATAAAACGGAACATGTCCAGGGAACTATTTATTTTTCACACTTGACGGAAAGAAATTAATTTAGCCGTCATTAATGAAGTTTCAGGGATCCACCACGTGGAAGCGGACTTCGAGCATCTACTCCCATTGACGGCTGAAGTGACACTGACGCCTCACGTACACGTAGTCACGGCTCACGACACGCTGCAGCAGTGCTTCTACAGTTATACTTTTGAATTCCTCATACGAACCTCAAAAATTCCTTAGATTTCATAATAATTCCTTAGTTTTCATGTTCTTTTAATTCTAATACATTGTAAATTTAACAATATTAATACTTCATATTTGTGAGGTTGAAAAACACAACAGATTTCCGTGTTGTTTTGGCTCACTCAGGTGCCTCACCCTCACTCAAGCCTTCTCAAGGTCATGATGGCCGCTGTCACTACATATTTATATCTGGTTATACACCTAAAATAATTATATAATTAGATAAAAGCAAAATAATTTCGTCAAAGCGGATATTCCTTAGAATTCTTAGATTTGTCAAATTCGTGAGAACATTCCTTAGGAGGCCTAACATTCCTCAAAATCAGGAAAATTCCTTAAAAGTGGAAACACTGCGCTGCAGTGCGGCGGTAGTGCGGCACGCCTCAGTTCACTGTTCAGTGACGGATGTAGGCCATCCGCGAAGCTTAAATGCAATTGTTTCTTTTTCATATTTCGACTAGCATTAATTACGAGTTTTAATTGTATGGTCTCTTTCAAAATTACAAATGCATCCAGTCTATGATTTGTAATTCATACTATTAGTGGTGAACTTAAAAAAACAATGACGTAAACAAAGAATGTTGCGATTCTGGCATATTTCGTCTCAAGCAGCGGGGGTTGTGGAATCGGTGTGATTTTTTCTCCAGTTATGGCCAAGGAATAATGAATAGCCTAAGAAAATTAGGCATTATACCAATTTCACCGCGTGTAATGTTGGCAGCATTGACTGTGGTTGGCAGTCTTGCTTTGTACACATGGCGACGGATACACTGCCCTGCACTAATGCTCGTGAGAACTTCATTTAGTGCAGCTAGAGTGCAGAGACCCGAGCCAAAGTTGCCGTGCGAAGATCTCAAATTACAGTGCCTGAAATGCGTTGTGTATAATCTCCCACTCTAGTGATTTAGTGAAAGGAAAGTTGCAATAAAGAGGAACTCCTGTTACTGATCGTCCACCTGCATCACTTACTACCCGTCGGTGTTCCGAGCCATGTAAGGGAAGGACAGTCGGCCAGAAGCAAATGTAAGTACCCACGTTTCTCCTGGTTGGGATTTCCATTTAGGTAGCTACTTTGGTGTTGATAGTTTTGTTTGTGGACTGGCGAGTGTGGTCTTTGATTTATGTGGGCTTGGTTTGTGCGGTCTTTTGGTTTGTCGTTTGTGTGGTCTTTTGGTTTGTGTGGTTATTCTACAGTAGGCTATGAGTGAATTTGGTCTGTGTAGTTTTTGTGTATTTATATCTAGTGCCAGACGCATTGATCCCCGATTGAGGGTGGCCACGAATGAACCGTCTCCAACCAAGCAATCCATTCGGTTCTCTAGGGTTGCTAGGCCAACTACCCATTGCTGTGCATAGTATGTGAGTTGCATAATGAGTGTTTTCGTACTGTTGGAATGCCACGTGGTTGTGGGTGTAGGCTAGTCAGTAACCAGTTTGGTTAGCCTAATGGTATTATAATTGTATATTGTGTTATGTTTATATAGTATTATTTTGGATATTGTGATACTATATGATGCTGGTACGTCTGGTGTGATGTTGGTACGTGTGGTTTGATCATTGATGTTGGTACCTGTGGTGTGGTGTGGTGCTGCCGTCTGGTGTTGCATTAATAAGCATGTTAGGTGTTTGCCCAGCCTAGCTTTCCAAAAAGCAGGTGGGTCCGGTATGATACAGTATTCCCCCGTACCATCTACATATTGCCGTGATCTGACTAGCCAACACACTGAAGGATACTGGGAGGAATGGAGTATTGATATAAGATGTATCATTGTTTTAATTTTCTGATCAGAATATAAAGCGAATTTGACAGTGATACGGCCATGATTAGAATTATATACGGTATAGGCCTATGTATGATGTTTGTGTGATTTATATGTAAACATTGTGTACGTATTAATTATGTAAAAGGCATCGAATAGAATTTTATTTATGTACACTGTTGATTGTGTAATGCGTAAATTTTAGTTACAGAGCTTCCAGTAAAAATATTGGATACCGGTAATGCTTAAAAAAATAAGATATATTTATTACTCTGGGTTAAATCTACCGGTACTTAATATGTCCTGTTGGCTTTCATTTATCTTTGTCTTAATGGTTTTCGCAGGCACTTTTAAGCTCGGTGCATGCGTCTTTTACGTAAGCCTGTATCCAGTAACGTCATATCTAACATGTTGTATTCATAGGCTGAAGTCAGGGTCAAATGCTAAGAAACACCTGCTCAACTGCAATTGTATTCGTAATGGTTGGTGTTCCTTATACACATTTACCGCTTCTATGTTTTCGCTGAAAACTTAATGTCTGCTACTCCTATGCGTGCAAACCTATTTAGCCCAGGTTCATGGCGTTGAGCTACGCCTACCTGGATGTGCACATTTCTTAACTTCGTCTCTATGAATTAAAAAAAAAAAAAAAAAAAATTGCCCGCATTAATGCGTGCCTCGTCGACCAGAATTGTATATAATTATCTTATATACCGATAACTGTCTTGATAGCGTAATGGTTATATAGTGCGCGGAATTTAGGTGTGAGTATCCTATGTGCGAATCCTTGGAGTACCACATGTATTCATTAGTTTCATTAATTAGGTTTATTTATATGTTAATTGGTGGGTTGGTGATAATATGAATGTTGTAGGTTTGGTCCGTCTTCCACACGGTATGATTTAACGATTATCAGCACTATGCTTCAGAAGTAAGTTAGATAAGGATAGGCTACATACCTTTCATTGGTTACGGTACTGAAAAGCACTATGATATGACGGATTAGTCTATCAATTCCTTAATTTTTCTCACTATTGGTGGGGAACTGGATGTCGATCACAATCAGCTGTTTTGGGGGGCTTGTATTGAATGGTGAATATATGATAAATAATAAAGAGTAAAGTATTAGTTGTTGTTGTTGTTGTTCCCCAAGCTGCCTGGTCGAACAGCCCCAAGGCCCCGAGCAAGGCCAAGGCCATAACCGAGCGCCCCCACAGAACCCTCCCCACCGACCACAATAAATCCTGGGTGACCGAAGCCACTCCATGGCGGGGAGCTGAGGAGGGTGCGGAAATGCCCGGGAAACCAAAGCCCCACCCAGGGCCCTGTGTCCCTCAGCAATTATGAAGAGAAAGTTGAGGGGCAAGGGAAAAATGTGACGCTTTGGCTTCCAATCTTGGTAGATTGGGAGGTCAATCCACGTTAGAGACGCCGTCACTTGAGATCTAGAAAATATATAAGTAAAAGGAACAGTCAGAGTAAGCTATGGGTATGGCAGAGATTGCTCAGTTCTCACTCTGATAGACCAGCCCATCACCACAAGTAAAGTATTAGTAAAGAACCGTTGTTGAAGACATAGCACCTCAACATTTTCGTTCAGATCGCTATTTCCGCTACTCTTACGCGTGACAGTCAATATGTGTCCTTGGAACTGGACTAACACTTTCCTATATGTTTAAAAAGTGTTGCACTTACGTCTTCTGTAATTATAAATGATGAAGTTTGTGGGATATACTTATTTCCTCCGTCTTCTGCCATGTGTCTCCCTTCGTTGACACATGTATCTGAAGTCATGCATGCGCTATGACGTTCAATAATGATTTCAGTGTTACCAAACTTACCAATTAGTTGCTATAGTTGGCTTCAGTTGGCTCTTTAATGCTGCTGGGGTGTGGAAGCGAAATCACCCACCAATAGTAGGTTAGGTAATATTAAGTTAACACAAGTTCATTTGGTTAGTTATTGTAGGTTAACTGTTGCGTTTTGTGTTAAGGTTAGAGATTTGTGTGTGCGGATTTGTTTTTCTTCTATGGCACGCATTTGTAGCATTAAATTTAAGTGAATTTAGGTAGATTTGCTGGTGTCGAGTATATTTGGGCCTCGCAACTACGGTACCGGTACTGTAGTTGCACTCGTGAAAGCAATTATGTCACATGTTTCGAGTTGCAATTCTGAATTAATGTCATTAGTATGGTACCGTACATCTCGTAACTCTGATTTCCATTATCCAACAAACCTTTTTTTGTTTTTAAGTTTCACAAACTAGTGATTAGGCTTAGGCAATATTAACTCGTTTATGCTTGCTTAACCTCTCATTTTCCCTGAACTTCAAAGCCCTAAGCCTACGTGTTTTATTGAGTTCCTGGTGTAATGGGTCTATATTAAACTTTATACTGTATAAGCTTTGATGCATATATTCTGGAATACTAAAATAACACCTCTTTATCCTAACAAACCAAATCGGCTCTAAAACAAACACAATAATAATAACTGTATATTACCCCTGAAATAGTATGCGAGGATTGAGTAGGCTATAATGTGATTATGTGAATGCTTAGAATACAACACAGTAACAAGAGTGTATATTATAGACTTTAGTAAATGATGTTTGGTATGCCCAGTAAGGAGTGTGTATTGTGGTGGGAGCTGTCACCACCACACCATAAAGTGTTTGTGTTATGGTGTTAAGGTCATGAGAGCACTAACACCACTATTACTTCTCACTCTCACTCTCACTCACTCTCACTCTCACTCACTCACTCTCACTCACTCACTCTCACTCTCTCTCTCTCTCTCACACACACACACACACACACACACACACACACACACACACACACACACACACACACACATATTACTTAACTTTTTGTGTTCGCAACATAATTCAAGAAAGAATTAATTAATTTCGACGAAATTTGGTCGATCCCTTCATATGGTTCCCGATAGTAGTAGGCTATTTGCTCTATATTTACGGTACCGGTCCACTCAGTTGGCCCACATATTATTATGGATTTATCTCCAATAATATAATACCGGTACAGAATAACACAATTTTCTTCACTTTATGGCCTTATTCTTGTTCTTCTCTTTACCCAAGCATAAACTTTTTGGGCCATTATTTTCTACATGTGATTTACTCCCACGTCTTCGACCGCAACCCTCGTACCGTTTTTATTTTCATAAGCCGTGATTTCTTTCTCTTTGTGCTCTTGCATTTATTCGACTTCTCGTTTATCAATCCAAGTTGCAATCAAGGTTAAATCAAGGGTATGTCCATAATTGTTAACTCAACCTGCACAATTAAATTGCCCCTTCAGTGTACGATTAGCGTCTTATGTATTTTATTATGGCTAACAATAGACAATAACACTCAGATTAGGAAGGATCTCTACTAATGAAGAAGATAAAATCTTAGTTACGGTATATATTCCTTTTACTGCCACAGAAGCTTCTAAACTTAATACACTCTAGTGATTACCAGAAGAACAGGGTAAGAATTATCCTATTTTGATTTGACATTTAGTATAACTATCCACCGTTAACATTTCAGCTTTCTTTTCCCCCCCTTCAGGCACAACAATTCCAATAATACGTTTCATAGATACTTTGTTCTTGTAGGCCTATACATGTTCTTGTAGGCCTATACATGTTCTTGTAGGCCTATACATGTTCTTGTAGGCTTATACATGTTTTCTTCATCCTCGTTGATCACATTATCACGTGCCGGTACCGTACCTGTTTCATTGATACATCCATAACCCGTACAGTACCGCTTACGTCCTTTTCATTATATTCTGGCAATTATTAGACGATTATATTCAGCTTAAGTAGGACGTATAGCCATTAAAAGGCTACAGACTATCTCAATCCTTATATTTTTTTTCTATGTGAATGAGGGAGACAAAAGGCATAACTGCCTGCAGCGAGTGCCTCCCCCAGATTTGAAAGAGTGACAGGGCCAAAATCAAGGGACGTTCGAGCTAAAATGCCTGGACACGGAGTTTGAAGCAATTTAATTCATAGGAAGAGGGAAAGACTGATTCTGGGAGAGAGTTCCAAAGCTCAGCAGTTGAATAGAAGAAAGTCTGAGAATAGCGTTTCACTCTTTGGTTGGAGAGTTGCACAGAGTAGGGGTGGGATTGTGCTGCAAGGCGTGTACTACGTACCCTACGTGGTATACACTGGGAAAGCTCTGAGGAACACTGATTATTGTAGTAGCGATAGAATAGCGAGAAAGATGCAACATTGCGGCGAAGAGAGAGAGATTGCAGAGAGTTGGTGAGTGGACGGGAGTGATACGAAAGGCTTTCCTGTCTACTTTGTCTAGGAGTGCTGTGTGAGAGGAGCCTCCCCACACATGTGAACAATACTCAATACAAGGACGCACTGTGCCCCTGTACAGAGCAAGTAGCTGCGCAGGGGTAAAGAACCCCTTGAGGCGGTTGAGCACACCCAGCTTCTGGGAGGCTGCCTTAGCGAGACTGGTAATATGGTATTTCCAATATATATAGTTATGTACCATTTATATAGCCTACCAATATATATAATATACCATTTATCTTTCTTAAGCACATCCACTCACTTGCTCTCATCCTTTTACTTAATTTTCCAATTCCTCACTTGCAAACCCTCCAAGCTTAGGAAACCCTTGTCTTTTCGTACAGCCTTATCATATATCTTTTCTTGGAATATAATTTTAATAACTATTTACGTATCCCTTTTGCTTTTTGCACCACCGAAACACCCTAGCACAGCCAAGTACACTCGCTCCTCCCCTATTTTTAATTAGGGAGGTATCGGTACTCTGAAAACTAATTTATGAATATAATTGTCCATACCGGTAGGCCTACATCAATTATAAAACTACATACCGGTACCGGTATACTACAGTTTATATTGAAACACAAGTTCCATCAAATAGCAATGCACATCACGAAGATAACGGTTGTTTTATGTGACTGTACTTTTCATTACCGGTACCTGTTTGACTCGCATGTTTTGTTTGTGTTTGCATAGTAGGCTATAGTACCAGTACTCTTCTTGTTGCGATACTTTCCCTGGGATACAAGAAAATAATAGAAACAAGTAGAGGAGTTCTTATATAGGCAACGTCACATACCTATCAATATCGATCATACCCCATCAGCAACAACGGTGCCCACGAGTGCTGGAGTTTGTACTTAACCCCTTTTGCACCAGCGCCGTTCTTGTAACTTTATTTTGGCTACCGGTACTATTAGACGAGTTTAGGCTATTTAGTTTAAAAAAGGCCTCCATCAATTGACAGGCTTCGAACTATCTCACTTAACTCATTTTGATACTTCAGATCCTTCTTAAGCTGCACAAAATCGTCTAAATACAGGAAGAATACAATAAAAAAGACGTCGCTGGTACAGAATGGGTTAAGGGTAAATATAGGTAGCTCATATGCACATACACAAGACAACCATCAACAATCATATTCCCGTCATACTGTTTATTAATTTCTTCATTTACACATTCCTTTTGCAACATTATGCATTTCCCTTTCCCCCTCAATTCCTTCCACGCGAACAATCTCCTAGATCAGCCCTTACCCCCACCTCTCCCATACCACCCATCACTTCCCTACCACTCATCTCTCCCCCCTACTCCCCACCTCTCCCCCTACTCCCCACCTCTCCTCCCTACTCCCCACCTCTCCCCCCTACCCTTCACCTCTCCCCCCTACCCTTCACCTCTCCCCCCTACTCCCACCTTTTCCACCAACCCACCACCTCTCATCTCTCACCCTACCCCCACCTCCCGCCCTATACCCCCACCTCTCGCCCTATACCCCAACCTCTCGCCCTATACCCCAACCTCTCGCCCTATACCCCCACCTCTTCCCCCCCACCCTACCTCTCACTCTACCAGCCACCTCTCCCCCTATACCCTCCACCAATCACCCTACCCCCTACCTCTCCTCCTACCCAACCCCTATCTCCCTACCCCCACCTCACCCCTACCCCCCCTATACTCCCCACCTCTCCCTCCCAAGTGTCAGAGTCCGTGTCACCAAGCTTTTACTCATATATTTATTCATTAGCGTGTCTGTGTCGCGGACGGCTGATCTGCATAACACGTCATCTTGGTTGGGTTGCACTCGTCTGGCTTCTGTGTTGCTAGATCACAGGGATTATGGGGGAGGGGGAGTGGTTGAATTATTATTTTATTAAATTATATATACAGTACCGGTATATACTGTATATATATATATATATATATATATATATATATATATATATATATATATATATTCCGTAGTTTGCTTCCTAGATTTCTATCATACCGTACTTTAAAAACAAAAAATAATAATAAATATGTACATTTTTCGGTAGAAAATTTGTCCGGCCAAAGGCCGCTTCCTAATAAATTAAAGGCTCGCTTCGCTCGCCAGGAAAAAAATCGACACCTAAATGGTACGAAAGATCTTAATATTGACAAAGAAATGTGGCAAAAGATCATAAAATTGCTAAACTAATCGGGCGAGCGTCTTAAAATCTCACATATTTGAAAACTAATGAGGCTAAACATGAGGGAGAAGGAGGTCCAGAAAAACCACCTATCCCCCCTAATTAGTGTAACTCCTCTTCATGCGAGCGATTATACAGTTTGATTGAGCCGTTCAATATAGTGACTGCTTAGCTTACTTGGTGTTATTCTGTTTACAGCTTGATTTGATTCAGAATAGGAGCTATTTATTGAATGAAATGGTTAACCGAGATAGTTTTCCCCTTTTACATAGAGTCCCTTCCTAAGCTATTTTACAAATCTCGTTTACCATTATATTGTTTTATTTATTTATTCATTTATATATAGTATATAATTATTTGCATATATTTGTTTATGTATTATGTTCTTTTATTCATCATCTATTTTATTATATATTTTATTTTATTTTTTGTATATAGGCTACGGTATATGTTTTTGTTGCAACCTTGACTATCAACGGCAAAGGGTTCGGGGCCTGCCTAAGTAATTATTTTTGTTCTGGGAGCCTCTTCCATTTTGGCCATAATTATTATCTTTAGTTATATTTACATTTAATTTACAGCATGTGTTAGTGGTTCTTCTCCAGCAGTACATGTTGCTGAGTTCATTTTCATTTTGAAGTTTGTCTTAAAATGTTCGTCTCAAATAAGAGTTTCCATTTTGGGTTCTTGTTGCTCCTAATTTAGAATAAAGTAATTAACGAAATTCCATATATAATGAAAGATGACTATACCCTATTCTTTTTCCAGCTGATGGTAAATTGAACCCCTTAGTAGCTGATTTATCTATAGTTAATGTACACATATAGTAATACTTTGTTTCTATGTAATAAGAAGGCCAAGTTTTTACGAATAACGACATATTTCACTACAAAATATTCCAAATACCCAAATAATCCTGATATAGACATGGCAATTTACTATCAGCTAGAACAAAACAGACTATAGGAACCTGTCTGTTGCTTATGAGTGAGTGGATTAATTGTTACTAATTATGAGTAAGTGGGTTTAATGTTGCTAATTATTTGTTCTCGAAGTAATGTGGGTTAATAGGTAGGCTACCGGTAGGGTTTATTGAACATTAAGGTTGGTTTACGACGCTAAAGATGCTCGATATTATTGACGAATAATGTCTGGAAAATATTGTTATCATGAGATGATGTATTCGATTATTGTTGAGGTACGGTATTAATTAGTTGACATAGGAACTCTCTCTCTCTGTCTCTCTCTGTCTCTCTCTCTCTCTCTCTCTCTCTGTCTCTGTCTCTGTCTCTCTCTGTCTCTCTCTCTCTCTCTCTCTCTCTCTCTCTCTCTCTCTCTCTTTCTTTCTTTCTTTCTTTCTTTCTTTCTGTCTTTCTGTCTTTCTTTCTTCCTTCCTTCCTCTGATGGCGCCACGGAGGTCAGCTGTAATGGTAATAAGTGCCCCCCACAGGGTTACCAAACCAGGCCTCTTAAGGGGGCAGTGGCTGTTTGTTTGGTCTATTAATTCATTTATTATTATTTTGTTTTAAGTTTCCTCTCTAGACCTCCATCAAGCTTGGAAAAACACCCCCTAGACCCCCCTTCAAGATAGACTTGTAATTTTTTCGGTAGAAAAATGTCGAGGCCAAAGGCCGATTAGATTCCTAAACAAAATTACATGCTCGCTTTCGTTTGCCAAGAAAAAATCGACACCTAAATGGCACGAAGGGTCCTAATATTGACAAAGAAATGGGGTGAAAGGTAATAAAATCCCCAAACTAATGGAATCAACGTCTTAAAATATCAAAACTATTGGGGCTAAACGTTAAGGAGAAGGGGGTCCAGAAAAACGGTCTTTCTCCCCTTAAGTCGCTAGACAGATGCAGCGTGTTACAATTTAAATGAGAGTTTGTAGAATGTCTATATACAGTATATAATTATATAATACTTAATTTTTAGAATATTGCTAGAATTTATGTTGCTAGATGATAAACACTGGTGCTAGATGGGAGTAAACATATCTAGGTGTAGTTTCTGTTTACTGTTATGTTATTCTACATTATATTTTGCTATCATTAGAGGATTTCATTCAATTTAGGTAGACTAGAGTGTTAATTGCGAACGTTTTTACCACTTATATTACTAGCGATCCTTCTGAAAGTACATAAAATCGCCTAATGATAACCAGAATCAAATATAGAATAGCGTCATCGACTACCGAGCTACGCTGGCAACACTGATCCCACCCCTCATTGACCAGGCAGACTCCATACCCCGCTGGTCAAACCGCATGCTAAGTTGTAGAGTCGCCTTCGGAAATTCAAAACACACGCGCGGGATTTAGGAAGCCCCGGCCTAGCTTATCGTGGCAGGTTCCGTACGAGGGCTGGGGGAGTAATGTAGGGCGGTGTGCTCTTAAGGGAGTTCAGTGGTGTTAGTCGCGGTTATTTGGAAGCCCGTACCAACCCTAGATTGTAATAAATTTGAGATCTACGAGATCATCAACAATTCTATGATTTCTCAGCTGAATTTAGTACCGGTACTGGTACTAGTTTATATGCTTACAAGCTTAACTAGCATGCATTGAAAATGCATGGGTTCTAACATTAATGCTATGAACTCCCCTTACAATATATATATATATATATATATATATATATATATATATATATATATATATATATATATATATATAAATATATATATATATATATATATATATATATATATATATATATATATATATATATATATATATATATATATATATATATATATACAAAAGAGTAATACTAATAGACAAATTAATTTATAAAAGTTAATTAAAAGTTACCGTACCTAAAATTCAAATATGGAGATATTTTTGTCTGGTAATATTTGAATATGAATACTAATAATTAGTTGTGCTTCACTACCTACTGTACATGGGTTTGGATCTCCCATCTTTACCCGACTAGTGCTATACTCCATTCATTATAAGTAGGCCAGACATCTTGACCAACAACCTCTGTAACTCAAAAAGGGTTCGATAAAATGGGTTGTAAGTATCCACCCCTATTCCCCGGCTGACTCTTCCCAAATGGTAGAACTTTTTGCTTGATTACTCTAGTTGTTTTCTAGTTATAAAGGTTAGTGGTCAAGATGTTGGCCTATTTATAATGAATAGGGTATAAGTAACACCCCGTTCTTTAACATTAATATCAAATACAAACTCCTATGTACTTGAATAAACTAATGAAAGCATTATTATTATATACCGGTATATATTAGAAAAGAAAGAAGTAATGGTGACTGTAAACTTTAGTAATTTACCATACATTTTTTTTCGGCTTGTACTGTACACGTTGTTAATGTCAACATACCGTACTTTTTGAAATCTAATACAAACAAATATTGAGTGCGGGCTGGTCCTGTCCAGAGTGAGGTTTGGCATACATACATACATACATACATACATACATACATACAAACAAAGGAGTAGTACAAAGGAAGTCAAGCAACAACAACCTAGATATACTTACTCTCATCTAGCGTCAGTCTAGTTTATCATCTAGCGACGTGAATTATTGCAATATTCAGAAAATTAAGAAATATCAAGATATTTTCGATATCTCATTTAAGGTGGGATGGTTAATTTGTTGGTTAATTTTTTCATTATTTACTATTTTTCTAGTTTCCTCCCTAGACCTCCATCAAACATTAATATAACTACCGGTACCCCAGGATCCCCCTTCAAGATATATTTGTAAATTTTTCGGTAGAAAAATGTCCTGGCCTAAGGCCGATTCCTCCTAAATTACAGGCTCGCTATCGCTGGCAAGGAAAATAACGACATCTAAATGACACGAAAAGTCTTTATATGGACAAATAAAAGGGGCGAAAGGTTTTCAAATCGCCAAACTAATGGGCCGAACGTCTTAAATTCGGAAAACTAAAGGGGCTAAGCACGAAGGAGAAAGTTGTCCAGAAAAAAAACAGCCCATCTCCCCTTAAATTGTAACCCGCGGCATTTTCTTCTGTTTAGCGGCATTGTACAGCGACTTTTGAGATCTGGTTTGGTAACCCTGTGGGGGGCACTCCTTACCATGAGGGAGAGGGAGTGGGAGTGGGAGTGGGAGTGGGAGTTTTCTGTGCATGAGAGAGTACATCAATAATTAGTGCCTAAAAGACCTTGTGATCCATTTTAACGAGATACCGGTACCCTAAGTGAAGAAGGCAGAAATTGTATACGGTAATGCAGAACACTCTCTGTAGTGTATACGGTAATGCAGAACACTCTCTGTAGTGTATACGGTAATGCAGAACACTCTGTAGTGTATACGGTAATGCAGAACACTCTCTGTAGTGTATACGGTAATGCAGAACACTGTAGTGTATACGGTAATGCAGAACACTCTGTAGTGTATACGGTAATGCAGAACACTGTAGTGTATACGGTAATGCAGAACACTAGTGTATACGGTAATGCAGAACACTCTGTAGTGTATACGGTAATGCAGAACACTCTGTAGTGTATACGGTAATGCAGAACACTCTGTAGTGTATACGGTAATGCAGAACACTCTGTAGTGTATACGGTAATGCAGAACACTCTGTAGTGTATACGGTAATGCAGAACACTCTCTGTAGTGTATACGGTAATGCAGAACACTCTCTGTAGTGTATACGGTAATGCAGAACACTCTCTGTAGTGTCCGAAATTATATCTATCCTCTTCTTAACCTTTTTAATTGACCAACTATTTACAACTTCTATTGGAAGTTTGTCCAAGGGAAAACGAATATTAAATGTGAAAAAGTTGCACCTACAGTATACGGTACTATAGAAAGCGAGAGTGAGAGCGAGAGCGTAAGGTGAAATTATGAAACCGGTGTGTAGGTAATTATAATTAACTAAAAACATGCAAGGTAATGAAACACACACACACACACACACACACACACACACACACACACACACACACACACACACACACACACACACACACACACCTTTAGTATATTATCATATTGATATGCATGTTGTAATATAGTATACAATATACTTGTCATAGTTGTTTGCTCGTAAGGGAGGAACGAGAACGGACAAGCAGATTACAGAAAGGTGTGTTTTACAACCGTAGAGTTACCGTAAGTTTGTTTGTATTGCTATGTTGTGCAATCGGGTTGAACGTTGAAGCACCATAAACTTGTAATGCTTATTAATACCAATTGTCCTCACGTACAATGCATTTGCATCATGTTGCTTTGCAATAAGCAAAATATTGCAACCATATCTGTAATTTTTTCCTATCAATATTCAAAATAACTTCTACAGCAATGCCCACATCACATACAGTACGGTATATACAGTATATTGATAGAAAATACATATAATGATGATTTCTTTTACAGCTTCCACACACCGCACATTAAGCGCAAGATAACATATTTTCAAATACAAATACCCTGTTTATAAAAATATGTGATGTCACCTATTATAAACAATCACTCGCAAAAACGTACTTCTAATACTTATTTGTATTAAATAAATAAATAATTAAATAAACATATAATAAAACAAATGCAATACTTTTAATCTTGTCTTCACTATTTTGCTAACCCACACCACAGACATGTCTGCTTCATAACACTTACACAATGGTCTCGTAACCCTCCACACACCAACACTCACCCTCTCTCATACTAATAGCTTCACTTCAACCATACTCGGATGCCATAGTCTTAAGCCCACTCATAGATATCCAAACACTCACCCTCTCTCATACTAATAGCTTCACTTCAACCATACTCGGATGCCATAGTCTTTAGCTCACTCATCAATATCCAACACTCACCCTCTCTCATACCAATAGCTTTACTTCAACCATTCCTACTGTACACTCGGATGTCATAGTCTTAAGCCCACTCATAGATATCCAAACACTCACCCTCTCTCATACCAATAGCTTTACTTCAGCCATTCCTACTGTACACTCGGATGCCATAGTCTTTAGCTCACTCATAGATATCCAAACACTCACCCTCTCTCATACTAATAGCTTTACTTCAGCCATTCCTACTGTACACTCGGATGTCATAGTCTTAAGCCCACTCATAGATATCCAAACACTCACCCTCTCTCATACCAATAGCTTTACTTCAACCATTCCTACTGTACACTCGGATGTCATAGTCTTTAGCCCACTCATAGATATTTGTGGACTTCACCTTTGTATTATTATGAAAGTATATCTCTGAAAACGAATTTTAGAGTGTAATTTTCTATACATCAACTACAAAACTATGTAGGCTATTCATAAGCAAGTGCTTTCCAAAAAAACAGTCCACGTAGTTATTAGTGCATAAAGAAAACCTAAGGGTCCAGGAATTCTTATGAGTGGACTAGAGACTATGGTATCCGAGTGTACAACACCACACACACTCAGCCCTCACACCCACATACCTGAATCACACCCACACCATCATACAGCCACAAATCTGCATCACGCCCACACTATCATACACCCTTATAGGCTATCTACATCACACCCACACCATCATAGGCTACACCCATATATCTACATCACACACCACCACCATACACCCACATATCTGCATCACACCCACACCACCATACACCCACACCATCATACACCCATATATCTGCATCACACCAACACCATCACACACCCATATATCTGCATCACACCCACACCACCATACACCCATATATCTGCATCACACCCACACCACCATACACCCATATATCTACATCACACACCACCACCATACACCCACATATCTGCATCACACCCACACCACCATACACCCATATATCTGCATCACACCCACACCATAATACACCCATACTGTATATCTGCATCACGCCCACACCCTCTTACTCCCACATAGTTTTACTCTACACCCTCAAGCACCCACATACTCCCAGCCACTAATATCCCAAATACCCACCCATATACCCACATCCCACACCTCCCATACCTCAACACTCTCCTACCCACACCGAATCTCACGCACCCCACACCCCCACTATCATTTACACAACCTCATCGGAAAAAACAACATGAAACTACCCTCATACCTCCGTGAATGTTAATTCTGTTCTCAATGCACACACACACACACACACACACACACACACACATATACAACATGAAACTACCCTCATACCTCCGTGAATGTTAATTCTGTACTCAATGCACACACACACACACACACATACGACATGAAACTACCCTCATACCTCCGTGAATGTTAATTCTGTACTCACATGCACACACACACACACACACACACACACACATGAAACTACCCTCATACCTCCGTGAATGTTAATTCTGTACTCACATGCACACACACACACACACACACATACTCATTATTTCACACACACGCACATACTCACTCATTCTTTCACACACACACTCACACTCAAATACACACACTCACTCTCTCACATACACACACACACACTCTCTCTCTCTCTCTCTCTCTCTCTCTCTCTCTCTCTCTCTCTCTCTCTCTCTAATTTACATCAACGACATAGATGAGGGTCTCACCTGTACAATCTCAAAATTTGCTGACGATACAAAAATTGCAAATAGCGTACTCTCAAAAGATCAAGTTGACGATATGCAACACAATCTAGATAAATTGTCACATTGGGCCCAAATTTGGCAAATGAGTTTCAATGCGGATAAATGTAAAGTACTACATTTCGGATACCTAAATGAGAAAGCAAACTATTCGATGAATGGCACTCAGCTTAAGAATGTAAACAGAGAAACCGATCTGGGAGTAACAATATCGAGTAACCTAAAACCGAGTCAACAATGTTCAGAAGTTGTTAAGAAGGCAAACAAAATAATTGGCTTTATAGGCAGGTCATTTGAGCATAAATCCAAAGACGTTATCCTAACCCTTTACAATTCCTTAGTCCGCCCTCTTCTGGAATACTGCGTTCAATGCTGGTGCCCTTATTACCAAAAAGACATAAACAAGCTAGAACGAGTTCAACGTAGAGTTACCAAAATGATACCTAGCCTAAAGAACAAACCATACGAAGAGCGTCTTAGAGAATTAAATCTATTTCCTTTAACCCAGCGCAGATTAAGAGGTGACTTAATTCAAGTGTTCAAAATCATCAGAGGCATCGACAATATGAACTGTAGTAAGTACTTCACTATCGACCAATCTAATTACACGCGGGGAAACGGTTGCAAAATTATTGGTAAATCTTTTAAATCACACGAATCTAAGAATTTCTTCTTCAATCGAGTTGTCAACTTGTGGAATGGGCTTCCCCGAGACGTTATAGACTGCAGCACCGTTGATTCATTTAAACTCCGCTTAGACAAATATCTCGCATCAAACCCGCGACTGACTGCGTTTGTAAATGAATAACTTTATTTTATCCTCCCCTCAGTTACTAACCCATCTGTCCCCTACTAACTTCCTAGCACTGCCACGGACATTAGTTCCAGGGCAGTAGTTCCCTTTCCAATGTTCCCTTACCCACTCTAAACCACTGTTTGGACACTTGATCCTCAGTGTTTTGGAGGACAAGCAGCCTAGAAGGGTCACTAGACCTGTTGTTGCTTGATTTCCTTTGTTCTCTCTCTCTTTTCTCTCTTTTTCTCTTTCTCTCTCTCTCTCTCTCTTGCTCTCGCTCTCGCTCTCGCTCTCTCTCTCTCTCTCTCTCTCACGCCTTTTACCTACCTCCTCCAATACACGCGAGGGGGAGTTGCTGTCAAAATAATGATTCATATTTAGGACCACCCCAACAGGGCTACACTCTTTCAAACTTGATGCATCGACTTCCAAATACTTTTTTCGAAGTATTTTGGGGGTCCGAAGGCGGATAATGTGAGAGAGAGAGAGAGAGAGATAATTTATATATTTATTTGAAATTAACCATTTTTGGAACTGAAAAATAAATATGTTGGAGGCTATTGAGAGTAAAATCACAATAAATAAGAGAGTTAAGGATATTATTTAAAACATAATTAAGTACGGTACCAGTTTAATGTAATTGTTAAATCGATACTCACCAGGTCACAAAACGAATATGAGTCCAAATAAACAAATCTTAAAGACATAAGTATTTTCGATGAACAGGCCGTTTATGAATAGCATACCTTGAAAGTTGGAAATATTGTTCTTCAGCATATCAAAATATCTTTAAGGCTAGATTGTTTCTGTAGAATTAGATGTTGTAGAGTAACTATTATGACTAATAATACCGTAAACTGTTAACTTGTGGTAATTGCTAATTTAGTACTACATACCTCCACCATGGCACAGTTGCCCACACAAGTTCTGTTCTTCCTTGTGATCTTATGAAAGTAAAATAGTATGAATGAAATGCGAGTGTGGTTTCTTTTAAATATCAGTTGTATAATCAGATGAGTTAACCGCTGCATAAGAAAATACACTCGTAATTCAATCATGCACATTATATTTCCATGTATATGATCCCGGAGAGGAACAGAACTTATGTGGGCAACTGTACCTACCAATCAGCAAACATGAAAACAACCTGTCTAGGCAGTTAAGGTATTCCCGTGCAAAAAGCTGTTTACAGAAAGCTAACTATTTGGTAAACATAATTCTTTCTTACCGCTACCGGTTTATATTTGTATTGATATATGTATTTCCACAATTTGAATAGTATCATTACTTAAAATATTATACAAGTTCTGTTTACGCATGTTTTGTATAAGAGTTTACTATATAATCATATTTTGAAGTACCTAGCTTGTACAGTTGCCCACATAAGTTCTGTTCTTCGTCCTGGTCTTATTTATAAAAGTAAAATTAGTACGATTGAATTGCTAATGTGGTTTATTTTATTAATCGGTTGACTTAAGCTCGGTTCACACATGCACGAATTAACGTCCCGTTCGTCCCCGACCAAGAAAATAGGCAGGACGGCATCAATCTGGAGGCCCCATGTGGCCACAATGGCCACTAGGGCCGTTCCAAAGTTTTTTTGCCGCCGTTCTCATCCCGTTAGTCGGTGTCTAGACGCCGCCACGGCTGTTAGGAGCATGAGAGGTGTTGAGGTGGATTGCATTGGTGTGAGAGAGGTTGAGGGGCTGTGAGGGGGGTTGAGGGGGACATGAGAAGTATTAAAGCTCGGTTCACACATTCACGAATTAACGTCCCGTCCGGCCACACCCAAAAAAATAGGCAGGACGGCATCAATCTGGAGGCCCCATGGCCCGTCCGTCCCCGTCCCCTTTTGCTCGGTTCGCACATGGAAGAATTAACGTTCCGTCCGTCCCCGACCCCTTAATTCGCCTGCAAATGAGCAGGGACGCCGGCAAAATCGCCTATGGTCAGTACACGGACGTGAGGTGTCACCAGCTCACGTGACGCGACGGTGCCACATCGCCGACTCTCCTTCCAACGATTTTTTGCCGCCGTTCTCATCCCATTTGTCGGCGTCTAGACCCCCCCAGTTGGCATCTAGATGCCGAATGCTCCCATGTGTGTCCCGGCCTGACACGTTTTGTGGCAGTTGCCCCGGCCCACACCGACCATTTTATGCATGCACAAAATGGTCGCCGCCTCCCGCCCCCCCTCCCGTGTGCTGGCGACACCACACATCCCTGTCCCGTCCATAGGCGATTTTGCCGGCGTCCTTGCCCGTTTTGCAAGCGAATTAAGAGGTCGGGGCCAGACGGGACGTTAATTTGTGTATGTGTGAACCGAGCTTTAGAGGGCTGTTAGGAGCACGAGAGGGGTTGAGGGGGATTGTATTGTTATGAGAGGTTGTTGTAAGAGAGGGCTTGGTAAAGCTCGGGTCACACATACACGTTCTAACGTCCCGTCCGTCCCCGACCAAGAAAATAACTTCTGTGTGTGTCCGTGTATGTCCCGTGGGTGTCCCGGCAAACACGTTTTCTGGCAGTTGCCCCGACCCACACGGACCATTTTATGAATGCATAAAAAGGACGCCGCCTAGGCGCTTTTTATTAAGAGGTCGGGGCCGGACGGGACGTTAGAACGTGTATGTGTGACCCGAGTTTAAGTGGTATGGGGGGCTGGTGGTTCCATATAATAGGGGTTGTTGTAAGAGAGGGGTTGGTAAGTGGTATGGGGGGCTGGTGGTCCATATAAATACAGAAGTTTCACACCATTTTACCTAGCCACCAGTTGGTAGGTTGAAACCCTTACATAACAGTTGGCGTAACAACTTAACCCCGGGGGGATGGTTCACTTTTTTGTTGATTTTTTTTTAGTTTCCTCCCTGGACCTCCATCAAACCTTTACCAAAAGAAGAAAAAAACAAAAAAACACAGGATCCCCCTTCAAAATATAATTGTACATTATACGGTTGAAACATTTTTCGGCCGAAGGCCGGTTCTTTCTAAATTACAGGCTCGCTATCGCTCGCCAGGAAAAAATCGACACCTAAATGACATGAAAAGTGTTGATATTAACAAAGAAATGGGGTGAAAGGTCTTAAAATCGCCAAACTGATGGGTCGGACGTCTTTTATCTGAAAACTAATGGGGCTAAACATGAGGAAGAAAGAGGGCATAGCTAAAATTGCTCGACTAGTTTAAATCACCAGTGTTGGTCTATCAAACTTAACAAATATACCGGTAACATATTAGTTTTGAAGTGTGTGTGTGGGGGGGTGGGGGTGAGGGGCAGGATTTTTGCAGTTGATGTTACAGTTGGCCAAATAAGTCGTGTCGCCGCTCTGTCATGACGTTTTGCTCGCTGGATGCTGTATTAATGTCTGTCAGATGTGGAATGGGGGGTGTAAATATAGGAACATGTTTGTATATGTCACTCGAAACTAAGAATTAATGCTTCGATAGTGCGGATATCAATTATTGATCGAAATATATTTGGTGCCGCGACATCACTTATTTGGTCAACTGTACTAATTTTGTAAGGCAGTGTGTGTCTTTGTCGTAGGGAGTTGAGTGTGCTTGTATGGCATTGTGTGTTTGTGTTTGTGTGTGCGTGCGTGCGTGCGTGTATGTGTGTTGGGGGGGGGCGACAGGACTTTTGCCGTTGATGGTATTTGTAAAGCAGTGCGTCTTGGTCGTAGGGAGGTGAGTGTGCTTGTGTGGCATTTAGTGTGTGTGTGTGTGTGTGTGTGTGTGTGTGTGTGTGTGTTGAGGGTGACGGGGGGGGGGGGAGGGGGGGGCAGTGGTTGGGATGAGACACATTGGTTTCCGATGCTGATACCTGCACTGCTTTCCCTCCCCTCGCTCTTTCTCTCTCTTTTCTCTCGCTCTCCCTCCTTTTAGCGTAATTTGGAAACTTTCTCCCATCGCCTCTGCCTCTGCTTCTCTCTCTCTCTCTCTCTCTCTCTCTCTCTCTCTCTCTCTTTTCTCTTTTCTCCTTCTTTTCTCCACCTTTCTCATCTACAGTCCTCTCCCATATCCTCTACTCTCTCATCTCCTCAACCGTCACTCTTCCTCTCTCTTCTCTCCCCTCTCTTCTCTCTCTCCTCTCTTCAACTGTCACTCTTCCCCTCTCTTCCTCCTCTCATTTCTCTCCCCTTCATTCTCTCCTCTCTTCAACCGTCACTCTTCCTCTCTCTTCTCTCTCTCTCATCTCTCCTCCTACTCTCTCCTCTCCTCAACCGGCACAAGTCCCCTCTATTTTCCTCTCCATTCCCTTCCTCTTGCTCCTACTCTTCCTTCTCTTCCTTCTCTCATCTCTCTTTCATCTTCTCAACGATCACTCATCCCCTTTAATCTCTACTCTCCCCTCTCTCTTCCTCCTCTCCTCTTTCCCTCGTCTCCCCCCTCCTCTCCTCTCCTCTATACGCCCCCCACCCCCAGCTGTCTCCCCCCCCCCTCTTTAGCCCAACAATGGTATAAGCCCTGATGAGAAAACTTCCTCCCAATACCCAAACAAGGGGGGTGGCGGGGGGGGGGGGGGGGGGAGAGAATGGGGGGTTTGCTTGCTTTGGCTTGCTTCCCTGATTACTTGATTGATTGTAGTCGCTCTGGAGTTTGGCTTTCGGGATTTTTTTTTTTCATTTTTTTGTGTGTGTGTGTTTGTCTGTGCAAGGGTGGTGATTTGTGTGTGGAAGGGGAAAGCTAAAAAAGTGCGTCGTTTTACCTGGGACTGTGTGACTTTGCATATGTGTTTGTGCTTTATTTATTTATATTTTTTTGGCGGGGGGTGAATGTTTCTCTTTTTTGCGTAGTGTGTGGGTGTGGGTGTGTGTGTGTGTGTGTGTGTGTGTGTGTGTGTGTGTGTGTGTGTGTGTGTGTGTGTGTGTGTGTGTGTTTGTGTGAACGTTTTAGTTAGACAATGCGTGTAGGTGTGTTGCCGATTATTTGTTTTATATTATATTTTATTTGTATATTTATTTATTTATTGTTTGTCTTTAGAAATTTGTCCTGTACTTAAGTCTGTGTACGGTACACTAACTAATTATCCAATGCATATTCTTTCATAAATTGTATTTCACATTTTTGTCATACTAAGCAAAAATGGCATTGAGAATGTAACAAAAAATCCTCCATCCTTTATATAAGTGTGTCAGCTTCATTTTTTTTCTTTTCTTATTCCGTTTTCCAGGAACTCTGAAAAAATATTTAATTTTTTCATAATAAGTTGTCATAGTTTAGCCTGATACGTCAACACTGTCCCGGCTTTGTGTCTGTCTGCCTGTCTGTCTGTCTGTCTGTACTGCCTCTTGTCACTCGTCCCCGGTCTCTCTGTATGTCCCTGTGTCTGTCTGTCTACTGGATCCTGTCACTCTGCCTGTCTGGTAATGAAAGAACTGCTCCCTAGTGGTTGTTACTCATCAGCCTCCCTCCCTGGTTTAATCTTCCTCCCTTCTGAACACACTCCCTACCTCTATCTTCCCCTGCTGAACACACTCCCTACCTCTCTCTCCTTACCTCCCTGCTGAACACACTTCCTGCTTCTCTCTCCTTACCTCCCTGCTGAACACACTCCCTACCTCTATCTTCCCCTGCTGAACACACTCCCTACCTCTCTCTCCTTACCTCCCTGCTGAACACACTTCCTGCTTCTCTCTCCTTACCTCCCTGCTGAACACACTCCCTACCTCTCTCTCCTTACCTCCCTGCTGAACACACTCTCTACCTCCCTGCTGAACACACTCCCTGCCTCTCTTCACCTGCCCCTCCCTCCCTGCCTAATCCGTTATCCCTGCCTCATCCATTATCCCTGCCTCATCCATTATCCCTGCCTCACCCTCCCTGCCTCTCCATCCCTGCCTCATCCATTATCCCTGCCTCACTCTCCCTGCCTCTCCATCCCTGCCTCATCCTCCCTGACTCATCCATTATCCCTGCCTCACCCTCCCTGCCTCTCCATCCCTGACATCCAATATCCCTACCTCACCCTCCCTGCCTCATCCAATATCCCTGCGCACCCTTCCATTACTCACCTTCCTTGCTTTAACCTTCCTGTCTCACTCTTCCCTGCTCCACCCTTCCTCCTACACTTCCCTTCTTTCCTGCCTCACCTTTCCTCCATGCCTCACCCATTCTGCCTTCACTCACTCACCCACCATCCCTGCTTCATTCACCGTGCCTAAACCTCCTGGCTTCACCCCTTCCCTGGCTCACCCACTCAGCCTCACCCCTTCTCTGCCTCACACTCGCTCACCATCCCTGCTTCACTCACCTTGCCTTAACCTCCTTGCCACACCCCTTCCCTGTCTGCCCACCCTGCCTCACACTCACCCACCATCCCTACTTCCCTCAAACTGCCTCACTCACCCTGTCTCACCCTCCCTGACTCCCCCTCCCCCCTGCATCACTCACCCAACACGCCTCACTCACCCACCTACCCCCCCATTACTCACCTTGCCTCCCCCCCCCCTGCCTCACCTGTTCTGCCGTACCTGCCAGGCTGTGATATATGAGCTAACACCGCTGCTCTCTTCTTCTCTGACTCTCACACTCATTCCTCTCCTTACTTATTATTTGCTCGTCTTTCTTGCTCGGTCACCTCTTTCTCAACAAGCTCTAGATAAACTTTTTGTGGAATAATTTCAGCGTACCGTAGCTATGCTGTATGTATATAGTGCATGATAGTAATGTATCCTACCTGTATGTATTGTTATTTATTTTGATCTCTCTCTCTCTCTCTCTCTCTCTCTCTCTCTCTCTCTCTCTCTCTCTCTCTCTCTCTCTCTCTCTCTCTCTCTCTCTCTCTCTCTCTCTCTCTCTCTCTCTCTCTCTCTCTCTCTCTCTCTCTCTCTCTCTCTCTCTCTCTCTCTCTCTCTCTCGCTCTTTCTCTCTCTTCCCCCACGCAGAACACACCTAATCCATCAGGGAGACCACACTAAGCCAACCAGACTTAAAAGGAGAGAACAATATGCATAAGTCAAAATAAAAGTGTCCCGTGTAACAAGTTTTAAAACAAGGTGTGTGGGGAGGTGCAGCAGGGTTACCAACATCAAGTCCGCTAGATAGTAAACACATGTCGAAAATCGCTAAAATAATGCCACAATATCTACAATAGTGCCACAATCTCTACACTATCGCTCAAAAATTGCTCACGTTTCCAGAATATGGCTTGAATACATGTAGCTAGAGGTACAAACTTGCCTCTAGATCGAAGTAAATACCTCTAGATCTAACGGGAAGTAGCGAAACTGGCAACACTAGTAGGTGGGGTGTATGTAGCCTCTCTTCCTGGCTCTTGTTTAGTCAGGACTTACACCAGATACTTTCAATTGCTGGAACACTAGGATATTTTATATTATATATATTATATAATGTTAACTGTCTTGATGGTGTAATGGTTAGTGTTTAAGATCTGTATGTGGTAACCCAGGTTCAAATCCCGGTAAGATCACATGCTTTCATTAATTTCATTGGGAGGTGTTTGGTGTTGGGAGTGAAATAAATAATATTAGCTATTATATTATCATGCAGTAAGACGGCTATGCGAAAAGTATTTAGATAAAAGTAAGGCGGTATTTTGGGTTTAAATGGATTTGGAAAAAGCGTATGATCGCGTGGATAGAGAAGTAATGTGCAAGGTGCTAAGGATTTACGAAATTTTAGGAAATTTGTTAAGAGCAGTCAAGAGTTTTTAAGAAGAGAGCAGAGCGTGTGTTAGAGTAGGGAATGAGTTTAGTGAGTGGGTTGAGGTAAATGTAGGTCTGCGACAGGGTTGTGTAATGTCACCGTGGTTGTTTAATGTCTATGTGGATGGTGTAGTGAGGGAGGTAAAAATTAGATATATGGGTAGAGGATTGGGTTTAGTAGGAAAGAATGGTGGTGATTGGGAGTTGAATCAGCTACTTGATTGGGAGTTGAATCAGTTACTATTTCCTGATGACACAGCACTGGTTGTGGATATCTTGTTCCTTGTAACGCTCTCTCTCTCTCTACTCCAATTCTACTCTCACTCTACTCTCACTCACTCACTCATGCTCTAGCTTGACTGTACATTATCTGCTTAATTACCTGCCCAATATTAGGAAGGGTTAATTTCTCCCAAAGCTAAAGAATTCTACTTTATCTACCAAGTCAACTGTTGTTAGATTAATGGTATTCACAGTTAACATGAAAGAGGTCCAATATTCACTATGGGGGATGGGCTAATTTATTTTCTTGTTTATTAAACTTTCTATAATTGTGTTTTAGTTTCCTCCCTAATCCTCCATCAAGCTTAAAAAAACACCCCCCTAGGAAAATGTCCCGGCCGAAAACCGCTTCCTTTTAAAATTACAGGGTCGCTATCCAGGAAAAAAATAGACACCTAAAAGGCACGAAAGGTCTTTAAATTGACAACGAAATGGGGTGAAAGGTGTTAAAATCGCCAAACTAATGGGATGAGCGTCTGAAAATCTGAAAACTAATGAGGCTAAATATGAGGAAGAAGGGGGCCAGAATAACGACCCATCTCCCCTTAACTGCGTTTCTTGCTCATCTATCTCGGTGGTGCCTCCCGTCAGTCAAACATAAACGATTAGCAAGCTGCTTAACCCCTTCTATACCGCTGACGTCTTTGTGCGTTTATTTCAGCTGCATTAAGACGACTTTATATAGCTTAGGAAGGATATGAAGTAGCTAAAAGAATGAATTGAGGCAGTCTGTTGCTTTCAAATTGGTAGACGTCCTTCTTAAGCTGAATAAAATAGTCTAATAGTTGGCAGAATATAATGAAAAGGACGTCGCCGGTACAGAAGGGGTTAACTTTGCCAAACACTTCAAAACCGTTCGCACAGATAATTCTCTCTCTCTCTCTCTCTCTCTCTCTCTCTCTCTCTCTCTCTCTCTCTCTCTCTCTCTCTCTCTCTCTCTCTCTCTCTCTCTCTCTCTCTCTCTCTCCCACACATACACACACAATTAGATTTAATAACAGCAGTAGTATATGTTACGGTATCATTATCCCAAATAAAGACTTACAAGAATATTGATCCGTATTTGAGCGATGTATATATATATATATATATATATAGAGAGAGAGAGAGAGAGAGAGAGATAATAATACTAATTATAATGAATATATATATTAGAAAATACATTATATATACACAAATACCTCTCCTTAAGAGTTGAACCGTGTCAGTACATCACTAAAATGTGTGCATCTGGATCATGTATAACTCGCACTTAACCCGGGAACTGAGGGAAGACTCTTAAGAGTTCCCCCGGCGGACTGCGGGAAGACTCTTAAGAGTCGGGGGGGGGGGAAAAAAATCCATTTAAAACACCCAAAAAAAAAACTTTGTTTTTGTTTTTATTTTTTTTATTTTTTTTATTTTTTATTGCCCCTGGGCCATGCAAAATATCACTCCTCCACCTCCCCTCCTTCCCCACTTTCCTCCCCTCCTTCAGTTATCACCTATTTTCCCTGTTATTCCCTTATTCTGTGGTATATTTTCGTGCTAACATTAGCGAGTTGCAAGCAGGGCATTGTCATCACTGTTAGCAAGCGAGTGCAAGAGAGAGAGAGAGAGTATCGATCGACAGTCTCTCTCCAGAGGTGGAGAAAAGTGGTGGGAAGTGAGGTTGCCTCAGCCATACATTATGCAACTCCCGGCCTGTATCGTCGATTTTGACCATCCAAACGCTGTTTCCACTTGTTTTATTGTTGTAACAGGTTAATACCTTTATAATCAACCTATAATAGGCGCATATTTTATTTTATTTATTTTTTTTTCTATGTGATTGAGGGAGGCAAAAGGCATAACTGCCTATAGCGAGTGCCTCCCCATAGTTGAAAGAGTGACAGGGCCAAAATCAAGGGACGTTCGAGCCAAAATGCCTGGACACACGGAGTTTGAAGCAATTTAAGTCATAGGAAGAGGGAAAGACTGATTCTGGAAGAGAGTTCCAGAGCTCAGCTGTTGAGTAGAAGAAAGTTTGAGAGTAACATTTCACTCTTGGGTTGGAGAGTTGCACAGAGTAGGGGTGGGATTGAGTTGCAAGACGGGTACCACGTGCCCTACGTAAAGGAGATGGTATGCACTGGGATAGCTCTGAGGAACACTGATTATTATAGTAGCGATAGAATAGCGAGAGAGATGCAACATTGCGGTGGAGAGAGAGATTGCAGAGAGTTGGTGAGTGGACGGGAGTTAATGATACGAAAGGCCTTCCTTTCAACTTTATCTAGGAGAGCGGTGTGAGAGGAACCTCCCCACACATGTGAACAATACTCAATACAAGGGCGCACTATGCCCCTGTACAGAGCAAGAAGCTGTGCAGGGGAAAAGAACCCTCTAAGGCGGTTGAGCACACCCAGCTTCTGGGAGGCTGCCTTAGCAAGACTGGTAATATGGTCCTTCCAAATGAGAGCAGAAGAAAAAGAGACACCAAGAATATTGAGAGAAGATGAAGGGTTGATTTTTGTATATTGTTGAAGAATAAGGGATAGTCCGCTGGGAGATCCTGACGGGTAGATAGATGGAGAAATTGGGTATTGGAAGCATTAAAGATAACAAGGTTTTCTCTGCCCCAATTGGAAATAGTATTTAGATCAGAATTAAGAGTTCTATGGCTTCATTACGTTTGTCGTTGAGGGATTGCTGGCTGGGGCGTTCTGAAAAACTAATGGAGTAGTGTAAGGTTGAGTCGTCTGCGTATGAATGGATGGGAATTAAGGTACAGTTAAGGAGATCATTTATAAAAATTAGAAAGCGAATAGGAGATAGGACAGAGCCCTGAGGAACACCGGAGTTTATAGGGTGAGGAAGTGAACAATGGCCGTCCACAACCGCGGCTATGGAACGGCCGGAAAGGAAATTAGAAACAAAGGCACAGATGGAGGGATAGAAACCGAAGGAGGGTAGTTTAGAAATTAAAGATTTATGCCAGACTCTATCGAAGGCTTTCGATATGTCTAGTGCAATAGAAAAAGTCACCGAAGTCCTGAAAGGAGGATGACCAAGAGTTAGTAAGATATGAAAGAAGATCACCAGTAGAGCGACCCTTAAGGAAGCCATACTGGCGATCTGAGAGCAGATTATGAGAAGAGAAATGCTTAAGAAATTTGGAAGCAAGAATAGTTTCAAAAACTTTAGAAAGACAAGAGATGAGAGCAATTGGACGATAGTTGGAGGGTTGAGAGCGGTCACCCTTCTTTGGGACAGGTTGAATGTGAGCAAACTTCCAGCATGAAGGGAAGACGTTAGAGGATAGACAGAGACGAAAGAGTTTGCCTAGGCAGGGAGTCAGCACGGAAGCACAGTTTTTGAGAACAACAGGAGGAACACCGTCCGGACCGTACGCCTTATTAGTGTTAAGCCCAGAGAGGGTAGAAAGTACATCTTTAGAAGTGATTAGGATATTAGGCATAAGTAAGAGAGAGGAGGGCGGAGAGGGACGAATAGCACCGGAATCATCCAAGGTGGAGTTTCTAGCAAAAGTTTGAGCGAAGAGTTTAGCTTTGTCAGAGGAAGAAGTGATGGTTGTGCCATCAGAGTGGGAAAGGGGAGGGAAAGACGAGGAAGAGAAATTGTTGGAAAGATTTTTGGCTAGATGCCAGAAAGCTTGGGAAGAGCTAGAGTTGGATAGTTCAGTGCATTTATTATTGATGAAAGCGTGTTTGGCAAGTCGAAGAACAGATTTGGCTTGATTCCGGGCAGAAACATATGAAGAATGAGAGTCTTGAGTTTTAAGGCGTCGGTACCGTTTGAATGCTTCCTCCTTATTGCGGACAGCAGTAGAACAGGCGTGAGTAAACCAAGATTTTTTAGCATTAGTCTGAGAGAAAGAGAATGGAATGTATGCTTCCATGCCCGATAGGATTACCTCGGTAATGCGTTCAGCACTCTCCGAGGGTCCTCGGCCACGGAAGCAGAAATCATTCCATGGGAAATCAAAGAAGTACTGCCGAAGAGCCTCCCAGTCGACAGCGCCAAAGTGCCACAAGCGCCGCCGGCTAGGAGGATCGGGTGGCCGTACTGGAGAGCTAGGACAGGTGACAGAGATAAGTTTATGGTCGGAGGAGCCCAAAGGAGAGAAAAGATCGACAGTATAAGAAGAAGGGTTAGAAGTTAGAAACAGGTCAAGAATGTTGGGCCGATCTCCGATGCGATCCTGGATACGGGTGGGTTGCTGAACTAACTGCTCTAGGTCATTTAGGATAGAAAAGACGTAGTCTTGTTCACCAGGTGGATCAGTAGTGTGAGAGGAGAGCCATTGGCGGTGGTGAACGTTGAAATCTCCTAAGATGGAGATTTCTGAGAAAGGAGAAATGGATAGAATGTGTTCCACTGTAGAGTTTAGATAGTCAAAGAATTTGGGAAAGTTGGTAGAGTTAGGGGAAAGATAGACAGCACAGAAATATTTAGTAAGAGAATGACAGGAAAGTTTGAGCCATAAAGTTGAGAATTCAGAGGAGTCGAAATCGGGAACACGAGAGCAAGTGAGTTTGTTGTGCACATATGCACAACATCCGCCTTTGGCTTTGAAACTAGGATAGAGAAAGTAGGAGGATACAGAGAAGGGGCTGCTGGATGTTGCTACAGACACCTGAGTTTCGGTGAGGAAGAGAAGATCAGGTTTGTATGAGGAGAGATGGTGCTCAACAGAGTGAAAGTTAGAGGAAAGTCCGCGAATGTTGCAGAAATTAATAGAAAGAGTAACAGGCTGAGGTCCAGGTAATTGTGTGGGGTCGTCAGGGGATGGTCGGTCGGGTGTGGGGGCATTTATGGTCCCCCCCCCCTGGGGACTCCGAGGCTGGGCTAGAATTCATAATTTTTTTTTTTTTTTTATTTTGGTGTGGAGGAATGAAGTTTGGTGTGCATGTTTAGTGTAGTGCAGTGGATAGGAAGAGGAGGTGTTTGTGAGAGCTAGCTGGATTGCTCTCAGTGTAAATGAGGCACAAAGAAAATCAGTAAGAGAGGCCAAGCATATGAAACAGGAGTTCCAGCGACTCTTTATCACATGCCTATAACCTCACCTGGGTCTAGCCCTGATCGATTGGTGCCTACAATCACCCCACCATGGATAAGTATTAATGCTATTTATGGTAAAATAACGATGTTAGTGATGGGAACAGCTCAAATACGTCAGCACAGGAGTGTGGTGTCTCATACCCCCCATGCGCACTTCAGAGGTTAAGCAGGTATCACACGAGCGCTTTTTCCATCAACATTTAACCTCAACACTGGTCTGACAGCTTATGAGGCATCTATAATATTTCGGTTACTTAAATCAATCCATCCACTACCATCAGTCTAGTTTCCGACACCAGGGCAAAATACTCCAGAAATGTTCCCAGAATTTTTTTGATCGTAGAATATTGACTATAAAAGCTCTCGTGTGATACCGGCTTATATTTAGTTGGTATTAGTGGGATGATGAATAATGCTGTCATGCGGGAAAATGTCAGGAAGCAACAGAGCCACAAAGGGCTTTGAGAATCAAAAGTTGTAATTAGCCTTGACGTTGAGCTTTTATATATACGGTATATATATACCTGTATATATATAGTTTACCAAAGGCTTTGTTTAAATATTCAAATATAATATTACCGGTACTTGTGCTTAATTACGTACCGTGAATATTAATACGTGTATTTCAAGTAACCAGTATAGGCTACCTGTCAAGCATTTTAATTATCATCATTTATGAGTAAAATTTGCTGGAACATATTACTTCCTCTCTCACTCACTCACTCACTTGTGTGTGTGTGTGTGTGTACAGGAAATAGGTACAGGGTGGGGGGGATACCACTCTGCTTACGCAGAGTTGATAATCACCCTCGAGCTGTAGTCATTTTCCTGGGTTGGCTAACCGCTTAATGGACGATTTTAATTTAGTTATTATTATTTAATTATTTTTCCACTCTAGATTACCATCAAGCTTAAAGATATACCCCCAAGCACCCCTTCGAAAGTAGTGTGTGCATCTTTATTTGTATATGTTTTTTGTTTCCTCCCTAGACCCACATGAAGCTTATAAGAAATATCCCCAAGACCCTCCTTCGAAATAAATTTGTGCGCTTTTTGGTAGAGAAATGTATCAGCGGAAGGCTGTTTCGTCCCTGATTACTCGTTAGGAAAAAATCGCCACCCAAATGGCAGGAAAGGTCTTAATATTGACAAAGAAATGGGGCGAAAGGCCTTATGATACCCAAATTAATGGGAGCGAACGCCTTAAAATATAAAAACCAATGGGGCTAAACATAAGGGAAAAGAGGTCCAGAAAAAATAAATCCCTTTAATGGTACCGTATTACTAATAGTATTTTTTTACATTCAGGTATTCATCAC
Organism: Paralithodes platypus; assembly: GCA_032716605.1. Lineage (NCBI taxonomy): Eukaryota > Metazoa > Arthropoda > Malacostraca > Decapoda > Lithodidae > Paralithodes > Paralithodes platypus. Next base: position 49,016,741 of record CM064519.1, on the reverse strand, counting down.
AGTTACCCCAGAAAGTAAATAAGCAGAACTTCTCGTTTTCTATGGCCCATGTTGACTCTGTAGACATTGGGTTTATCGGTTTGGGTGTAATTATATTTGTTTCACCAACCAACTTCACTTCTAAACTCAATTAATGAAATAAACGAATACATGTGGTACTCCAAGGACTCGAACCTACTGTAGGATATTCACACCGAAATACCGCGCACTTATGCATTACGCTATCAAGACAAAAACATGCAGCAGGTGTAACTAAAATATACAAATCAATAACACTGCTATAAAGGGGAGGTACTTGTTTTTGTCTGGATCCCCTCCTCCCTTATATTTAGCCCCATTATTTTTGACATTTTAGGACTTTCGCCTCATTAGTTTGGCGATTTTAAGAACTTTTGCCCCATTTTTTGTCAATATTGAAACATTTCGTGCCTTTTAGGTGCCGACTTTCTCCTGGCGAGCGATAGCAAACCTGCAATTTAGTAGGAATCGGCCTTTGGCCAGGGCATTTTTTTACTGATAAATGTATACATTTGTCTCAAAGGGGAATCTTTTGGTATTTTTGACAAGTTTAATTGAGGTCTAGGAAGCAAACTAAATCAAAATTTATATATTATAATATATACAAATATAATACCCCCCCCCCTTAACGGAACTCCAAAAGCCTACTTGTGATATATATTGGGTTAGACACATCGAAAGCCTTTGATAGAATTTTGCTCAAATCTCTAGATTCCAAACTACCCTCCTTCGATTATCCCTCTATCTGTGCTTTTGTCTCTAATAAACTTTTTGACCGTTCCATAGCTGCAGTTGTGGACAGCCATCACTCTTCCTCAACCTATCAACTCCGGTGTTCCTCAGGGTTCTGTCCTGTCCTAATTATTTTTTCATGACACCCCAGCATGCAATCACTCCAAAAGTCACGTGACATGGCACGCCTATCACCTGATTGGGGCAGAGAAAATCTTGTTACTTTCAATGCCTCCAAGAACCAATTTCTCCTAACTACCTCCACAAGACTATCATTATTACTCTTAAACAATACACAAATCAACCCTTCATCTTCTCTCAATATCCTTGGTGTATCTTTTTCATCCGAACTTTCTTGGAAAGATCATATTACCACTCTTGCAAAAACAACTTTCCAAAATTAAGGGGTGTTCAGCCGTCTCTATGGGTTCTCCACCTCAGCACAGCTTTTTACTCTGTATAGGGGTACAGTGCGCCCATGTGTCGACTATTGTTCGAATATGTGAGAAGGTTCGCCCCATACCGCACTTCGCGAAAGAGTGGAGTCAAAAGCATTTCGCCTCATCAACTCACTTTCTCTTACTAGTTCCATACAATCTCTTTTTACACGCCGCAATGTTGAATCTCTTTCACTCTTCTATCGCTATTACAACAGTGTTCTTCAGAGCTCTGTCAGTGCATATCCCCTACGTTACGGCGAGTGTCCACCCGCCTTTCATCACAATCCCACTCCTATTCTGTCCAGCTATCCAACCTAAGAATTCACAAATTTTCTAAGTCTTTCTTCTACTCAACAAGTGAGCTTTTGAAACTCATTATATCTTTCCTTCTTCTTATGACTTAAACTGCTTTAAACTTCGTGTGTCCAGGCAATTTGACCCCAACGTTTCTTGAATTTCGGCTCTCTGTCACTCCTTTGGCTTTGAGGGAGACGCTCGTTACATGCAGCCTGCCGTTTTGTCTCCTTCATACACATAGAAACAAAAAATATATATATATATATATATATATAAACTGTATATATGAGTACAAAGGAGTACAAAGGAAATCAAGCAACAACAGGTCTAGTGACCCTTCTAGGTTGCTTGTCCTCCAAAACACTGAGGATCAAGTGTCCAAACAGTGGTTTAGAGTGGGTAAGGGAACATTGGAAAGGGAATTACTGCCCTGGAACTAATGTCCGTGGCAGGATTAGGGAGTTAGTAGAGGACAGATGGGTTAGTAACTGAGGGGGGATAAAGTACAGTTATTCATTTACAAACGCAGTCAGTCGCGGGTTTAATGAGAGATATTTGTCTAGGCGGAGTTTAAATGAATCAACGGTGATGCAGTCTATAACGTTTCGGGGAAGCCCATTCCACAAGTTGACAACTCGATTGAAGAAGAAATTCTTAGATTCGTGCGAGTTAAAAGATTTACCAATAATTTTGCAACCGTTTCCCCGCGTGTAATTAGATTGGTCGATAGTGAAGTACTTACTACAGTTCATATTGTCGATGCCTTTGATGATTTTGAACACTTGAATTAAGTCACCTCTTAATCTGCGCTGGGTTAAAGGAAATAGATTTAATTCTCTAAGAGAGAGAGAGACAGAGCCACATACAAACAGAATACATGTTAATCAAGACAGGCAAACGCTCTTTCCCCTCTAGCAAAAGCAGAGTGAAAAAACAGAGGTAGGGAGATAAAATAAGAATATTTGCCGTGAAAGGCCATCTTCCTCACGACCCGGGGAGCTCTCGGCACCTCGGAGTGACTCGGCCTCACCCCAAGCTATTTTATACCCGGGCACAAGAATGGAGAAGAAAGGGAAAAGATTATAAAGGTCAGAGGTTACGGGGGCGGCAAAACAGTTCGGGGACTGATAAAGTTGCGTGAACATTTACACACAGAAAACAAATGATACTGAGTGTGGTAATATCAAGTTCTTGCGGCTGTATTCTGGGTACTGCAATCTCTTACAGAAAAAAAAGGAGAAAGGGGAAAAATAGAAGGAAACTTGCTTACATTACTGAAATGTTTGTGGACATGCAGTAATGCAAGTAATGGTCGCTCTTCTGTAAATCTAAAATGGCTTACTTAAGAATGGGAAAGGTGTGGGACCTTCTATTTTTTTTTTTAAATCTCTTATAGAAACCATGGACATTTGAAAAACAATATGAATTACACAAAAATACTCAAATGCATGGTCAAAATACATAGTATTTCAGTGGAATTAATTAATATTAAGTATTTTATAACAATCATCAATGTTAGTGTCACCTACTGTAATTGTAGGCTACCTACCACAAGAATGTGTTGATTTTATCATAAATAAAACACACTTGGTTTATAATTTTGCTAATTAGTTTATACAGTTGGTAAACGATGCTCTGATGTCAAACGCCCTATTATTTATTGAATGTTTCTGTATTTTATGTTAATTAATTTCCTTAATCCATTCCTTTCCAACTAAACGACGTTGGCATTCTTAGACATATAATTACTAAGATTACTTCTAGTTTGCTCACATTACTCATTTTGCCGTGTTGATAAAATCTCAGAATGTATAAAAACAGCATTTTAAGACATGCATATTATTGATAACGTTATGAAAATAGCTTCTTCAGGTCACTAACTTAACTAGGCCCTATTTGTGTTAGTGACCTGAGAAATCTATCTGCGAAACGTACCGGTAGTCAATAAAGTGCTCCTCCTCAAATGGTGCTTTTACTCACCCATTTTCCCACCAACCACACAAGAGGGATGAATAGATGGCCTGACTGGTTTAGCTTCTCTATAAGGAATTGCATCCAGTGCCATTGAATTCGTAAATTGTGAATGGATTGTCTGCAAGTTGATGATCACCCTTGTTATGTCAACTATGCAATCAAGAGAACTAGTACTTGAACCTATTGTGTGTCTTCGTATAATTTATTTTTGTTGTGCACATAGATAAATCGAATAACATCGATATACCATTGTTTTCTCTTTGTATAACTATCTAGCGTACACACACACACTCTCTTTCCTGAATCTACCCTGTGTGTGTGTGTGTGGGTGTGGGTGTGTGGGGCAAGTCGCTGGTTGTCCTGTTTGCCAAGTGTGCATGATCCAGGCCGCCACCTACCACAGGGTGGGGGGGGGGGGGGGATATATTGCTGATCCACACGACGAAATGCGGTACGGTTGCCCATATAAGTTCTGTTCCTCTCTGTGACCTTATACATGGAAATATAGAGCGCATGATTGGATTGCCAGTGTAGTTTCTCATACAGTGGTTAATTCATCTGATTAGTCAACTGATAATTACTGTAAAAGAAACCACACTCGCAATGCACTCATGATATTTTACAGTCATATCTAAGATCACGACGAGGAACAGAACTATGTGGGCAGCTGTAGGCCTACATAACACCTTGAGGATCATGACGCGTTTTGGCAGTCTATTCTGGCTATTATTGGATAATTACATACAACTTACCAAAGGATCTGTGTGCACCAATGGGGTAAAGACTGTCTCAATTAACCCTATGAATTTCGTATACCCTTTCTAATCTGAATATAGTCGTCTAATAATAGCCAGAATAAACTGTCATAATACGTCATAATTCTCAAGGGGTTAAGCTTAGCATGAGGCATATTGGTATCGTATTCTAGCTGCCAGTTGACGATTTAGCCCATCAGGATATGAACACGCGTTTATTTTGATTATTCTGGCTATAATTAGATTTATGTAGTGTAAAGGGACCTTTTGAATCAATGGGGTACAAACTATATTGAATTAAACATCTAATAAATAGCCTAAAATCGTTAAAATAATAGCCAGAATATAGTGAGCAAGGCTTCTTCATTTACAGATAGGGTTACACACAGACTTGGAATGGCATTATATAAAGAGGTCGTAATATAGATTTGGAATCACAGCTGTGTAATTATTTTCAACCTAGACACGTTCATGTTTCCGACCTCTCGACCTCGGTATGGTGACATCTTCGTTATGTTATACAAGCTAATAATTGTTAATTTTACTCGACTTTTGAATTACGTATATTAGGAAAGAGATCAACTTTGGAATACTTTAATTAGGATTGGAAAGTTATATCTTTAACATGTAAAATATGCAATACAAAAACAATCTCACGTGATCAAGTGAAGTAAATGGAGCGAGTTCAAAGCATAAAGTTCCTTAAGAAAAAAGCCGTATATAATTCCATGTGATCAAGTGGAGGAAAAGGAGGCAGCTTAAAGCAAAGTGTCTTGCCCCTCCCGACCTCTCTGCCGTCTCCGCCTTTCTAATGGTCTTGTGTTTCAGAAGCGTGACCTGATCAAACCCACTACACCACCTCCTAGGCCTCTCGCTATCTGACCACTTCGCTAACCCCTTCATCAAACCCACTACACCACCACCTAAGCCTCTCGCTATCTGATCACTTCGCTAACCCCTTATCAAACCTGCTACACCACCTCCTAGCCCTGAACCAAATATTAGACATCTCGCCATCTGACCATTTCGCCAACTCTTGATCAATCCACTACACCACCTCCTAGACCTGACCCAATGCTAGACATCTCGCTATCTGACCACTTCGCTAACCCTTGAACAAACCCACTACACCACCTCCTAGACCTTTCGCTATCTTACCACTTCGCTAACCCCTTGATTAAACCCACTACGCCACCTCATAGCCCAAAACCAAATAAAGACCTCTCGCTATTTGACCACTTTGCTTGCCAACTAACTAGCCTAACGTAACCTACTAACTAACCAACTAACTTTGCATTTGCTACTAAATCTAACTTTTCAAATCAAACTAGCCTGATAATAGCCCACCAACTCCTTAAGTTTTACTAGCTTATCGTTACCTACCAAATTGAAACTTGGTGAATATAAAAAAAAAAAAAAAAAAAAAAAAAACATGAGAAGCGCTTGCTTGACAAATGTTTCGCATATATCTTCATCAGGCCAATGAGATTGGCCTGAAGATACTTGCGAAACGTTGTTAATAGAATGGTCCTCCTCATATGGTGTTTATATTCATTCTGTCAATTATTTTTAGTGTATTTTTTATCAAATAATAACTTATCCTAACCTAAATTTGTTCAGCTTTTACTAGCTAAATTCTCTGATTGCCCTTTCTTTGAAAAGTGGTGAAATTTGGAGATACGAGAAAGGTGACTTGGGCAAGCTTTGATTATATTCTTTATTTATTTTACGTAACCTGACTTAACCAAATATTGAATAGGTTCTACTTAGGAATTTTTTCTGTCGAATTATCAAGAGCTTACGTTATTTTGGGAGCGAGGTGGTGAGGTAGCGAACCTGATACCGACCCGACCCATCCACTCTCCATACTAGAAGTTATTAGACCTGAGGGAGGGACGGTAATATTTGTTCTCTACATGCACTCTGTGACATACCGGTACACCCTTCATCTTGACCCCTCGCCTCACCTCCTCTTAATTTGATCACAAGGAATTTTATACAGTTTTTTTGTTCTTAAGGGGACGTTTTTAGTTTGCACTTTGCTCCCTACACCTCCATCAAGCTTAAAGAAATACCCTCTAGAGCCCCATCGAGATTAATGTGTACATTTAGAAAAATATCCCGGCCGAAGGCCGATGCTTCCTAAATTACAGGCTCGCTATCGCCTGCCATACAAAAATCGACATCGAAATGGCACGAATGGTCTTTCAATTGGCAGAAATAGGGCGAAATTCGTAAATTGACAAACTAATGGGACGAATTTCTTAAAATATCAAAACTAATGGGGCTAAGTATGATGGAGAAGGGGGTCCAGAAAAACATAACATCCCCACCCCACTCCCCTCATCCTGACCCCTCGCCCCGCCGCCCCATCTCTGCCACGCAATGACAATCCGGACACCACGAGGTCAACATTTGGTCCAGAAACAGTCACGTATTTTAAGTTAAGTATACAAAAAAAGCCAGACAACTTCTCACCCAGTGATCTTGCTTGTGTGTGGGTCAGAAAAAAGGTCAGTACCATCCAAGAGCGTTAAGGGGACCCATCTGCATTTTCTATCTGGGTTTTATCCATTCGGCCCCATTCAGCCTACTGTTTTCAGACGTTTCTCCCCATTCAGGTATCGTGTTTTTTTCCTGGCAAGCGACAGCGAGCCTGCATTGCATGGAGAAATCCGGCTTCGCCGGTGACATTTTTCTACCGAAAAATGTACAAATTAAGTCAGCTGTCTAAAACATAACTCAAAATATGCTGGCTCGCTATCGCTCGTAGGAAAATAATCGACACCTGGATGGGGATAAACGTCTTAAACAATAGGCTGAACGGGGCCGAATGGATACAAGCCAGAGAGGTAGGGAGAGAGAGATAAAAACGCAGGTGACTCCCCTTAACAGATAATGTACAATATATGCTAGACAATAATGTGTTATTATTTATAATATGATATTAAGGGGTACCGTAGTAACCTTTGTCAAAAGAGAGCCTCTTGGATATGAGAACAAATTAAAGTAAAAGATATTCTCAGTACCTTACTATATAATAGAGAAAACGGTCCTGGGCCGATCATATATTTAGAAGTGATGATAACAGATGGACTACTAGGGCAACACAGTGGGAACCTAGATCTGGAGCTAGAGGGATAGACAGAGAACCAGATGGAGGGATGAGATCCGAAAGTTTGCTGGGGTGGCATAGGACAGGCTAATATCTGACTGGTTAGAGGGGAAACGTTAGGGAGAGGCATTCGTCCTACAGTGGACTAACTTGGGCTGATGCTGAACCTTTGTCAACGAATATTTGTATCACATGGCAGCCTTTTATTGGATGGAGAGATTGTAGGCACCAATCAAGCAGGGCAGTACTCAGGGGAGGCCACATAGTCATTTGATATGGAGTTGCTGGAAATCTTGTTTCATTTGCCTAGCTTTCCCTACTGTTTCTATTTGTGTCTCACCTACACCGAGAGTAATCCAGCTAACTCTCGCAAACACCTCTTCCTATTCATTTCATTGCACTTCACAAGCACACCACACTTCTTTCCAACACATCCAAATTACCTCTCATAATTCCTTCAACCTGGGGTGGGGGGTGGGAGGGGAGACTCTTGTTACAGGCAGCTTTGCCTTGTCTCCTACGAGCAAAAAAAAAAACAAAAAAAAACACACACACACACACACACACACACACACACACACACACACACACACACACACACCGCTGCAGGTGTGTTCCCTTGGATGGGACCGATTAGCAATATTACACAGGTTTAAATACAAACACATTATTGTAACAAGTTGCTCCTACTGGCACTCCATATTAAAATACATGTGTATTTTCTTCATACACCAATTCAGTTATTCACCCGAGGACACTTCCAGAACTCATCCGATAAAACAATACCATTTGAACTTCGAGAAAAAACGTTAAATTCTTAATAGCTGTTAACTTATAGATCTCACCCTCTCCAGGAAATATGGGATGGCTAGACATTCGACTTTGGAAGAACATATATACTTGATACCTGCGTCACTTACATTACTTATTTATGGTTTATGGTTGCCACATCTCGTCTGAAGGGGGTCACCGTTTTTTTTTTTTATCTTTCTCTCCTTTTCTCTCTTTCCCTGGCTTGTATCCATGCGGCCCCATTCAGCTAACTGTTTTAAGACGTTTATCCCTATCCAGGTGTCTATTTCTTCCTGGCGAGCGATAGCGAGCCAGCATTGTATGGAGAAATCCGGCTTCGCCAGAAACATTTTTCTATCGAAACATTTACAAATTTTCCTTGCTGTCAAAACAAATATATACAGTATATATGCTGGTTCGCTACCGCTCGCCAGGAAAATATTGACACCTGGATGGGGGTAAACGTCTTAAAACAGTAGGCTGAATGGGGCCGAATGGATACAAGCTAAAGAGAGAGGGAGAGAAAGAGAAAAAAATCGAGGTGGGCTCCCTTAATCTCTCATCTACGTGGGTTTGTTTTTCAGTTTTACTTCTCTAGTAGCATAGAACTTGTATATAAAAGCATACCAAAATGTAACTCTGTATCTTGAATAACTCGGCACCAGATAGAAATGGTCTTACCCGTATCTCAGCTCGATGGTTCCCAAAGGGAAGAATAACAAAAACAACAACATCAAGTAACTTTCATTAGCGTCCGTCTTCGATTCAGGCTAAAACCAAGAGAATAATATATATGAACATTAATTAGACACATATCTACCAAGTTTCCTAGTCACAGCTCAAAATTATACTAGGCCTACTGAATATGTTACACAAATCGTATTGTATATGCATAGAAAATGAACATCAAATTTATACGGTACTACTAGAATTTGCTGATGTAACATACGATTTTTAACAAATTTGGAGAGTGAAAGTGAGAGAGAAGGGTGAGGTAGGCCCCGTGACCTACCCTAACCTGACATTCGTGATTCCTCGTCAAGTCTTGTAGGCCCTCCCTTAACTGAATAATATTGTCGATCTCTCGCCAGAATAAAGTCGAAATATTATCATTCTGAAGGGATTACTTGCTATGTATAATATAAAAAGAAAAATAAGAACAGTGTCTAGTCGCAATAAAAGAATAATCCATCAATAGATCCCATGCAATAATCAAATATTAATCTGTCTTTATGAAATTAGTGTCATTTAGAGAGTGAAAGTGTGCTTAAGCCTTTAACTGTCTGTATAGCGTAATGGTTAGTGAGCTGGATTTCGGTGTGAATATCCTAGGTTCCAGCCCTGGGAGTGCCACATGTGAGCTTTAATTTCATTGATTTCATTAATTAGGTATAGTTGTAATTTAATTAGTGGGTTGGTGATATTACGAATGAATTCAGGTTCAGGAGTAATTCCTAGCAAGGCCTTCCCTTGTGGTTAAGTGCCCCATCAATTACCTTACCCCTTCCATTTGTGTAATCATTAGGCTATCATAGTGAAGTTGGGTATAAGTATATGCTTATATTAATATCCAGTATTCGAGAATGAATAATATATCGTGAGAGTGTGCTTACTTTTAACTGTCTGTATAACGTAATGGTTAGTGCGCTGGATTTGGGTGTGATTATCCTAAGTTTGAGTCCTGGAAGGGCCACATGTGAGCATTAATTTCATTGATTTTATAAATTAGGTTTATTTGTAAGTTAATTTGTGGGTTGGTGACATTACGAATTTTATAATGAAACTTTACCTTTGCTTTTGATTTGCTATTGTATCCCCCACCCCTATATCATTGTAACTATGTTGACTGAATATATTCAATTTCCGAGAGAGAGATAGAGAGAGAGAGAGAGAGTGTGAGAGTGTGAGTGAGTGAGTGAGTGTTTAGATCAACAACTCAAAGCACATTACCTAACATTTATCTCAGTTTGGTATTGGATTTCTACGATCGTAGATAAGTTTAAGAGGAGTTTTTTTCTGGACCTTCTTTCTCACGTTTAGCCCCATTTGTTATGTATATTTGATGGCGTTTTCCCCATTAGTTTGGCGATGTTAAGACCTTTCTCACCATCTCTTTGTCAATATTCAGACCTTTCGTGACATTTATGTGTCGATTTTTTCCTGGCAATCGATGGTTCGTGTCGGTGTAGCCAGGATAATTGTAGAACCACAGGAACGATCAGATCACTTAAAAAAAACTGACGTGGGCTCGACTGTGCTATCGTCTTAAAATATCAAAACTAACGGGGCTAAACATGAGGGAGGAGGGGGTCCAGAGAAACCGCTCCTCTAAGTGAACTTATACCCTAATTATAATTGGGAGATTGTTAAGCACCAATCGAGCAGGGCAATACCCATGGGAGGCCTCTTAGGCATGTGATAAGGAGTTGCCGGAACTCCTGTTTCATTTGTCTAGCTTCCCTCACTGTATCTATTTGTCTCACCTACACAGAGAGTAATCCAGGTAGCTCTCACAAACACTTCCTCCTCCTATTCATTTCACTACACTAAACAAGCACACCACACGTTTTTCCAATAGACAAAAACAATTTTTTTTTTTTTTTTTGAAATATTGACTATCACTTTTTCAACTTTGTGGAAGGGACTTGTTACAGACAGCCTTTTGTGTCATTCATACACATAGAAAAAATAATACACATTCTTGTTCCCTTTGATCACCTGGGTTCCTATCACGGAACATACTCCATAATTATTATAATATCATCATGGTTTCTCACCTGACCATTTCTTGCAACGCTACCGCACTTTTCTCGTTACTATTTATGTTCGATTAAATTTAGACCACTGTTGTGGCCTGCCAATTGTTGCAGCTTACCAACTGCACGCATTCATTCACTAACTTTGG
>CM064519.1:48885713-49000713 GCA_032716605.1 Paralithodes platypus | reverse complement strand
TTATTTCAGTGACATTGCATTTTACAAGATAATTATATGCAGGTTGGCGATTATTTTTCCATGTTTACCTCAACCCATGAGCCCCCACCTTTAACATCGCGAAACTAATGGGGCGAATGTCTTAAAATCTCAAAACTAATGAGGCTAAACATATGTCTCTATGACATATGAATATAGAAAAAAAAAAAAAAAAAAAAAAAATGCGGGAGTCCAGGGGGAGTATGCAGTCATTTTTTTTCTATCAAATTGTTAAGGTGAATATTAAAGTGACAATTAGTTAGTTAGTTAAAATAGGACTTCAGAGGCTATCAATCCTTCTGGATTATTAAGCCAGGATTAACGTCAGGACTGGAACCCCTTTTCGAGGACTCCAATGCCTTGCAGTGACAAGAATAGCTTACAGGATAGTCATATTCAACAGACGCACAATGTATTGTAGAAAACTGTATACCCAGTGTTTCAATCATTAATTAGTTTATAGTGTCGTTTTTTTTTTTTTTTTTTTTTTTTTTTTTTTTTTTTTTCCAACTTACTTCCTCTCGGGCATAGGCTGAGAGCCTTAACATTCACCGCTTGCCCGTGAGGTCTTGTTCCAGTCTAGGGAGTGAGACATGTGAAGCACGTAGAGTACAACGAGCACCTGCCATCTTGCCTTCACATGAGGCACGGTGCTCACTCATGGCCCGAAACGACCCCATCTCTGAAGCCACCTCATTCCCGTGCTTCACTGTCTCACCCCCTACACTCGGACTCTCACACTTACACACACACAACGCCACCTGTTGAGCAGATAACTCACCAGGCATTGCACCCCTATAGCATATTTTGAATATGGGAATATTCATACAGTGCTATTTAATCAGGGAACAATGAGGGTATTTTATTGACGTTTCGGTGAGCTTGTGGTAATGCACTGATACTAGGTACAGCACAAATTCCATCCCAATAATATCTTCCCATTGATACATCGGGATTTGAACCCGGGACCTTTGGATTACCAGGCCAGTGGCAAGACCACTCCACCACACCTTGCAAGTGAGAAATATATGAGATATCATAATATTTGCGATATCTGAGGCTACTAAATCTAAAAAAATAATTGCCACCAATAATGCCATAAATAATAATGTTCTTATCCACAGACAGTTGTGAGTTTTACAGTTTGTATTCTCAACTGACGCTGTACGGTACACTTAAATGCCATAGTCCCACTCATAGATATTCGCGGACCCCCTATTTTATATGTATGCCCTTATCACAATCTTTCATTGATTTTTGATAGAAGTTGCTTTTCAAAACATAGTATAGGTATACAATTTTGTAGTTGATGTATAGAAAATAATATTCATATATATTTTTCAGAGATATACTAACATAATATTAGAAATAGGTCAAGTCCATTTCTGCATGCCATATTTTGGCCCTGTCCCTTGATTTTGACCCTGTCATCTTTCAACTCTGGGGGAGGCACTTGCCACAGGCAGTTCTGCCTTTTGTCTCCCTCACTCGCATAGACAAAAAATGCAGATAATTATCTTAACTATACGTCATCAAATGAAATTAGAACCTCTGATAGAACCCAGAACTATAACTCGGCAACATCAAAATTACTTTGATCATTTATAAGCCTCCGTTTTTGCCGCAGTATAAAAACAGCAGGAGAAATTCAGAGGCGTGAGCAGGGGCCGAAATGAGCAGCAGACAATACCAATGTGTGGGCACAACGGGAGCAGGTAGCCAGACACGTAGGGAGGATTCGCTTCTCTGCACATTCTACTTTTTTTAGCTGACTTTCGATCGGCATTTGTAAATCTGGCACCATTTGGGGGTTCTTTTGATACGAAATTAACATCTAGATTGAAGACGGATTGCCACAAGTAGCTGAATAATGAGAGCAGATTTATTAAGACCCTTGCAGATCACAGTTGCCGAGAATTTCTGCCGGCAAGATCTCCCGTGTGATTGGCCTTTCCCCCAGCATTCGCCCTGGCCGTGTTTTGTTTGAGTTTTCTTCCAGTCGCCACGGTCGGCTCTACTAGCAGCTCATTTCACGGGGTTCACAGGGGTTCGGATCCGGTTGGCTTTCTTATAGGGCTACCTAATGTATGTGACGTCATAGTTAAGACTGGATTATCTTCTGGCTTGCTTTTAATATTATGAGCTGGACTGTACCATTATTCTCTCTGAGGCTGAGTTTTATGCATGACTAAATTTGAGAAGGATATAGAAGTCTAGATATTTCTGTTCGCACCTAATTGATTCATCTACACAATAATTGCTTGATCTCTCTCTCTCTCTCTCTCTCTCTCTCTCTCTCTCTCTCTCTCTCTCTCTCTCTCTCTCGATGTATAAAATATTATGCTATTTCTGCTAGCATGAATACCTATCCACTAGTGTAACTATGTAATTTTCTATTCCTCTTGTGTGTGTGTGTGTGTGTGTGTGTGTGTGTGTGTGTGTGTGTGTGTGTGTGTGTGTGTGTGTGTTCTAACAAAATAATATAATCGTCCTACATTTGAAACCAATTTATCTTCCTCTCCCCCCCGCTTCAAGTGTAATCGTCTCGGGGTGTATTTTCCCTCCTTCTCTCCCTCGTTTTACGCCGAAAGCAAGCAAGATTTTCACCTCCCTAATTTGTGCTTCCAAACACGTGTGTGTAGCAAACAGTGACGGTGCTTGTGTGTGCTTGCGGCCGACCACACGGGGGCAGTTTCTACCTCACTGATTCCTTCCACGGATTTAACACACTTTACCTCATTTAATCCTTTCAGTACCGGTGCCGCCCTTTTAACTTTGTTGGCTACTACTAGACGATTTTATTCAGTTTAAATAGAGCTCCAGCAAATAAAAGGGTTCTACCACATATCCTTCCTAAATTGCACAAAATCGTCATATACTGTATATATATATATATGTGTGTGTGTGTTGAACGTTAACATCGATTGTTTTATTGTTCAGCATCGCAGTCGAAATCTGAATATCACCGTAAATTATATTGTCTATTATGAAAGAGTATTTTCAGTTAATCTCATTTATGTACCGGTATATCAGTGTTTTTAATAATTTCCTATTTATTTAGATGTTTTATATTTTACAGCTATTTTGCTGCCAATTTTCAATTGGTTTTGCATTAGGATTAGTTCATAATATTCACATCGTATGTAATGTATATCTTAAATGGAATATAAACCAAATATTTTAAATTTGACATTCATATAATTATGGTCGGGCACAAGTTGGACTAGATAATAGTCCATCAGGCGCCTGGCCCGGGGAGACGATTAATATGAAGGGTGCGCCTGGAAGTGTGGAGGGAGGGCTTGTGGCTTTGGCTCTGCTGCATGTCTGCCTGCCGAGATCGGAACCTCTCCGGGTGGTCGGGGGCCGGGGGAGTGCTGGAGCGACCTTGGTGATCCTGGTCTCTGGGTCTTCTCCTGGGTGACCTGGATGTGTGTGAGTTTGTGCTTTTTATCTGTGTTTATTTGTTGTTTTATGTTGTTTTTGTGTTTTCCCTGTTCTTGCTCTGTCTTGAGTCGGCTACCCCCAAAATGGGGATTGGGCCTGAGCATATAGATAGATAGATAGATAGATAATTATTTCCTAGAATTTTAATTTTTGAACCGTCAGAATGCCCCATTGTTGTATGTATGGCTGTAAGATATCTTTGAACCGTCAGAATGCCCCATTGTTATATGTATGGCTGTAAGATATCTTTGAACCGTCAGAATGCCCCATTGTTGTATGTATGGCTGTAAGATATGTTTTGAACCGTCAGAATGCCCCATTGTTGTATGTATGGCTGTAAGATATCTTTGAACCGTCAGAATGCCCCATTGTTGTATGTATGGCTGTAAGATATCTTTGAACCGTCAGAATGGCCCATTGTTGTATGTATGGCTGTAAGATATGTTTGAACCGTCAGAATGCCCCATTGTTGTATGTATGGCTGTAAGATATCTTTGAACCGTCAGAATGCCCCATTGTTGTATGTATGGCTGTAAGATATGTTTTGAACCGTCAGAATGCCCCATTGTTGTATGTATGGCTGTAAGATATCTTTGAACCGTCAGAATGCCCCATTGTTGTATGTATGGCTGTAAGATATTTGTTTAAATAATTAAGTTGAGAAAGTAAGGCATGGGTTTTTTAATACGAAATGTTATACACATATTCTCTCTAACCGTGCCAAGGTGACATCCTAATCTGTATGTTACTATAAGTTAATTCAGTGACCTAAACAAACATCGGAAGTTGACTAGACTTTGAACACACACACACACACACACACACACACACACACACACACACACACACACACACACACACACACACACACACACACACACACACACACACACACACACACACACACACATACACCACACACACACACACACATACACCACACACACACACACACACACACACACACACACACACACACACACACACACACACCACACCAACACACACACACACACACACCACACACACACACACACACACACACACACACACACATACAACACACACACACACACACACACACACACACAACACACACACACACACACACACACACACACACACACACACACACACACACACACACACACACACACACACACACCACACACACACACACACACACACACACACACACACACACACACACACACACACAACACCCACACACACACACACACACACACACACACACACACACACACACACACACACACACACACACACACACACACACACACACAGAGACATACTTTCTAAGAGTACAGGCATGCGAAGGTCCTAATTTGTCAATGCCACTGGAATTAACTTTCTTAAATGTAGTACCTTCAGTACGTTTTCAACACAAGCATATGTTTTAGTGCTATACATTTGTTATGACCGAAAATTATGATAGTAATTGAGTCATAAACTTAAAATTCAGTAGTAAAAACATAATTAAAAGCAAGACATAAAATAGTGATACATTAATTATATATATTTATAAGTTGTTCATAATAATATAGCAATAAACTAAATATGAAAGATTAGATAACACCAACATGTAATAATATGAACAGTAATAGACTACACAAATTAATCGTATTTATTTGATGTCCAATGTGCTATAGATAATTATGCATCTAGTGACAAAGTTATTAATGGGTAATGGATTTTCTATTGGGAGTTTGTTCTTCAAATGTAAATGAAAGCATGTTTGGGGTATTAGCCGTAGTCATGTCATTAAGGGGTAGTGGTTATTCTTTGTTCTATTTATTATTTTATGTATTTATTTTATAGACTTCCATAAAGCTTAAAAAATACCCCTTAGACCCCCCTTCAAGATAATTTTTAAATTGTTTGTAAAAAAAATGTCCCGGCGCAGCAGGCCGGTTCCTCTTAGAATTACAGCCTCGCTATCGCTCGCCAGGAATAAATTGACACCTAAATGACACGAAAGGTCTTTATATTGACAACAAAATGGGGCGAAGTCTTAAAATCGCCAAAGAATTGGAACGAACGTCTTAAAATCTCAAAGCTAATGGGACTAAACATGAGGGAGAACAAGCAATTACCTCTCCCTTAAAATAAACGGGTGTAATGTGGCGCATTGGTTAGTACGCCGATGAAACTCAAATTCAATTCCCAGGCAGAAGTAAATGGATTGGCAGTTTCTTTATACCTCTGTTCATCTTTATACCTCTGAACATCTGTGTCTGTTCATCTTTATACATCTGTTAATCTTTATGCCTCTGAACATAATGTCTCTGTTCATCTTTATACCTCTGAACATC
Source organism: Paralithodes platypus (assembly GCA_032716605.1). NCBI lineage: Eukaryota > Metazoa > Arthropoda > Malacostraca > Decapoda > Lithodidae > Paralithodes > Paralithodes platypus. The sequence continues at coordinate 48,994,915 of CM064519.1, read as the reverse complement.
TGTCTCTGTTCATCTTTATACCTCTGAACATCTGTCTCTGTTCATCTTTATATATCTGTTCATCTTTATACCTCTGAACATACATTATGTCTCTGTTCATCTCTATACCTCTGAACAAATGCCTCTGTTCATCTATAAGTAAACTGAAAACTGGAGTAAATTTGTTTTTGTTATATAATTATTTGTATTATTTAATGTCCAGTTGCCCACATAAGTTCTGTTCCTCTCCGTGATCATATTCATGGAAATATGCGCCTAATTGAATTACCTGTGCAGTTTCTTATGCAGTGGTTAACTCATCTGATTTGTCAACTGGTAATTAAAAGAAACCACACTCGCATTTCATTCATACAATTTTACTTTGATACATAAGATCACAACAAAGAAACATAATTTATGTGGGCAACTGTACCTACAGTATATGTTTCTATTGATGGTGTCTATAACGCAGTGTATGCCATAATTGAAAAAAAAATAAAAAAATAAAAAAAAATAAAGTAAAAAGTTAAGTTGGTGGGGGTACCGCTTGCTACTGTGTCTTTGTGGTTTAAAGTCTTTTCGCCCCCTGGTTCTTTCATGCCCACCCACTTCACCCACAGTCCTATCAACTCAACCCACCCTGTGCCTAACTTGAGCTAATATAACCTACACAAACTTGACTTTCTGTCCTCACCATGCTCAACCCTTAGACGATCCGATGACTAATTTCTTCTCGGTTTTCCAGTTGCCAAGTTTCGTAATCTACTATATAAAGTGCAAGTATATGCCAAGTATGGGCTCTCCATCTTGACAACTAAGGGAGTAGTTCGTGAACAAACAGACAGACAGAGAAAGTGCCCTTGATACAGTAGATAACCAAACCCACGTCAAAGTAAGGGCAAATAACAGGTGAAAATGCCTGTGAGCGAGTGGACCTGTGTGTGTGTGTGGTGGTCGGGGGATCAAGGTGTGCAGTCCAGGTAAACACACAGGTAGGGAGGAGACCCGCTCACTCAATATATACAGTACACCAGCATTGTGGAGGGAGAGAGAGTGAGTGAGTGAGTAGTCTAACAATTATGATACAGATTGTGTTGGTTGCAACACTGTGAAGTTACCTTTTCTTAAACACACACATATCGGCATCGCACTGTTGTTTGATTATGTCTCCACTCTAAACAAAAACAAATCATGATCTGGGTTAGTAAGGTCATACTTAGGAATTGAAAAAAAGTAATTCAAAGATAGGTAAAATTACTCTGAGTAAAGCGTTATAAGAAATATACCATAACCTTGTTGTTCAATATTGATTCTTATTAACTTTCCATACTTAAACATTTTACTTTCAATAGTTAATTCTCAGCGATTATCAAAAGAATGTACAATGCTTCGACGGCAAAGTTTTGATCTGGTGAGACCTGATTGCTTCCCCATGCACCAGGGAGTTAAGGGGAGATGTGCATGTATTTAATCATTAATTTATTTAAATATTGATTGTATTAGTTTCCTCCCAAGACTCCATCAAGCTTTTAAAAAATACTCCCCAAGACACCTTTCTAGATATATTTGTACATTTTTCTGTAGAAAAAAATTCCGGCCTTCGGCCGGATCCTACAGTAAATCAGGCTCGCTATCGCTCGCCAGAAAAAATATCAACACCTAAATGGCACAAAAGATCTTATAATCCCCAAACTAATGGGGTTAAACAGGAGGGAGAAGGGTGCCCAGAATAACCATACCTTCCCTTAACCTCCACTGCCGGGAAAGATAATATGTTAGAATCTGGTCTGTCAGCAAGGCTTTGGTGGGAGCTTATAATACTTCCATCGGCTGTCTTTAGTTTCTTGATATTGAGCCTTATCTTCGAATTAAGACCTAAATCCTGTAAACAAAATCTCGTCCAAAAAGCCTTCATTTAATCTTCTGACAAAGTAAATGGATTTAAATAAGCAGTCATGGTATATGGCAACGAGACGGGGTCTGAACTAAGCAAATATTAGATATAATGTATATTATTGTATGTATACAGTATGTTATCTATTTAAAAGGCCACGGAACTCTTAGGTCCATAGTTAATAAGCTTATATGGGTGCAATGTGTCTTATATAACTGGAGGACGAAAGCTAGGATAGAGTACACGATCACAGGGTATAAGGTTATATTTATAAATTAAATAGGTGTGCAAACATGTTTGTTGAAGGTGACATATCTAAATCTTGCCATTAATAGGAATTAAATGGATACATTGATATACAATTCAGTAATAAGGTAGAACCTGAAAAATGCAGGACATAGATATGGAACGGAGAGTGGGAAGCTTGGGAGGGCAACTAATATGTATTCTAGTGTTTTGGTAAATAAGATCTTCCGTTAAGGTAGGAATATATCTTTAATATTAGGGATCGAGAGAGATCTTAAATCTATAACATGTATATTTGTATCGTTATGGGCAAGGGGACAGTTGTGTGTATTGTTGAAGTTAAATCTTTAGTAGGGATCTCAAAGGTAGATAAATGCAATACTAGTTGAAGGTACAATTCTCCGCTTTCTCAGAAGGATAGTCTTTCCAGGTGTTTCAGGTCCTTTCACCTCATTCCTTTTCGCTGCTTCTCGGGTGTCACCAGGGTCGGTAGTCATGGTGCCTGGTTCTTGCATTCTTTCTGCTGGGCTGGTGAAGGTATTGTGTGTCGCAGTACCCTGGGTAAGCGACACTGGTTGTTCCACCTGGATAAGCGAAGAACAGTGGAGAACCTGGGTAAGCGTTCTTCCAGCCTGGGTAAGCGCTGGAGGTGCTGCCAAACAACTTCTGCATCATGGCCTCTATCCTTTTACGGTGTTGGTCAGTAGGGGAAGAAGGGAAGGGGTGGTAGGCATGATAGGGCCAAAGGTGAACCCCTCTATCATGATGGTGTTAAGGCCGCGTCATACAGAACTCGAACGTCGCGCGACCTACCCCCGAACAGGATGATTTGCAAAAAAAAATCAAATTTTCAAATGTTCGGGTAAATTCGGGTCAATTCGGCCAATGTTCTCGTTGATTCGGGGGAAGCTCCGGGGATGTTCAGGGGTGCAGCCGAACATCCTGGGGTTCGGCCAGAAGTTAGTGCATGCGTTAACTTCTAGCCGATATTCGTGTGTAAAAACCGTTAAAAATTTGTCGGTTCTCATTCTGGTTATGTTCGGCTTTCATTCGGGTCACGTTATTTCGTTTCGGCCGTTGTTCGTCTGTTATTTTCATTGACTAAGTTAACTCGATCGAGCCGAACATAAGCAGACATTAACCCGATTCGTATGAATATAAGGCGACATTAACCATAATAACAACCGAATGAGAGACGATATACTCTAATAAAAGACGACATTCCCCCGATAAACAGAGGAATAAGGCAAGATCAAGCGAGTCTATTGAAGATTTTGGGAAGAACACAACTCGTATGACAGGAATGAGAGACGATAAAGACTGGAATTTACCCCGAACATCAGCAGAAGCATCTTGTCTGTATCGGGTGGTACACCTGAAGCGGTTTGCCAGTATACCGAAGGCATTCTCCACCTGCCTCCTGGCCCGGGAGAGTCTGTAGTTGTAATTTCTCTTGGTTTCATCCAGTCCTCTGTGAGGGTAGGGTTTCTGTAACCATTCCCTCATGGGGAATGCGTCATCCGCAACGAGGAAGTAGGGCACTGGACGGTCCTCTCCGGGAAATGGCTCTGCTTCCGGCAAGCCTGCGGCACCGTCCTCCAGGGCCTGCCGGATGTCGCTCACCTGGAAGATGCCACCATCAGATGCGGAACCGTTCGCTCCCACGTCCACGTACATAAACTTGCCCAGGTGATCAACCACTGCCAGGAGAACAATGGAGTGGTAATGTTTGTAGTTGTAGTAGAGGGAGCCGCAGTTTTCTGGAGGTTGTATGGCTATGTGCTTGCCATCGATTGCCCCTATGGTGTGCCGGAAGTTCCACCTCTCTTCGAAACCCTTGGCAACCTGTTTCCAACCTTCGGGTGTTGATGGGCACACAATAACCTCTTCCATATACTCCTGGATTATAGCCTCGCATGTCTCACGTACTGCCAGGGAGATTGTGTTTGCACCTACACGAAAGTTTAAGGACATGCTCTTGTATGCCTCCCCTACTGATAGTATATACGGTACTGTATATTATAGAGTTATAGACTGATAGTATATACGGTACTGTATATTATAGAGTTATAGACTGATAGTATATACGGTACTGTATATTATAGAGTTATAGACTGATAGTATATACGGTACTGTATATTATAGAGTTATAGACTGATAGTATATACGGTACTGTATATTATAGAGTTATAGACTGATAGTATATACGGTACTGTATATTATAGAGTTATAGACTGATAGTATATACGGTACTGTATATTATAGAGTTATAGACTGATAGTATATACGGTACTGTATATTATAGAGTTATAGACTGATAGTATATACGGTACTGTATATTATAGAGTTATAGACTGATAGTATATACGGTACTGTATATTATAGAGTTATAGACTGATAGTATATACGGTACTGTATATTATAGAGTTATAGACTGATAGTATATACGGTACTGTATATTATAGAGTTATAGACTGATAGTATATACGGTACTGTATATTATAGAGTTATAGACTGATAGTATATACGGTACTGTATATTATAGAGTTATAGACTGATAGTATATACGGTACTGTATATTATAGAGTTATAGACTGATAGTATATACGGTACTGTATATTATAGAGTTATAGACTGATAGTATATACGGTACTGTATATTCTGTAACGGTGAAGTTTATTTAATTATTTTATGTCCACTATTATATGATTTTATTTAGCTTAGGAAAGACATCTACGAATTAAAAGGCCACATACTATTTAATTTAATCCTTTTTGCTATCATATATCTTTCCTAAGCTTCATAAAATCGTCTAAATGTAGCTGAAATCAAAGAGAAGAGACGTCACCGGTACTGTAAGGGTTATCACCATGGTCGGAGGAAAAGCGTGTGCCATAAAATGTATTAGTCGGTTATATTATGTAGTCATAGGCTATAACTTTATCCAATGTATTAGTCGGTTATATTATGTAGTCATAGGCTATAACTTTATCCAATGTATTAGTCGGTTATATTATGTAGTCATAGGCTATAACTTTATCCAATGTATTAGTCGGTTATATTATGTAGTCATAGGCTATAACTTTATCCAATGTATTAGTCGGTTATATTATGTATTCATAGGCTATAACTTTATCCAATGTATTAGTCGGTTATATTATGTAGTCATAGGCTATAACTTTATCCAATGTATTAGTCGGTTATATTATGTAGTCATAGGCTATAACTTTATCCAATGTATTAGTCGGTTATATTATGTAGTCATAGGCTATAACTTTATCCAATGTATTAGTCGGTTATATTATGTTTTATAGGCTATAACTTTATCCAATGTATTAGTCGGTTATATTATGTAGTCATAGGCTATAACTTTATCCAATGTATTAGTCGGTTATATTATGTAGTCATAGGCTATAACTTTATCCAATGTATTAGTCGGTTATATTATGTTTTATAGGCTATAACTTTATCCAATGTATTAGTCGGTTATATTATGTAGTCATAGGCTATAACTTTATCCAATGTATTAGTCGGTTATATTATGTAGTCATAGGCTATAACTTTATCCAATCACACACATGAGGGGAGGTGGTGGCTGATTGGCTATGGTAATGAATTAGTAGTAAACAAAAATTCATGGGATCCGTTCCTTATATTTCAAAAGAATGTATTAACCCATTCTGTACCGGCGACGTCTTTTTTAACTTTATTCTGGCTACTATGAGACGATTATATTCAGTTTTAAAAAGGTCTCCAACAATTATAACAGGCTTCGAACTATCTCACTTAACCCTTTATACTACCACAGATCCTTCTTAAGCTGCACAGAATCGTCTAAATATAGCTAGAATATAATTTAAAAGACGTCGCCGGTAAAGAAGGGGTTAATGAGGTTTGATATGTGTTTCAGAACTTGTCGCCCAACGGTATCATTATTGTATTATTTTCTTAGCAATGCATCATTTATGACCTGGAATGTTTCAATGTTAAATATTGCATGTATGTACTGTACGACATTGAATTTTTTAGAGATTTCTCATCTCCTTAACCTGTCTATCCCCTCTTAACTTTAACTTTGTGTAACCCTGTACAATGATGACTGCAGTAGCTTATATAGAACAGAACATGTTTCTGAAGAAACATAAATGTAAACATTAATATAATATATATATATATATATATATATATATATATATATATATATATATACTGTATATATATATATATATATATATATATATATATATATATATATATATATATATATAGTAACGATAACGCTTATTAATTGTTTGTTTCATATGGTGCAACACTAAATATTATCAATATATCAAGCACGCACTGAAAAAAAAAAACTGCCGAAGTTGCTATAAAGAGCCAAGACCTAAAATATGTACTATAGGATAATAATTAAATGCGTTGGCATGAACATGGTTGGAAGCCTAAGATGTATTGCACCGCGCTGCTGGAACAATAATTAAGCAGTCCGTTCTTTCTCCATATCATCATTTGGCCTCTAAAATAGTCATGGAAATGAGGTATTATTACTATTATTTTCAAAACGTACACAATGTATTGCAAAACTGATCTGGGAGGCATAAGTTCGAGTCCCATTTATTATGCTTATGATGTTGGGGATTTTTCGAGTGTTCTTTCTGGACAGTAGAAATATCGTATCTAATAGCCTCTACAGGCAGGAGGTCTATCACCTTTACCACTGCGATGGTTAAAAGAAGAAATCTGGTACTTCTACCTGTGTTTTTCCCCAACCACACTCGAGTGGGGGATAGACAGTCTTTTAATCGAAATCCAGCTCCCCTAAGCATGTCAAGTTGGTTATTTGATGACAAATATAATAGCCAGGGCTAGGATTCGACCCTACCTCCTACCTCCTGCCTGTAGAGGTTCGAATCCTAGCCCTGGCTATTATATTTGTCATCAAATAAACAACATATCGGAATTTGTACGGAAAAAGGATTAGAATATATGACTACGTAAACATAAGTAGTGATATGCCAGAATGCCAGGTTGCAATGAGGCCCGCATGCAGGATTGCCAGGATTGCCACCAAACAACCCGGCCCACCACTACCAGTATTGCCGGCACCCTTACCAGTTATCACACCCTATAACTAATGTTTCATTTCATCTGACGGTAAATTGCTATCTCTACATCCTGATTACTCCGCTATTGTGTAAGTTTTGTAGCGAAATTGGTTGTTAATTTTGAAAACTGGTCACTAAAATGAAGCAGAGACATAGTAGATTCACATTTTCCTGTTAGTTATCGAGAAATCAGTTGCCAAGGGATTCAATTTACTCTCATGAAACAGGGTATAGGTGGACACCCTGCCCCTAATATCTCCCCTGCCAAAAACACCAAGATAGAAGGGCTTATGTCACGCCAGAAAATTATATAACAGTCTCCCACAACTGTTGTCATCAAAGAGAATGGAAGTAGGCACTCTCCCCTCCACAGCCAACCAACAGAAAACGGGAGTCTCAACTACCTGCCCCACACCGCATTAGGCCTACAAGTAAAGGCTGCGTCATACAGAACTCGAACGTCGCGCGACCTACCCCCGAACACGATGACTTGCATTTTTGAGGCGAATGCATCCGATATTGTCCCGATGTTGGTCAAAGAAGAACATCCCCAGATAATGCCCTGACATTCCCAGACTATGCCCCAAACAAGACTCTAATGTAACTCGACACTCCCGACCGATTTACGTTAACCCTCTCCGACATATGACGCGATGTTGAGCCTATTGGGGATACTTTAAAGCCTTTGTTACCATCAGGGGTATTTAGAAACCGTTAGTTTAGTTACATCAACCTCTGCAGTTGTCTTTGAGTTAGCTGTGGGCAGAAAACTAATTATGGAGAGGTAATTATAAGAGTGAGAGAACTCTACTTATTATTGCTAATCTGGCAACCTCTGCGTCATAAATGCGTGAAAGGGTTAAAGACCCGAACATTAGAGGAATATAATCCGATGCATGCCAGAGCAAGACCCGATCAAAATTCGAATGTGCCAAGAATCAGCCGACAAATATTTAACGGTGTTTACACCCGAACCTACCTTGACCCGATACAAAAGATATTATGAGGAACACCAGAGGATCACCGGCCGCATCTGCCCGACCATCAGAAGACCTTAACACGATACAAGAAGAATGTGTGACGAACACCTGTACTTGCCCTATATAAACAGGGTGTGGTCGCACACATGCCAGTCGCACATCATGCATCACCACGGTAACATGGCGCTCCCGGAGCTCTACCCACCCAAGGAGGAGGAGTTGGAGATGGCCATTTTTTATCAGGAGCTTGTTGTAGCCCACCTAAACCACATGCTACTCATCACCACCATCCTGAAGAACGAGCGTCAGCGCCATGTAAGACCCAGGACACCACAAAGCTGCAGCGTCAAACCTTGGATCGCCCAGAGAGCCACATACGGACACTACCACCAACTACTGAAGGAGCTAGTGGACACTGACAGGACCACCTACAAGTATTATCTGCGTATGGACGAGGACCTATTCAATGACATTGTACGCCGTCTGACACCCAGGATCAAGAAGGAGACAACTAATTGGAAGAAGCCCCTGGAACCAGGTTTGAGATTGGCCATGACACTACAATTGTTGGCCACAGGGGAGGCATACAAGAGCATGTCCTTAAACTTTCGTGTAGGTGCAAACACAATCTCCCTGGCAGTACGTGAGACATGCGAGGCTATAATCCAGGAGTATATGGAAGAGGTTATTGTGTGCCCATCAACACCCGAAGGTTGGAAACAGGTTGCCAAGGGTTTCGAAGAGAGGTGGAACTTCCGGCACACCATAGGGGCAATCGATGGCAAGCACATAGCCATACAACCTCCAGAAAACTGCGGCTCCCTCTACTACAACTACAAACATTACCACTCCATTGTTCTCCTGGCAGTGGTTGATCACCTGGGCAAGTTTATGTACGTGGACGTGGGAGCGAACGGTTCCGCATCTGATGGTGGCATCTTCCAGGTGAGCGACATCCGGCAGGCCCTGGAGGACGGTGCCGCAGGCTTGCCGGAAGCAGAGCCATTTCCCGGAGAGGACCGTCCAGTGCCCTACTTCCTCGTTGCGGATGACGCATTCCCCATGAGGGAATGGTTACAGAAACCCTACCCTCACAGAGGACTGGATGAAACCAAGAGAAACTACAACTACAGACTCTCCCGGGCCAGGAGGCAGGTGGAGAATGCCTTCGGTATACTGGCAAACCGCTTCAGGTGTACCACCCGATACAGACAAGATGCTTCTGCTGATGTTCGGGGTAAATTCCAGTCTTTATCGTCTCTCATTCCTGTCATACGAGTTGTGTTCTTCCCAAAATCTTCAATAGACTCGCTTGATCTTGCCTTATTCCTCTGTTTATATCGGGGGAATGTCGTCTTTTATTAGAGTATATCGTCTCTCATTCGGTTGTTATTATGGTTAATGTCGCCTTATATTCATACGAATCGGGTTAATGTCTGCTTATGTTCGGCTCGATCGAGTTAACTTAGTCAATGAAAATAACAGACGAACAACGGCCGAAACGAAATAACGTGACCCGAATGAAAGCCGAACATAACCAGAATGAGAACCGACAAATTTTTAACGGTTTTTACACACGAATATCGGCTAGAAGTTAACGCATGCACTAACTTCTGGCCGAACCCCAGGATGTTCGGCTGCACCCCTGAACATCCCCGGAGCTTCCCCCGAATCAACGAGAACATTGGCCGAATTGACCCGAATTTACCCGAACATTTGAAAATTTGAATTTTTTTTTGCAAATCATCCTGTTCGGGGGTAGGTCGCGCGACGTTAGAGTTCTGTATGACGCGGCCTTAACACCACCATGATAGAGGGGTTCACCTTTGGCCCTATCATGCCTACCACCCCTTCCCTTCTTCCCCTACTGACCAACACCGTAAAAGGATAGAGGCCATGATGCAGAAGTTGTTTGGCAGCACCTCCAGCGCTTACCCAGGCTGGAAGAACGCTTACCCAGGTTCTCCACTGTTCTTCGCTTATCCAGGTGGAACAACCAGTGTCGCTTACCCAGGGTACTGCGACACACAATACCTTCACCAGCCCAGCAGAAAGAATGCAAGAACCAGGCACCATGACTACCGACCCTGGTGACACCCGAGAAGCAGCGAAAAGGAATGAGGTGAAAGGACCTGAAACACCTGGAAAGACTATCCTTCTGAGAAAGCGGAGAATTGTACCTTCAACTAGTATTGCATTTATCTACCTTTGAGATCCCTACTAAAGATTTAACTTCAACAATACACACAACTGTCCCCTTGCCCATAACGATACAAATATACATGTTATAGATTTAAGATCTCTCTCGATCCCTAATATTAAAGATATATATTCCTACCTTAACGGAAGATCTTATTTACCAAAACACTAGAATACATATTAGTTGCCCTCCCAAGCTTCCCACTCTCCGTTCCATATCTATGTCCTGCATTTTTCAGGTTCTACCTTATTACTGAATTGTATATCAATGTATCCATTTAATTCCTATTAATGGCAAGATTTAGATATGTCACCTTCAACAAACATGTTTGCATACCTATTTAATTTATAAATATAACCTTATACCCTGTGATCGTGTACTCTATCCTAGCTTTCGTCCTCCAGTTATATAAGACACACAGCACCCATATAAGGTTATTAACTATGGACCTAAGAGTTCCGTGGCCTTTTAAATAGATAACATACTGTATACATACAATAATATACATTATATCTAATATTTGCTTAGTTCAGACCCCGTCTCGTTGCCATATACCATGACTGCTTATTTAAATCCATTTACTTTGTCAGAAGATTAAATGAAGGCTTTTTGGACGAGATTTTGTTTACAGGATTTAGGTCTTAATTCGAAGATAAGGCTCAATATCAAGAAACTAAAGACAGCCGATGGAAGTATTATAAGCTCCCACCAAAGCCTTGCTGACAGACCAGATTCTAACATATTATCTTTCCCGGCAGTGGAGGTTAAGGGAAGGTATGGTTATTCTGGGCACCCTTCTCCCTCCTGTTTAACCCCATTAGTTTGGGGATTATAAGATCTTTTGTGCCATTTAGGTGTTGATATTTTTTCTGGCGAGCGATAGCGAGCCTGAATTACTGTAGGATCCGGCCAAAGGCCGGAATTTTTTTCTACAGAAAAATGTACAAATATATCTAGAAAGGTGTCTTGGGGGAGTATTTACAATATAACAAGGGGAGATAAAACAATATGGAACACGGGAGTCACTGAGACAAAACAAGACATTCTGCCGTGGTGTAGTTGATTAAAGCGTCGGCTATCGTCCTGATGGTCGACGGTTCGATCCCCACTGAGAGATTAGAAACATTTAGTGGCTCACGTGTATTTGTGATATATTCTCAATATATATATATATATATATATATATATATATATATATATATATTGCCATGGTTGAATGTGGTTTCAATATAGCAACAATATGTTGAACGTCTAAAAATAGATTGCCATCGATAAATTTCAAAATTGTATTTGGTTATGATCTCAAACTATGATTAAAGTTCAAAGGGCTTGCTCAACTCCATGTGTTCAAGTTTTGTATGTACCATCATTTCCATGTCTAGGCTTTTAAGCTAGGTATATTGAGTGCAGTACTTGGGCATACAATGCTACAATATTTGAGCACTTCGGGAAGAGGGTTTTGTCATGCTCTGCGATAAATCATTCACACAATTTTTCAGAAAAGGAATGGTTTTTTTTTAACTTTTTCAAAATAAATTCGATGCTTTCACTTAAGAAAATATTAACATAATATTATAATATATATATTTTGGATATACATTTTCAACATTAAAAGGAGTATTTATAGTTTCCTTAATTTTAGAATATTGGTATTTTTTAAGTTGTATGCAATCTAATTACAATTATTGTAATATGTTTAAATACGTTAAATTTAACTTTTAATATAAAGTATCCTGTTACAGATATATTACTATTCAGATAGATTTAGTTGACTATTTTACAGTAAGTATTATAGGTTTATCATAATTTATGTGTGTGTGTGTGTGTGTGTACAGTATATGTATTTTATTTATTTATTTATTAATTAATTAATTTATTTATTTATTTATTTTGCTTGGTCGGTCGGTCGGTCGGTCGGTCAGTTGGTCAGTTGGGGTAAGATTGTGTGCCATCCACGTTGCTATTCATGCTTTTATGATTGATTTATAGAAATATCGTAAATATTTGTAGAAATATATCTTACATGTTATAGAGTACCAGTATCTAACTTAGTATTTCTCAGTTCACAGAGTTATGTACCGGTACACCTTATGTACAGAGGGAGAGTGAGAGAGGGAGGAGGGAGGAGTAGTCAGATATATACAGCCTGCTCAAGTGAGGATCATAGGTCAGGAAGGAGAGAGATTGGGAGGCAAGAAATAAGAAGCCAAGAAGAGAACCAACAAACTAAAGTGGAAGAAGAGAAGAGTCACATTCATTTGTTAAGGGAATGGTTGTTTATTTCATAGATATAGTTCAATACATTAAGTTGTGTATTTTGTATTTAAAGGGAGATTTGTATGTAGGCCCCTACCGGTATTTGTTTATATATTTAAAAACAAATTATGGTTCCTCCCTAGACCTCCATCAAGTTTAAACAATAATACCCCTATGAACTCCGTTTTGGACAAATTTGTGCATTTTCGGTAGAAAAATGCCTCGGCCGAAGGCCGGTTCCTTCTAAATTGTAAGTTCGCTTTCGCTTCCCAGGAAAAAATGACATGTAAATGGCATAACAAGTCAGAACATCGCAAGACTAATGGGGCGAATGTCTTAAAATCTCAAAAACTAATGAGGCTAAACATGAGGGAGAAGAAGGTCCAGAACCCCCACCCCCTTAACATTTAGTAGCTGCCGATTATAGTGAAAACTCTAACACTATTATTGACCAACTAAATATTAAAATACTGACATGGAAAAAGACGTAAATTATTGAATTATTGGAATATCAATCTGAGCTAGAAGCATAATGTGTAAATTAACCCTTTCCAGATACAAATAAGCATTATCTTCTTTCTGGCTGTTAGTACACGATTATATGCAGATTAGGAAGGGTATATGGAAGTCAGAGGGTTAATTGAGATAGTCTTTACCCATTTAATTCTCGCACATCCTGCTTAAGCTGTATGAAAACGGCTAATGACAGCCAGATTAACTGTCAAAACGCGGCATAATCCTCAAAGGGTTAAGGAGAATATGGTATTACTAAAATCATAGAGCATAAAGAACTATTATATATCAACAGCAAATCCTTTTAAAAAATCACTCAAGTTTATGCTCTAAATTCCCAGCATTAGTAACATAAGGATGATAGCATTAACCCCTTGAGGATTATGCTTCATTTTGACAGTTTATTCTGGCTACCATTAGACAATTTTATACAGCTTTGGAAGGATCTGTGATAATTAAGAGTAAAAACTATCTTTATCTACCTTCTGACTTCCATTTACCCTTCGTACTCTGAATAAAAGCGTCTAATAATTGCCAGAAAGCATTAAAGTACCGCGTCATCGTATCTTGAAAGGGTTAATAAGAATGTCACATTGATGACCGTAGCTAAATAATTAGGCCCAATGATACTAGCATCGATTAACACATACGATAGTTTATGCAGAAAGAGAAAAATGACATGAGTACAGACTTATCACATACTATATAAGTATATATATATATATATATATATATATACCGGTATATATATATATATAATCAAGTCTTGATCTTGTCCGTGTTTAGGTTTACCGTGTAGCCTTTTTCACATTGTCATACTACAGTATGTCATGTTTCTTAGGCTTTATAAAATAATTGCAATTCGCTATGATTTGTTTTTTCTTATACACGTGTATATGTTATTGTTTTAGACCTGCCTGACGATGGAGTAAGTGTTTCCGAAACGTAGCAATAAAGACATAAACAAGATGAAACTTGTCATTAAGGGGAGATGGGCGTATTAAGGGGAGATGGTCGTATTAAGGGGAGATGGTCGTATTAAGGGGAGATGGTCGTATTCATTTGCTTATTGTTATTTTAGTGTATTTATTATTTGTAGTTCCCTCCCTAGACTTCCATCAAGCTGTAACCATCCCCCCCCCCCCCCCCCAGAACCCTTTTCAAGGTATATTTGTACATTTTTCGGTATAAAATGTTCCGGCCGAAGGCCTGTTGCTCTTAAAATTACAGGCTAATAGATGGAATGGATGTATATGGTATAATGGGGTGGGTGTATATGGTGTAATGGGAACTATATAATGGGTGTATGTGGTATAATGGGGTGGGTGTATATGGTGTAATGGGAACTATATAATGGGTGTATGTGGTATAATGAGGTGGATATATATGTGTAATGGTTGCCAGGTAATAGGTGTATGTGGTGTAATGGGTACTAGGTAATAGGTCTATGTGGTTTAATGGGGTGGGTATACAGTATATGGTATAATGGTGTGGGTGTATGTGGTGTAATGGGTAATAGGTGATAGGTGTACGGTACGTGGTATAATGGGGTGGGTATATATGGGCAAGGAGGGCGGGGGCAGGAGATTAACCCGTGACAGACCCATGACCGCTAAGTGGGGGTTGTCAGGGGGTCAACGGGGAGAGAGAGAGAGAGAGAGAGAGAGAGAGAGAGAGAGAGAGAGAGAGTATCCAGCGCTAGGTTAGATCCGGGTGTGGATAGCCTGAGAGGGAGTCAACACTGGGTCATAATAGATCACTAGGGTCATCTGGATCACTCCCCGGGTCTAGGCAGCACAAATGGACTCTGCTGTGCATTAACGGGAGGTTTGTATTTTATGCTGGATCCCCTCATTTTTAGCCCCCTTTTAATTTTAAGATCTTAAGACGTTCGTTCCATTAGTTTGGCGATTTTAAGACCGTTTGTGCCATTTAGGTGTTTATGTTTTTCCTAGCGAGCGATAGCTACCCTGTTATTTAGGAGGAACTGGCCTTCGGAGTTCGGACGGGACATTATTATATCGAACAATGTACACTCGTTATGTACTTATCTATTAAAGCTTGATGGATGTCATGGGAAGAAACTAAAGAAAATTATATATTAATAAATATTGAACACGTAAATACAAATCTCCCCTTAATGCCCACTTTGATCCCTTCCTCTGCAGACAGCAAATTTTACAAAAAGGGGTAAGAAATAGGTCTTCATAATATTATATTCTAGACTTGTGTAATCAGGGTGTCAAACCGGAGCAATTTTGTTTGAAAACTTGAATGAATATGAAAAGGAATAAAAGATAATTAACGTTAAGTAGCATTGGTTAGGTCTTTGTATCACTTCCAAAAAACATAATTTGAACTATACAGTATACACCATAATTTGAACTATACAGTATACACCATAATTTGAACTATACAGTATACACCATAATTTGAACTATACAGTATACACCATAATTTTATCTTTACATATACAATAATTAAGACTATAAATAATGGACTCGGCATTCATTTGACACTCACTGCTCATGTTCACGATCAGTAGTTCATACTTCGTCGTGCACCATTTTTACCCACATCTAAAAAGAGAGTACAGCGTAGAATGACAAAAATGATCCATAATATTAGAAATCTTCCGTATGAAGAAAGGTTGAAGAAATTAGGTTTACATTCGTTAGAGAGACGCAGAGTTAGAGGGGATATGATAGAGGTGTTCAAGTGGGTTAGTGGGATTAACAAAGAGGACATGACAAATGTACTAAAGCTCAGTGATAGCGAAAGAACTCGTACCAATGGTTTCAAATTAGATAAATTTCGTTTCAGAAAAGATATAGGCAAATATTGGTTTGGTAACAGAGTTGTAGATGGGTGGAATGGACTACCAAGTGCTATAGTGGGATCTAAAACTGTAGGGAGCTTTAAGATAAAATTGGATAAGCATATGGACGAGAAGGGTTGGGTGTGAAGGGGGATCAGCCGGGTTGGGCCAATCAGCGCTCTGCAGACCCCCATAATCCTGCGTTAATCTCTAACCGTTTTGGTAAGATGATCCTCAGGGTATTAGAGTGTTGAGCCTATAATTGGGCTTTGTAATTGATTTGGGGTTGTGTGGGACAGGGATCTGCCTTCGGAATGCCTCGGAATGGGCTGCAAGGTCTCTGAGATACTAACTATTCCTTGGAACACCTTGTAACTCCTCCACAAATATTTCTAACATTCCCCAATCCCCCCCTCTCTCTCCCCTCCCTACTTCTCACCTTTCACACACACACACCCCTGAGGTGACCCCTCCCCCCTCTTATCTCGCCCCCACCCCCCTCATCATCGCCCCTCATCTCGCCCTGATAAATGGCCCCCTCACCTTTCCCCACACCCCCTCATCACCCCTCACCCCCCTGACCTAATACTCTCCTTTCTCTCCGGCAACAACTTTATTTACCCTCCCTCCTGACTGCTTATTTATCTCCTCGCTGGGTATTCCGGCAACTCAACCAGTGCCATTTAAACTCTATATTTGTTTATAGGTCGATTTATTTATTCATATTAATTTTTTTTTCTCCCTAGACCTCCATCAAGCTTAAAATTTTAACCCCTTCAGCACCATGACACATTTTTACCTTTGATGCTGGCTGTAATTAGATGATTTCATGCAGTTTAAGAAGGACCTATGTTACTCATGGGGGTTTATTGAGGTGGTATTTTTTCTATGTGTATGAAGGAGACAAAAGGCAGGTTGGCTGTACCCATTTGAGTCGTGTAGATAAGATTACAAACTAAAGAGAATAGTTAGCCTACCGGTTTTGGGATAGTCCTTTATTGATCTTAGACATGCATAATTCTCGCTGGACACACACAGTAACACGTTTACTCATACCATGAAACAAAATCCAAAGACCTCATTTAATCATGTCTACTTATGTCCCCTGAATTATACTGGTAATGTAGGGCGGCATAGTCAGTCTTGTTTCTGTCTACTTTACGATAAATTTGCTGGTTGACTGGTACTCCTGATCTTGTCAAGTACCTTACTTCCATTTAGACGGATGTGCTGTATAAAACTGCTCATTGAAATGAGCATGGAACGATTCAGCGGAATTGTTTGTAAGTTTGCTATTGGAGGGGACTTTGTAATTGTGGACTGATTGACTGAGGTAGTTCAACAACCATGCCGCTCTCTTGATATGATTTGTCGCACGGTTCGAACATGGTCTCGATTTTGAATCAGTGCTTTCGTAATACGTTCGAAAATATTTGGCCATTCGTCTCATCCGGTGCGGGAATCGACAACAAGTTCTATTGGTTATTATAATAATAATGTATACACCACTATTGTCCAACACCATATGGCACCACAGACACTTTAGACTTGCGGGCGCCTCTGGCACCCAGGCCTGTGGAGGCAGCAAGTCCTTCAGTTCACACCAGACTCTCACATAACCAACCAGCGTCTCGGCGCTCCTGTACTCAACCCTAGCCAATAAAGGATTGAAGAGTACTGGTGTTATATCTCCATTCATCTTTATTATATGGCGCAGTGTATATCAGTATCTGAACCTACATGGAGAACCTGCACTACCTAGCTGAGGCTGCAGCTGCTGTGGAAGCCGGCTTGCCGCCATGCGGTCCCTACCCGGCTACATCTACCTCCCAACCGGTCGAGCCTTCATTGCCCGATGCCCTGTCTCCATACCCATCCATCATCTACTTGAATGAAAGGATCGACGCCCTCCAATCGAGTATCGCCACCTTTCTACAGCATCACCAGGACCAGCAGCATCTACAACTACAACATCGCCCCGCGACAGCTCCACCACCGCCCCGCCAGGATCTACAACATCGCCCCGCGACAGCTCCACCACCACCGCCCCGCCAGGATCTCCAGCCCCACCAGCCTCTACAACATCAGCCCCAGGCCAGTAATGTTACCCACCAGGCTGACCCATCCTTTGCCTCACGCCCCACCAGTGATACACTTATTCATCCCTCTACACAGACACCCACACCTCATACATCTCCCCATGTCTCAGTGCCCCACCATATGCCAGTTACCCATGTCTCAGTGCCCCACCATATGCCAGCTACCCATGTCTCAGTGCCCCACCATATGCCAGTTACCCATGTCTCAGTGCCCCACCATATGCCAGTTATTCCCCACATGTCTTTATTACATATGAACATGACTAATCCCCTTACCCACCCTCTCAAGAGCGAATATCCCACACCCTCCCCAACTGACGGCCAGGCCCACACTGGTGTCGGTAGCGACGGTCGGTATTACGGCGGCCATTATGCCCCCCCTGGCTATCGTACGGCTGGCACCAACCCTCACGGCGCAGGCCCCTCTGCGCATGACGTCATCATACCACCACCACCTCAAGTCCCTTCCTACCCAGCCCAGCCACGCCCCGCCCCGCCCCGCCGGGCTGCCCCTACGCGGCCCCAGGCCGCTTTACATATGCCGGGACACGCCCTACGCAAATTCTGGGCTGATTGGGAGGTCTACAAGCGGCTCGTCCTTCTACCACCTCACGAGGCTACCATCGAGCTCTACCAGACGTGCGACCCTGCCCTTCAGAGCGCCATTTTTGTTCACAATCAGGCGTTCTCCTCATTGCCAGAAATCGACCTAGCAACTCTCATCACACAACTCGTCCACCGACAACGGAACCGCGCAGCCGCTCGCCACCACTTCCGGTCTCTTCTCCAACAACCTACTGAACAGATCCGGGACTACGTCACACGTATTACGGAGGCCACTTTGGACTGTGGCTTTACCTGCCCCTGTTGCCACACTGATGTCTCTGACGAACACATACGGGACCAAGTGACTATCGGGATTAGTGATTCGTCCCTTCAGCAAGATGTTTTAACTAAAGACCGCACCCTACCTACCTTACAAGATGTTATCAACTACTGTGTGGGGTTCGAATCTGCGGCACTCGATCAGACGGCAATGCAACCGGGGGTACATGCTGTGAAATCACCATACCAGCGTCTCAAGAGTACTTACCCACGCCCCGCCCCTATCCAGCCCCCCGCCCAACCCACTCAGCCCCCGTCGCCCGCCCCACCACCTCCCCACGTCGGCCCCACTTCATCTCCCACACGTTGCTCCGGGTGTGGCCTATCTTCACATTCACAAGCCCAACGATCTTCGAAGTGTCCTGCATGGGGCAAGACCTGCACGGCGTGTAATAAACCTAACCACTTTGCCAAGGTTTGTAAATCCACCTCTTCCCAGTGCAGTGGGTGCGGCCTATCCACACACTCTCGAGCCGAACGCCCATCCAAATTCCCTGCTTGGGGCAAGACCTGCCCGTCGTGCAACAAACTCAACCATTACTCCACAGTTTGTCACTCCACGCCCTCACCTTCATCCGCGGCTGTTTTCATTGGTACTATCAAACAGGCTGTTAACAAACCACCACCCGCACGGCTCCCCTCCTTGCCCATTACCATTTCTACTGCCATGTCACCCCACTCTCACCCCACCAGCGTCACGGCCCACCCTGACACGGGCGCCCAAGTATCTGTGGCTGGTTTGCAATTACTACGGGCACTGGGCCTCCAACGCCACCACCTACAGCCTACTCACCAACGGATCACGGCCGTGGGGGGTCACACTCTCCAGGTCCTGGGTTATATGCCGACTACCATTACCGCCACCGACGTTGCCGGCACCCCCTACACTACTGATGATGATATTTTTATTATTCAGGCACAGTCACCGTTATTTATTAGCATTTCAGCTTGTAGGGCACTACATATCATCCCTCCCGACTTCCCCACACCTACCCCCTGCATGGCCGCCCACACAGCCCAACCACCACCCACCTTGACCAGGACCCCTCCACCACACCGGCCCACTTCCCTCCCCTTCCCACCTAACGACCTGCACCTGTCTGACCTTCGTGACTGGTTCTTGTCACAGTTTGCATCTTCAGCATTTAACACCACCAGCGGCCCACTCCCCACGATGTCTGGCCCTCCCATGCACATCCACATCAAGCCTGGCGCATCTCCACGTGCCGTGCACACCCCTGCCCCTATACCACATCATTGGAAGGCCCAGGTCAAAGCAGATCTCGACAGGGACGTCGCACTGGGCATTATTGAGCCTGTCCCCATCGGTACCCCTACTACCTGGTGTTCTAGGATGGTGGTGGTCGCCAAGAAAACTGGACAACCCCGCCGTACAGTTGACCTGCAGGCACTCAACCACGCCTGCCTTCGGGAGACACATCACACCCGAGCCCATTCAACTTGGCCCAATCCATCCCTGCAGGCACTCGTAAGACGGTCCTAGACGCCTGGAATGGATACCATGCTGTTTTACTCGACGAATCCAGCAGGGAGGCTACGACTTTTATCACTGAATTTGGCCGTTACAGGTATATCAGGGCCCCTCAAGGTTACTTGGCAGCTGGCGACGCCTATACCCGACGCTTCGACGCAATCATACAGGCTGTCCCTCGTAAGGTGAAGTGTGTCGACGACTCCCTTTTGTGGGACTCTTCAGTCGAGGAGGCATTTTGGCACACTTTTGATTACCTGGCCCTCTGTGCAACCAACGGTGTCACTTTCAACCCTGACAAGTTTACCTTCGCCGCCCCTTCAGTTGACTTCGCCGGACTCACCATCACAGACACTGGAATTAAGCCATGCACGTCCATGATTAAGGCCATCCGTGACTTTCCCACGCCCACAGACATCACGGGAGCCCGGTCGTGGTTTGGTCTCGTTGAACAGGTCGCCTGGGCCTTCAGCATCAAACCGGAAATGGCGCCCTTCCGGGAACTTGTGCAGTCCAAAACCCCCTTCCACTGGGATGAGGCACTCGACCGTACCTTTGCCACATCTAAGGACCATATCACACACCTGGTTGAGGAAGGGGTCTGCTCCTTCGAGATCGGCAGACCCACGTGCCTCGCCACAGACTGGAGCAAAACCGGCCTTGGCTTCCTCCTACTCCAACAACATTGTTCCTGCCCCACCGCATCTGCCCCCACCTGTTGCAAGGTCGGTTGGAAACTTATCTTCGCCGGCTCCCGTTTTACCACACCTGCGGAGTCCCACTACGCACCCGTCGAAGGCGAGGCTTTAGCAGTGGCTGACGCCCTTGACAGATGCAGAATGGTTGTCCTGGGCTGCCCTGACCTCGTCGTCGTCGTGGACCACAGACCTCTACTGCACATCCTTAACGACCGGTCCCTTGACAACATACCAAACCCTCGCCTGTTCAAGATTAAGGAACGTACCCTACGATACCAGTTCATCATTCAACATACGCCTGGCAAATGGCACCGCAGCCCTGACGCTGTCTCCCGCTACCCGACCAGGCCCTCCGCGGACGCCCATGATGTGCATAGTGCGGCCGCCAGCGAGCTCGATATCCACTCAGTTGCCTTGGCCTCCCTCACCATGCTCGCCGCCATACCTGACCCAGTTGTATCATGGTCTGACCTTAAATCTGCCGGCCAACAAGACAGCGAGTATACCTCCCTTCTTCAGACCATCCCCGAGGGCTTCCCGGACTCCAGAGAGGCGACCGCCCCACAACTACGACAGTTCTGGGGTGTTAGAGACCGCCTCACTTCCGTCGACGGGGTAGCCCTCATGGATCAACGACCAGTCATCCCCCATCATCTTCGGTCCAGAGTTCTCGAGGCCCTTCACTCAGCTCATCAGGGTATGACTGGCATGAAGGCCCGTGCACGTGCGAGTGTTTACTGGCCAGGTATTGACAAGGCCCTACGCAACTGCCTGGATACCTGCCACTACTGCCGCGCCCACGCCCCGTCCCAGCCGAAAGAGCCACTCATGTCATCTGACCCACCCCAATGGCCATACGACCAGGTAGCCGCCGATTTTTTTCAGCACCAGGGCAAACACTACCTGGTCTACGTCGATCGCTTCTCCAGCAATGTCCACATCTTCTACCTGCCACCAGGTAAATGTGATGCTCACCACCTCATCTCGGCGTGCCGTACCCTCTTCACCCACTACGGAGCACCCCGGGTACTGGCGAGCGATGGTGGGCCCCAGCTTCCAGCCGGGGACTTCCAAGAATTCCTGGCACATTGGGGTGTGTCACAGCGGGTCAGCTCTGCGTTCTACCCTCAGTCTAATGGCCGCGCCGAGCTGGCTGTTAAAGCAGCCCGCCGAATCATCGCGGACTGTACATCCCCCACTGGCTCTCTAGACAACAACGCCGCAGCCCGCGCCCTCCTCCAATACAGGAACACACCCCTCTCGACCATTGACAAGTCACCAGCTCAACTTCTCTTCGGCAGGACCCTACGGGACCACGTCCCCTGCAATCCTGCACTTCTCCACCTCCACCCCCACTGGCTTCTCTCGGCCGAAGCTCGGGAGGCAGCCCTTTTTCACCGTAACGCTGCCCTAGCCACATACTATAATGCTTCAGCCCGGCCTTTATCACCACTCCACGTCGGTGACCGGGTCTCCGTCCAGAACCACAGGGGCAACAACCCGACACGGTGGAACAAGACTGGCACTGTAGTGGAGGTGCATCCACACCGCCAGTATACCATCCGGGTGGATGGGTCGGGGCGAGCCACACTCCGCAACCGCCGCTTCCTACGACAGCTTCGTCTACCGCCCTCCACTCAACCTACACCGCCCGACTCCACCATCGCCTCGTCGGACGCCAATAGGGGGGGGGGGGGGAGATATAATAATAATGTATACACCACTATTGTCCAACACCATATGGCACCACAGACACTTTAGACTTGCGGGCGCCTCTGGCACCCAGGCCTGTGGAGGCAGCAAGTCCTTCAGTTCACACCAGACTCTCACATAACCAACCAGCGTCTCGGCGCTCCTGTACTCAACCCTAGCCAATAAAGGATTGAAGAGTACTGGTGTTATATCTCCATTCATCTTTATTATAGTTATGAGCCGAACGAGCTAACCTATGTGCTTCATGACACACACACGCATATACTGTATATATATATACACAGTATATATACTGTACATCGTGTATTAATATACTTTATCAAATTACAACAAAATCCACTAGAAATATCAATCGTTAATTTTAAAAGGCTTCGTTACATGCCCATGTATACACCAATACCGTACATTCAAGCTTTCTCTATCTACTGCTATCCCCGCCACCCCCTCTCTCTCTCTCTCTCTCTCTCTCTCTCTCTCTCTCTCTCTCTCTCTCTCTCTCTCTCTCTCTCTCTCTCTCTCTCTCTCTCTCTCTCTCCCCTGGTGCCCTTATTACCAAAAAGATATAAACAAGCTAGAACGAGTTCAACGTAGAGTTACCAAAATGATACCTAGCCTAAAGAACAAACCATACGAAGAGCGTCTTAGAGAATTAAATCTATTTCCTTTAACCCAGCGCAGATTAAGAGGTGACTTAATTCAAGTGTTCAAAATCATCAAAGGCATCGACAATATGAACTGTAGTAAGTACTTCACTATCGACCAATCTAATTACACGCGGGGAAACGGTTGCAAAATTATTGGTAAATCTTTTAACTCACACGAATCTAAGAATTTCTTCTTCAATCGAGTTGTCACCTTGTGGAATGGGCTTGCCCGAGACGTTATAGACTGCAGCACCGTTGATTCATTTAAACTCCGCTTAGACAAATATCTCGCATCAAACCCGCTACTGACTGGGTTTGTAAATGAATAACTTTATTTTATCCCCCCTTCAGTTACTAACCCATCTGTCCCCTACTAACTTCCTAATCCTGCCACGGACATTAGTTCCAGGGCAGTAGTTCCCTTTCCAATGTTCCCTTACCCACTCTAAACCACTGTTTGGACACTTGATCCTTAGTGTTTTGGAGGACAAGCAGCCTAGAAGGGTCACTAGACCTGTTGTTGCTTGATTTCCTTTGTACTCTCTCTCACAGTACGTCGTCATCTCCGCCCCCCCCCCCCCCCCCCCGCCCTGCCCTGTGTTCATTTAGGGCGCCGACAACTTAATTCCCGTGTCTGTGGAGCCATATGGATGAAGGGGCAGTGAAAGGAGAGAGAGAGAGAGAGAGAGAGAGAGAGAGAGAGAGAGAGAGAGAGAGAGAGAGAGAGAGAGAGAGAGAGAGAGAGAGAGATAGAGAGAGAGAGAGAGAGAGAGAGATAGAGAGAGAGAGAGAGAGAGAGAGAGAGAGAGAGAGAGAGAGAGAGAGAGAGAGAGAGAGAGAGAGAGAGAGAGAGAGAGAGAGAGAGAGAGAGAGAGAGAGAGAGAGAGAGAGAGAGAGTGAGAACAAAATATTTCCTTTAACATGATAAATAACAGGTAAATATATGTTAGAGTACTGGTACATACTAATACAGTGAATATGTAAATGTATTGAGAGAGAGAGAGGTGGGGAAGAATGTATATATATTTGACGCCATGTTGTATATGTTGTGTGGTGAGGGAGGTGAAAAGGAGAACTATGGGAAGAGGATTGGGTTTAGTAGGAAAGAATGGTAGAGATTGAGAGTTGAATCAGTTGCTGTTCGCTGATGACACAGCATTGGTGGCGGATTCTGATGAGAAACTGCAGCGGGTAGTCAAAGAGTTTGGTGTGGTTTGTGGAAGGAGGAAACTGAAGGTGAACGTCAATAAAAGTAAAGTAATGGTGTGTAATAGGGGAGAGCATAGGGTGAATCTAGATGTGAGGCTGGATGGGGAAATATTGGAACAAGTAGAGTGTTTTAAATATCTAGGAGGAACGATAAGGAGTGGCGGTATAGAAATGGAGGTAAAACAGAGAGTGTGTGAAGGAAGGAAGGTTTTCGGAGCAATGGGAAGTATGTGGAAGACGAGAAATCTCGGAGTGAAAGTAAAAAGTGCACTGTATCAAGGAATTGTTGTGCCAACAGTGATGTATGGGGCTGAGACATGGGCTCTGAAGAAAAAGGAGAAAAGAGGGCTGGATGTGATGGAGATGAGCTGCTTGAGGAGTATGTGTGGAGTTACTCGTAGAGACAGATTGAGGAATGAAGAGATATGTAGGAGAGTGGGACAGCAGGAACATTTGTCAGCCAGAGTAGACAGAAGAGTGCTGAGCTGGTATGGTCATGTTGAACGAATGGGAGATGAAAGGCTTACAAAGAGAATATGTGAGTCCGGTACAAGGGGAGATAGAAGGGCAGGAAGACCCCCATTGAGATGGAGAGACTGTGTAAGAAAAGCTTTGGATGATAGAGGAATGACTATAGATCAGGCAGGGGAAGTGGTGGTGGACAGGAGTGAATTGAGAATGTTTGTGAATAGTTGAGTGAACACTTGGTCATTTGGAGTAAGGGGTCGGGCGCAAGTTGGACTAGATAATAGTCCAACAGGCGCCTGGCCCGGGGAGACGATTAATATGAAGGGTGCGCCTGGGAGTGTGGTGGGAGGGCTTGTGGCTTTGGCTCCGCTGCATGTCTGCCTGCCGAGATCGGAACCTCTCCGGATGGTCAGGGGCCGGGCGAGTGCTGGAGCGACCTTGGTGACCCTGGTCTCTGGGTCTTCTCCTGGGTGACCTGGATGTGTGTGAGTTTGTGCTTTTTATCTGTGTTTATTCGTTGTTTTATGTTGTTTTTGTGTTTTCCCTGTTCTTGCTCTGTCTTGAGTCGGCTACCCCCAAAATGGGGATTGGGCCTGAGCATATTGATAGATAGATAGATAGATGTTGTATATTATTTAGTGGGATTTCCCATTGTACTCTTAGTTTTATCGGTGTTCAACTTGTGAGCTGTCGTATTTCGAGGATCCATTTGGTATTATTTTTGGGTCTCGTAGTATTGGCGAACCAGTTTACATTAGGTGCTCGAATTAGTACGTGGTATAGAGCGAATGATGCGCGAGGTCACAACACTACAGAAATAGTAACATATATTTTATTTCCGTTGTATATTTTGCATTGTGTAGGTGTATTGGTGCGGTGTTCTAGGAGCTTTTAGTTGAGGAGTTGAAACATAATTATATTAGAAGATAATACAGGTGGAGTGTCCTTGCAAGAACATATGCTTTGCGTTTTCCTTTCTCTTCCTAGTACTAATTTCGTGCTGTCCTTTACTTGACCCTGAACCCCAGCCATAAGCTCTCTCCTTCACAGCCCCCTTGATATTATAGCAGTCTTAAGGGAGCTCAGACGGTATTGTGCAGCATAATTTACTGGTTCGGCTTAATGATTTAAGGAGAGGGTTTAGTGTGCTCTCTAAACCTCTTATCAAACTTTAAAAAAACACCCACAAGACCCCCTTTTGATATAAATTTGTACATTTTTCGGTAGAAAAATATCCCGGCCGAAGGCCGCTTCCTCTTAAAATATCAGGCTCGCTATCGCTTGCCAGTAAAAAATCTACACCTAAATGGCACGAAAGGCCTTAAATTTGACAAGGAAATGGGGTGAAAGGTATTAAAATAGCCAAACTAATGGGCCGAACGTCATTAAATCTGAAAACAAATGGGGCTAAACACGAGGAAGAAGGGGGACCACAAAAACGGCCTGTCTCCCCTTAAGGATCTCCCGTCTTAAAATATGGTCCCCATACCTCACTTGCTATCAAAGTTATAGCCCCCACCACAAGCTATAGCCCCACACATTACCGGTAACCTCCCACCCCCTCCCCCTCATCAGCTATAACCCCACACTTTACCTGATGTTATTATCTTATATCACCGGTAACCTCCCCCCCCCCACCCCCTCCCCCTCATCAGCTATAACCCCACACTTTACCTGATGTTATTGTTATCTTATAGTACCGGTAACCTCTCCCCCCCCCCCCCCCCCTCCCCCTCATTAGCTATAACCCCGTCTTGATAGCGCAATGCATAAATACGCGGAATTTCGGTGTGAGTATCCTAGGTTCGAGTCCTTGGAGTGCCACATATATATGTTGGTTTAATTAATTGAGTTTAGAAGTAAAGTTGGATGGTGACAAATTATGAATTATAACTATTTTAGAGTACCCCCACCACAAGCTATAGTCCCACACCTCACTTGACTCCAAAACTATCTTGGAGTACCTTCAACCTAAGGTATACCCTCAACACCTCCCTTGATAGCATAGCTATCCTAAAATACCCTCACCATAACTTATTGCCCCAATAACTCTCCTGATATTATAGCTGTCTTTAACCCTTTGAGTACCAGCGACGTGTCTTATATTAGATTCTAGCTATATTTAGACGATATTATGCAATTGAGGAAGGATCTGTGGTAGCTAAAAGAATTTATTGAGATATTTTGTAGCCTTATAATGGTTAGCGGTCCTTCCTAATATTAATAAAATCATCCAATAGGTGCCAGAATATAATGAAAAGGACGTCACCGGTACAGTTTGGGTTAGGAGTAAGCTAAGCATAAGCTATATCCCCTACACCTTACCTGATATCGAAGCTTTCGTAGAGTATTAATACCATTTGTTACAACCCCCACGCCACCCTTGATAATATAGGTAATTATGCTTAAGGGAGCCCAGATGGTATTGTGCAGCATAATTTACTGGTTATTCTCAATGGTTTAAGGAGGGGGTTTAGTTTGCACTCTAAACCTCCATCAAACTTAAAAGACCCCCCTTCGATATAAATTTGTAAATTTTTCGGTAGAAAAATTTCCCGGCCAAAGGCCGGTTACTTCTAGAATGACAGGCTCGCTATCGCTCGCCAGGAAAAATTCGACACTTAAATGACATGAAAGGTCTTAATATTGGCAACAAAATGGGGCAAAAGGTCTGAATATCACCAACCTAAGGGGGCGCATGTCCTGAAATCCCATAACTAATAGGGATAAACATGAGGGAGGAAGAGGACTCTAAAAACCAACTGCCTCCCCTTAAGTATTTTTGTCAGTTTAGGACGGAACTGTGGTAGCCAAAGGGTTAAGGAATTCATGTTTACCGGTTATATTCCAAGAGGTCTTTCGTAATCGGAGTACGGTCGCGCTAATACGTCATGTCCCAGCTATCATTACGTTTGGCTTGCTCTGTGCTGTATTATTGTCTGTCAGATGTTGAATAGGGTGGGTAAGTGTAGGAACATGTGTGTATATTTCACTCGATATGAAGAAATGAAGCTTAGATATTGCTGATACCAATTATTGATCAAAACTTACTTGGTGCCGAGAAATCACTTATTAACGCGACTGTACATTCGTCTCATATTTTGTTCTATATGTAAGGAGACAAAAGGCAAAGCTGCCTGTAATAAGTGTTCCCCCAAAGTTGAAAGGGTAAAAGAGAGCCAAACACAAGGTACCAGAATCAGATCACACTACCACCCTCGTACTGATGGGGTTAACTCCTTCTATACTGGCGTTGTATTTCTTATTTTATTTCAGCTACATTTAGAAAATTTTATTCAACTTAGGAACGTCGTCTACTAATTATATGGCTACAAACTGTCTTAATTAATTATTTTAGCCACCACGTATCTTTCCTAAGCGTCATAAAACTGTCTGAAAGTAGCTGAAATCAAATCAACAATACGTCGCAAGTATAGAAAGGGTTAACAATAAGATGTTGGACAGGTTGGGGTCCGTGCTTAATACCCTTCACGCTATATTTAAGGGGCTACTGCTTGGTTTTTGGTCTATATATATCTATTTATTAATTTATTTTGAGTTTCCTCGCTAGAACTCCTTAAACCTTAGAAAAACACCCCCTAGACCCCCTTTCAAGATAATTTTTTTCATTTTTCGGTAGAAAAATGTTCTGGCCGAAGGCCGGTTCCTTCTAAAATTAGAGGCTTGCTTTCGCTCGCCAGGAAAAAATTGACCCTAAAGGGCGCGAAAGTATTTAATATTGACAACAAAATGAGGCGAAAGGTCTCAAAATCTCCAAACTAACGGAACGAACGTCTTAAAACCTCAAAACCAATATGCTAAACATGGGGGGGGGGTCTAAAAAAAGCGAGTACCTTACCCCTTAATTTGGGCCGCTCAGGTTCATAAAGGGGTCCTCATTTGAAGTGGCTTTGATATATATAAAAAGTCGTATTATTAGTAGCACCTTGTTTTATGTTGGATTATTTAAGATATAGAAGAAGATAAGGCACAACATGTTTAGTTAAAGGCATATAACTCAAATTTTATCTTGAATTATAATAGTGACTCGACAACCAAAGACTCATGATAAAATTCATATCGTGGAGTCTGTCTACCTAATATTTTACAAAGCATATTGTAGAGAAGCCGAACGGAATTTTGGTTACTGTCTTTATAGCGTAATGGTTAAGTGCACTAGATTTCTGCGTGACTATCCTAGGTTCTAGTCCTGGGAATGATACACGTGTTCATTAATTTCAGGATTTCATTAATTAGGTTTATTTGTAAGTTAATGTCTGGGTTGGTGATATTACAACTTTGTATGAATATGGCCCAAAGAAAGTCCTGGGCATGGTAAAAAGAA
This sequence comes from Paralithodes platypus, assembly GCA_032716605.1. Taxonomy (NCBI): domain Eukaryota; kingdom Metazoa; phylum Arthropoda; class Malacostraca; order Decapoda; family Lithodidae; genus Paralithodes; species Paralithodes platypus. The sequence goes on along the minus strand of CM064519.1, from coordinate 48,965,371 downwards.
TTTCGATTTCACAGTCTAAGTGAGGATCAGCCTCGGCATTCATTCCTTGCTCACCTCTCAGTTATGAGTATGAAGGAAACAAAAGACAATGCTGCCTGTAACAAGCCGCTCCCCCCCCCCCCCTAAATTGAAAGAAAGATTTGAAGCCAAATTCACGTTAAAGTCAAAATGTCTGTACATACGGAGCTTGACGCAGTTAAAGTCATAGTATGAGGGAAAGACAGATTGAAGGATGTTATTATGTTGAAATGTAACCAATGTGTAGGATTATATATAGGGTTATAGTTAATATTGAGCCCTGGATTGACCTGACAACGCAATAGGTCACACAGGTCACATTGGTCTCTCTCCTTTTACTTTTAGCAGGCTTCATGGGGAGGACAAAGGTCACAAACTCGAAAATATGTGGAATATTGGATTTTTTTATTTCAGTAATGAATAATATTGGATACTATGTTTCCTTTTCTTTGTTAATCAAGAGGATATAAATACCTCTGATTAATGTGGAGGGGGTAAAGTCGATTGGCCTTTGGAGATTTTAAAACACAGTATAATTTGCACTATAAAATGATAAAATGTATTAAAAGTAAAGGGTATATTGTAATTTATCCTCGGCTATTTGATATACCTTTCTATTTTATAGGGGTGTGAGGATTTTATAACTGTATAATTTGCACTATAATATTCAAAGATATTAAAGATACAGGGTATATCGATAGTAATTTATCCTCGGTTATACGATATGCCTTTGTATTCATATGTCAGAGGAGCTTATTATTACCAATATGCCTTTAATGGTGAATTATTATGGCCTCTTAATTAAGCCCTTCTGTACCGGTGACGTCTTTCTAATTTGATTTTAGCTATATTTAGACGAGTTTGTGCAGTTTAAGAATGATCTGTGTTAGTAAAGGGCTAAGTGAGATAGTTCGAAGTCTGTTAACTGATGGAGACCCTTTTAAGCTGAATAAAATCGTCCAATAGTAGCCAGAATAAATTTTAAAGAACGGTGCCGGTACAGAAGGGGTTAAGGGGAATTTTCTGGACCCCCTTTTTCCCTCATGTTTATCCCCATTAGTTTATATATTTTGATACGTTCCCCCTATTAATTTGAAGATTTTAAGACCTTTCGCCCCATTTCCGTCAAGTTTAAGACCTTTTATACCTATTTATGTGTTTAATGTTTCCTGGCGAGAGATAGCTAGCCTGTAATTTAGGAGGAATTTTCTACCGAAGAATTTACAAATTTATCTCGAAGTTTTTTTGGGGGGTATTATATTAAAGCATGATTGAGCTCTAGGGAGCAAACTAAAGAACTCTCCTTAACCATGTTCGTAACTGTTTAACCTTTTTATTTTTCGTGTGGTAATGGTGGCACTGGGTGATGTTGGACAAGTGTATTTAAGGGGAGATTTGTATTTGTTTTATTATTATTATTAGTGTTAAGATTTCCTCCTTAGACCTCACTTAGGCTTAAACAATACACCCAAGACCCCCCTTTGAGATAAATTTGTAAATTTTTCGAAAGGAAATGTCCCGGCCGATAGCCAATTCCTCCTATAATGCAGACTTGCTTTCGCTCGCCATGAGAAAAAAAAACCTAAACAGCACAAAGGGTCTTAAAATTGACAAATAAATTGGGTGAAAGGACTTAAAATCCCCAAACTAATAAGGCGAACGAACGTCTTTAAATCACAAAACTATAGGGGCTAAGCATGAGGGAGAAGGGGGTCCAAAAAAGCAACAACGAAAACCTTCCCTTAAATTGTTCTACTGAGAACTATTTACAACTTGTATTGGAAGTGTGTCCCAGGCAATACAGTTACCCTATACTATGACTAAATCTCTTGGACTCCATCTAATAATCATGTGTGTTTCTTATAGTTACATTGAAGCTAGACATGAGAGAGAGAGTAGAAGTGAGAGATAGTGTGTGTGTGAGTGAGTGTGAGTGTGTGAGAAAGAGAGAGAGTGAGAGAGTGAGAGGGAGAGAAAAACCATAAATAAAGGAACTGATTAAGAAGTGGTATGTGATCAAGGGAGATACGCTTATGAATAGGAGCCCTCAAACTCATTAATCTTCTACAAGTACATCATCTGTTCCATCAATGAAGGGGGGATGGGCGTATTTATTTGATTATTTATGTATATTTTTATTATTTTATTAGTTTCCTCAATCTCTAGACCTCCATCAAGCTTATAAAAAACATCCATTAGATCCCCCTTTTAGATTTATTTATAATTTTTTTGGTAGACAAATTCGGGCAAATATCTTCAAATTTGAAGACTAATGGGGCTAAGTATGAGGAAGAAGGGGGACCAGAAAAACTGCCCATATCCCCTTAAAGAGCATAATCTGTGTTAATCAATTTGACTGTAGCAATATATTAGTATAGTTATAGCTATAAATATAAACAAACAAATCCTGTTGGATAGATTAAGATTTATTCAGTTCAGGAAGGGCCTTACACAAATATAATGTTCCAAATTGTCCCAATTGACTTTATTTTACCGCATATCCTGTCACGGTCCTGAAATATAGTCGGCGGATGGTCAGGCCAGCCCTTTTTAGTCGCCTCTTACGACACACAGCGATATGGGGTGGGATATTCTGCTCTAGATATTGTGTAGTCCCCTCCCAGCCAGGGGGAGCAACAAGCTAAGTAGAATGTTACATCAACCTTTATGCCTTCTGTACTTCTACACACAAGGATATATATTATGGTCTTTATACCCCACAATATAATGCAACACAGAAGAACATAATATATTATGGTCTGTATACTCACACATTATAGTGCAACACAGAAGAACATAATATATTATGGTCTGTATACTCCACATTATAGTGCAACACAGAAGAACATAATATATTATGGTCTTTATACTCACACAATATAGTGCAACACAGAAGAACATAATATATTATGGTCTGTATACTCCACATTATAGTGCAACACAGAAGAACATAATATATTATGGTCTGTATACTCCACATTATAGTGCAACACAGAAGAACATAATATATTATGGTCTGTATACTCCACATTATAGTGCAACACAGAAGAACATAATATATTATGGTCTGTATACTCCACATTATAGTGCAACACAGAAGAACATAATATATTATGGTCTGTATACTCCACATTATAGTGCAACACAGAATACTTATACACACCAACAAAACATACCCATGTATCATCCAAATCACACAGACATTCACACATACACACACACAACAGTACTCTCACAATGGCAGTACTCATGCATCATTTAAATACACACACACACACATACAGTCTTTCGTCTCCCCCTACACACACGCATCCTCATATACACACACACACACACACACACACACACACACACACACACACACACACACACACACACACACACACACACACACACACACACACACACACACACACACACACACACACACACACACACACACACACACACACACACACACACACACACACACACACACACACACACACACACACACACACACACACACACACACCAACCTCCCTGCCTTCCTCCCATCCCCTTCCCCCCCAGTAACTGTTCAAGAAATTGAAGTGGCCAAAAAGCTTTCCAGTTTCAAATAAAAAAGATCAACAACCCCAGTAGACCTACCCATGAAAATATACAAAGAATTTTCGGTGGAATTTGCCACCCCCCTTTGCTCGATAATTAATGCCTCCTTAAGGCAAAGTAAATGCCCTGCAGACTGGAAAACTTCATACGTCACTCCAATCCCCAAAACCCCCTCCCCACATTCTCTTAATGAACTCAGACCAATTGCCATTACGCCCATCCCTAGTCTAATCTGTGAGGACTTTGTATTCATCTGGGCTTACTCACAAATCCGTCACTTGATAGATCCCCAACAGTTTGGCAACGTAAAACCTCCTCCACCACTCACTGTCTTATTAGCTTCCTAGATTATATTTACACAAATCTTGAGAAGAGAAAGACTTCCCTCGCCCTTGCCTTTATTGACTTCAGGAAAGCATTTGACCTTGTTGACCACACCATCATCATCAACAAAGCCATAAAGTTGGGGCTACATCCTACCCTGGTTGCGTGGTTGACCGACTTCCTTAGTGACAGACGACAAGCAGTGCGATACCAAGGCTTCATCTCCACCTTCCTAGACATCACATGTGGAGTCCCACAGGGCACAAAGATGGGGCCTCTATTGTTCCTCATCTTGATTAATGATGCCCTAAAGGACACCCCATTCCACTGGAAGTACGTGGACGACTCGACAGTCGGCATTACTGTCGATAACACCTCCCCTAACTATGACCCCCTACAAGACATCCTCGACCGTCTTCAAGCCTGGACCACAGACAATCATGTGACTATCAATCATGACAAGACAGTGGTCATGCACATCAACACTTCCGTTACCGACCTTCCTCCACCCACTGTCACAATTGGTCCTCATCCCCTTCAGCTTGTTGAGTCCACCAAACTCCTCGGAATCACTGTGGACAACAAACTGAACTGGAAGAAACATGTAACTACCACAGTCAGGACCGCCACTTACAAGTTATTAATCTAAGGCGGTTGAGATCCCTGGGGGCGCCGGAGAATGAGCTGAAGAGTATATATAACACCTTCATACTCCCTAAGCTCACCTACGCCTCTCCCGCCTGGTCCTCCTCTCTAACCCTAACACAACAACGTCAACTGGAGAGAGTTCAGAGGAGGGCATGCAGGATCATCCTGGGTAGCACATATCCAGGGTACGAGGAAGCTCTCACCACCCTTAGCATACCTGCACTTTCAACCCACCACTACAACACACTCAAACAGTTTGCATCTAAGCTGCTTGTTCACCCACGACACAGAAACTTACTTCCACCAGACGCCCCTAGACCTACACGTGCAGCTCGTCATTTCAACACACTCCAACCAATAAGAGCAAGAACTGACAGATATAAAAATAGTCCTATCCCAACCATTGTTAATATTATCAATAATGTGTAATAACGGTCTGTCACACCATATATACGCGCCCACCTTTAATAATATATACATAAGTGTGTGTGCGTGTGTGTATTAGAATATAATTATGTATGTATTTGCTTGAGTTTGTTTATGTATATGTGTATATATGTATCTATGTATAGTGCAGTATATGTGTATGTACAGTATGTGTGCGTATATGTGTATGTATGTATGCGTTATTTATGTATATATATATGTGTATAGTGTATACTGTTTGTGGTTCGAGCCCGGCTGAGAGTATCAGGTAGGATAAGAGAAGAGCATATATGCATGTAATGTGCATATATTTATGTATATGTATGTCTGTGTGTACGTGCTGTCAATGGTTCGAGCCCGGTTGAGAATATAAGGTATATAATATATATATGTACTGTACGTGTATTTATATTTATATGGTCATATGCACATATGTATGTAAATATACGTACATATGAGCGAGAACATATTGCTCACTAGCGCAACTTCTGATTATAAATCTATGCATAAGCATTATCTATTATTAAGTGTTCGCGTATCTTCATCCATGTATTTCCACCCTTAACAATAGAACGCCCAGCTCCTCCATATTTCGCCTTCTGTCTCACACACACACACACACACACTCACACACACACACACACACACACACACACACACACACACACACACACACACACACACACACACACCTACACTACCGAGGATTAACCTCCCATTGTAGTACCCGCACCCTCTTTACCCGACCTTACCAAAACAGTTTCTGTATGTATGTATGTTTGTGTGCATACGTGAGCGTTTGTGTATACGGACATGTGCACACTTACTGCATGTTCTTATGTTCCTATATATGTATGTATATGTATGTGCGCACGTACGTGTATATACGTATGTTCTGTATATGAGTAAGTAAATAAATGTGTATATGTACTGTATATCACTTACTCTCATGGTTATTTTATGATAATTTGTATTCTGCACATGCATCATTATTGTATTTATTTATTTTGTTTGTAAACTAAGCTTACCATCCTCATATCTGTACATCTCATGTTCATCCACTAAATTGTAAAATGTGTATTTTCAGCTCATGAGGCTGCCATTCTTTAATAAACCGTTTATTATTATTATTATTATTATTACACACACACACACACACACACACTAACAGTCTTCCGCCTCCTCCTACACACACGCATCCTCACATACACACACACACACACACAGCCTTCCCCCACCCACCCACACTACGCACAATCACACGCACACACCAACACACGTACACACACATACACACAAACACAGCCTCCCCCCACCCCTACCCACTACACACCAACACACGTACACACAAGTCTTCCGCCTCCTCCCATCCACACACACACACCCACCAACACACATACACACACAATACACCCACTATCACCCTCATCGGCCAGACCCAGATCCGTATCACCTTTCAACCCCCCGAGTGTGAAGGCTCGCGCCGTGTCATGTGCACAATCCAGCCTCCTCCCCGTGTGTACTAAATCATGCACACACACCCTAAATCACCCCCTGTGCACCCCGGACTCGTGTACGTGTTGAGGAGTACGAAGGGCCTCACAAAGACTGCTCGGAGGAGACGGTGAAGGCGCTGAATAGATTAGTTAGAGAAGTAATACAAGGCGTGAATTTTTGTTCGTTTTTTCTTTTAGTCTCTCCTTATATTCTCAATTTTTTTTTTCTTGTTTTTTTTGGGGGGGTGGGACTTTTTACTTAAAGTCTCCATATTTTCTCCTTTTTCTGTTTATATTTTAGTCTCCTTATTTTCTCCCTTTGTTGGCTATTATCGTTTAGTCTCCTATTATCAATTTGTTTTTTCTTGTAGTCTCTCCTTGTCTTTTCGTTAGTTTATTTTTTTTTATTTTAGTCTCCTTATTTTTTCCCCTTTTTGGCTTTTTTCTTTTAGTCTCTCTCTCTCTCTCTCTCTCTCTCTCTCTCTCTCTCTCTCTCTCTCTCTCTCTCTCTCATATATATATATATATATATATATATATATATATATATATATATATATATATATACCCGGTATATACTGTATATATATATAAATATATATAGGGCCTATATTTAATTTATAGTACGATCTTCCAGTTTACTTCCTGTGGTCTTTTGTGGGTGTGTCGTGAATTATGTTGGGGGGTACGACTAATTTAGTGTTAGGGGTTGTTGGGAACTTTGGCTTTTATATGTCTCATGGGAGACTGTTGTATTATTTCCCTGGACGCCTCATTTTGGCCTGGTACGCTCTGCCGTTTTACTGTTGTTGCCGTGTTCATTCTTGGTATACTGCCTTCTCGTTCTCTTGGGCTCTCTCTCTCTCTCTCTCTCTCTGTCTCTGTCTCTGTCTCTGTCTCGCTCTCTCTCTCTCATAGATATTAGCATATACATTATATTATATATACATATACAGTACAGTATATACTTATTGGTCACAAAGAAATATGATCGCTATATACGGTACTGGAATATGCCTATCCTCCTTTTACTTAGTATCAGCAAGTGTTCCCAAGTACAGTATATCCTATTAAGCTACGGATCAAGACTCCATGATACAATGCTTTGCCACAGTTGCTTGTTTCTTGTTTTTACTGTAAGTCTATCATCAGTATTATTATTGTACATGTTAGTATAGGCAAAATATGTAATCTTACAGTATCTTTATTGAGATTGTTGATGGATTTGTCTTGTTCTCATTAACAAGTATTGGCTGCCTGTATCTACAGAACGTATAATTATATTAATCTATACATGCAACACATGTTGTTTTAATTATGTGTCCGTATGTGTTATTTAGATGCTATATTCTACCAATATTTAATTTTAATTTTCGGGCTTACCTACCTGTCCCCATATACATCATATACTGTACCGGTATATAATATTTATTAATCTATCAAATTATTTATTTATCTATGCATGCCTACCTGTGATGGAGTACCGGTATCTTCTTGAACTAAATGTAATCGTACACCTTGTCGCATATAGGAACCTCGAGTAAGTGAATATATGACGTCCAACCAAAGAAGGTAATATAGTATATATCCGGCCCCGGAACATTTATGACACCTTATCTCAGTCTGATCTTCGTATTATAAAAGCTGACATCGTAATTATAGCGCTATTAACCCATTCAGTACCGGTGACGTCCTTTGCATTATATTCTGGCAACTATTAGACAATTTTATTCAGGATAGGATTGGACGTCTACCCAGTAAAAGGCTACAGACAATCTCAATTCATCCTTTTAGCTAGCTTATATCTTTCCTAAGCTTAATAAAATCGTCTAAATGTAACTGAAATGCAATACAAAAAGATGTCGCCCGGTACAGTAAAGGTTAATATTCAAACACAACCTAACTAGATATAAAGACTTATGATAGTATAGTTTCCAGAGTATGAAGAAGTTATGATGTTGTGACCAAGGAATTAGCTGTTAATTCATTAGTTTGTTTTGCCTCTCTCCTCGTCGTAACTTATGGCATCTTAATGTATCCTGGCCCTGGATGACATGTGTCCCAAGATGGTAAGCCTACCCTTCGCAGGCTCCAAAGGGACAGAATAAGACACACGTTTATATTCTTAAACCACTTTTCCCCTCGCAGCGCCTGTTACCGAGCGAATATTGTGGGAATGAGTGTTGTTTATTGTTTATAGAGAGTACACGAATTAGCATTCCCATTTTTAAAGGCAACGTAATTTTTCACATGATTTCGTCCATTCATAACGGCGGAGCGAAGGGAAAAATAAGAATACAAGCGTCAGAGTTTAGCGACAACGCCGTCTTATCATGCTTCGCCTACTTACCTTTATCCCTTAAGGGGAGAAGGGTCGTTTTATTGGTCCCCCTTCTTCCTTATGTTTAGCCCCATTAGTTTTCAGATGTTAAGATGTTCGCCTCATTAGTAATATGTCGATTTTATAACCTTTCGTCCCATTTCTATCAATATCAAGACATATCGTGGTGCCATTTAAGTGTCGTTTTTTCCTGGCGAGCGATAGCGAGCCTGTAACTTTAAGATTAATCGGCCTTCGGCCGGAACATTTTTATATCGTCCTGAAGGAGGATCTTGGGGGGTGTTTATTTAAGCTTGATGGAGATCTAGGAAGGAAACTAAACAACATGATAAAAAAGGTATACAAATTAGCAAATAAATACGCCCATCCCTCCTTAATATAAATCTATGAGGATATTAGGTCACCTGTTTTCCTGCGACCTAGACTGTTCAGTTTTGATTAATGGCTATAAGTAGAGTGTATGAATTTGTTGGTATCATGCTAATCTCTGTACCTCTACACACCCCCGTCTTAGTGCTATCACCCATCGCCTTTCACCCACCCACCACCCCCATTCCCACGCTCTCCTCCTCTCACTCTCTTACTTCAAGCTTATAGGTCCTCTCTCTGTATCTTCGCTTTCTGTTGTTGTGTTCACTTTATTGCCACTTTCTTGTTTTATCTTTTCCCCTTCTCCTTCATAATTTATTTTTGTATTGTGTTTGTTGTTATTATTTGTATATTTTCCTCCGTCAGAACCCAGGCGAGGCATTATCACAGCTAGTGTCACTCTTGATGATCAGAATCAACCGAAGGAGTTGTTTCTGAGGGAGCAATGGGGAGGCTATGCTCCATATTCCACATAACTTAATGAAGCATCAAAATCGCTACAGTATTACAGTTGCCACTGCATTATAGTCCCCGCTGAAAAAAAATCACCACTTTACAGTCATTAATGTATTAGTACTAGGCGACACAGTTATCACTGCATTAACCCTTAACTGGCGGCGCGCAACTTATGTCGTGTGAAATAAATTTGGACTAAGTGGCGGTTCACAACTTACGTCGTGCGCCATTTTCAGCACGTAATGTTGCTGAGAGAGAGAGCTGAGCGGTGTGAGGAGCCTAGCAACTGTATGACCGCTCACGACTACCGCGGTGGACCAACTGAGGTGACTCCCACCCTTCCCTCCCCTCTCTCACTCGCTACACAGGGAATTATGTAGGGAAATTACCTAATTACAGGGTTTTTGCACTCGTGTTGCACGATCGTTGCAAGAGAACCAGCGGTCGTACAAGGATGGTTCGGGTGTCATTGGAAAGCTCTGTTTACGCCCTTTCAGGGATAGATACTTGTTTTACGCTCTGGGTCTTATTTAGGCATGAAAATTATCACATAAACAACCCTATATAGGGTAAAAACAACCCGCTGGGCGCTACGGTCCGCTAGCCCGCCAATAAGGTGTTAAAGTCGCCACTGTTTATTTGCTTTTGCCATTTTTGAATAATGTATTTTAGTTTGTCCCTTTCACTAATAAAAATGCCTTACCAAACTTCCTTCAAGCTAAAATAAATGCCCACCCAGACCTCCTTCAAGTTAAATTTATACATTTTTCAATAGACAAATGTCCCGTCCAAAAGCCGATTTCTTCTCACTTACAGGTTCGCTATCGCTCGCCCAGTAAAACAAATACATATATAATAAAATGACACCTGAATAGGGTGAAGCGTCATATTATCACCAAAATGATGGGGTGGGTGAAGCGTCTTAAAAATTCCAAACTTATGAAGTAGAACAGGGGGGTGGGAGGTCCAAAAGACCCCTCTCGCATCATTTTCTGTCTCAGATCAGTTTCAGCCTCTCGCATTATATTATTTTATTGTAGTAATACCTTCAGCACGATTATGCCTTATTATTCTGGCTATCATTCGACGATTTTATTAATTTTTGGAAGTTCATGTGAGAGTCAAAAGTGTTAATTGTGATCGATTTTACCTCCCCCCCCCTTTATTCCTAGAGAATATCCCTAAGATTCATAAAATCGTCTAATGATTGCCAGAATATAATAACATTTACGTCAACGTAGTGAAGGGGTTAACTTGGCTTTGCCATCCCCTTGTTATTATTTTTAGCTTTCTCTTGCCTTTTTGTAGTCTCAATATATTCATTCTAATTGTTTATTCTTTGGAGAGTCTTTTGTAGGTACAGTTGCCCCCATAAGTTCTGTTCCTCTCCGTGGTCTTATACATGGAGATATAATGTACATGATTCAATTACGAGTGTAGTTTCTTATGCTGTGGTTAACTCATCTAACTAATCAACTGATGATTAAGAAACCACACCTTGCAATTGACCACTTGCGAGTTTCATGCTATAAGGAAGTTGGGGCTTTAGACATCGATATTTAGCAGAATTACAAGCTAAAATAGGGTTTTCTGCATTTATATACCCTTTAAATTAAATTTAGAATACTTTCTATCCATCAGAAACTTACCTCATTATTGCATTTCTGTTTTATATCGATGTTTACAGCTTCAACTTCCTTATAGCCTGAAACTTGCAAGTGGTCAATTCATCCATGTTATTTTTACTTTCATACACAAGATCACGACGAGGGACAGAATTTATTTGGGCGACTGTACACTTCTCTCCGTGTACATCCTTTGTTCTGTAGCTTTTCTCCCGGTACGAAAAATGAATCAAATGAGGTGAAGACAATGGAGAGTCGAAAAATACGCCTTTTCTTGTATCTTCTATAATGGAGTTCATAGTGACGTCACGCGTATTGTTTATAAGCTGGGTAGAAACTGAATACCGACGAGTTTCAGGCTATAAGGAAGTTGGAACCGTAATCATCTATATATAACAGAAGTACTAACATAATAATGTAGGTTTCTGATGGATAAAAGGTATATTGAATTGGGTTTTATGTATTTATAAATGTACTACAGCCGCATTTTAATTGGCAATTCTGTTCAATATCGATTCCTATGCTCGAACTTAACTATAGACCAAAGCTCGCAAGTGGTCAATTGGCTCGTTCCCATCAAAACACGTCCTTTGCAACGCTTTTATAACTCGTTCTTTATCGACGACGTCTTTTTTAATGATATTCTGACTATATTTAGACGATTTATTCAGTTTAAGAAGCATCTGTGGTAGTAAAAAGGGTTAAGTGAGATCGTTCGAAGCCTATTAATTGCTGGAGGCCCTTGTTAAACTGAATACAATCGTCTAATAGTAGACAGAATCAAGTTAAAAGGACGGCTCTGGTACTGATGGGGTTAACTAAATAATGTTGTTACTTACGATAATTGGTATTGTTATGATGCTCAGACATACTATGTTCTTATTTTTCCATTACTTATCGAAAAATGAGTGAAATTTCCCCCAAGTTCAAATAAATCGAGTACATTTTATTTGATATCCCCTGACGGAAAATATCGACACCAAAATGACACGAAAGGTCGTAAAAGTGAGAGACATGGGGTGAAAGTTCTTAAAATCGCCAAAGTAATAGGGGGAACGTCTTAAAATCTCAAAAGCAATGGGACTAAACATGAGGGAGAAAGGGGTCCACAAAAAATATCTCAAGTGGAAATATCCCCTTAACCCGTTCAGTATACCATGAGGTCATTCTTGTGATTTATTGTGGCCAGTAATAGAACGATTATATTATGCTTAGAAAGTATTTGTGGGAGTTAAAGGGTTAGTAGACATAGTGTTTATATCTTTGTTTGCTAAAGGTCGTTGCTAAGCTGTTTAAAATCGTCTAGTGTTAGCAAAACTATATGGTATAATAAATAATGCCATGTACCGACAGGGTTAATTATATTGCCAAGGCTTACATTTTATAAAAAAAAAAAAAAAAAAAAAAAAAAAAACTAATGGGCCTGAGCAAATAGATAGATAGATAGATACACATTTCATTCGGAGTCACACTGGTACCTTCGTGGCAATTTATTTCGTCATTATGGGTTTGGTAACTTCTGATCTTTAGGGTGATAAAAATGCAATCCCCTGAAATGATTAACCCCTTCTGTACCGGCGACGTCTTTTTAATTATATTCTAGCTATATTTAGACGATTTTGTGCAGTTGAAGAAGAATCAGTGGTAGTAAAAATGGTTAAGCTAGATATTTCGCAGCCTGTTTATTGCTAGAGGCCCCTTATTTAACTGGTACAAATCGTCTAATACCTCTATCAAGCTAAAAAGAAAACACACCCAAGAGCCTCCTTCAGGTTATATTTGTAAATTTGTTCGTAACAAAAATGTCCCTGCTGAAGGCAGATTCCTATTAAATTACAGGCTTGCTATTGCACGCCAGCTCAAAATCGACTCCCAAATGACACTCTTCATGAAAAACTCGATACCTAAATGGCACGACAAGTCTTATTATTGACATAGAAATGGGGCGAACATTCTTAAAATCGCCAAACTGATGTTTCGAACGTCTTAAAATCTGAAAACTAATGGGGCTAAACATGAGAAAGAAAGGGGACGAGAAAAACAGCCCATCACCCCTTAAATGACAATGTTTTTACAATCATTTAGATAACAGACAGACGAATATGTAAACATTAATGATGTTTCACGTCAGTTCTTCATTACCTAATATAGTCTATTTGCTGTAAGTAGGCGAGACATCTTGACCTCTATCATCTGTAACTCAAAAAGGGCTAGAGCAAATTGACTGTAAATCTCCACATCTATTCCTTGAGTGACTCTTCCCAAATGGTAGAACTATTAGGTCGATTACTCTAGTCGTTTTTTTAGTTACAGAGGTTAGAGGTCATGATTTCTCGCCTACTTACAGCGAACAGACTATAGCCTATTCTACCGAGCCCCACCTCCTGCTGGGAACATCACTAAGCAGGCCACACCACCGTCGGCAGCAGATGGAGGGGGGGGGGGGGGGGGTCCGGGTGAGAGGTTAGGAGGGGCCATGAATTATTTAGTTACACCGTGATACCTGGCGTGTCGATAGTGTAGACTTTAACCTCCTTTTGTACAGGCGAGTTTTTTTTTTGTATTTTATTCTAACTATAGTTAGACGATTTTGTGCAGTTTAAGAAGAATGTGTGGTAGAAAAATGGGTTACGGGAGATAGTACCAAGACTTTTAATTGCTGGAAGCCTTTTTAAACTGAATAAAATAATCTATGAGTAGCCAGAATAAAGAAAAAAGAACGGCACCAGTACTGAAGGGGTAACTACGCCAGGATATCATCTTATTAAACCAGTTAAGGTCTAGAGCACTGACAGCACCACAAGAGCCTAGACATTTATTGTACTTAATCTTTAATTGGACGCCGGGATGCTTGCTTTAGCTTCCCATTTGTTTTGTTTTTTCTGTTTTATTTGAGTAGTGGGTTTCGTATATTGAGTGTTCGTAAGGTATATATTGGTAAAAGAGCAAGGATTTTTTTTTTTAGCTCGTACAGTATGCTGTCTCCTAAATTTTTGATTCCCTTACATTATAATCCTTCATGTAATTGTCATCATTGCATACTTTCTACCTAACTATTCACCCTTCTATTCTTGACTAAATGTATCTCGCTTCCTTCCGTCTCTCTCTCTCTCTCTCTCTCTCTCTCTCTCTCTCTCTCTCTCTCTCTCTCTCTCTCTCTCTCTCTCTCTCTCTCTCTCTCTCTCTCTCTCTCTCTCTCATGAGGGAGAAGGGATTCAGAAAAAACCTCCCCTCCCCTTAACCCCTTCTGTACCGGTGACGTCTTATTAATTATATTGCTGCTATATTTAAACGATTTTGTGCAACTTAAGACAGATCTGTGGTATCAAAATGGGTTAAGTGAGATAGTTCAAAGCCTGTTAATTGCTGGAGGCCCTTTTTAAACTGAATAAAATCGTTGAATAGTAGCCAGAATACAGTTCAAAGGACGGCGCCGGTACAGAAGGGGTTACACATGAGGGAGAAGGGGTAATCTGTACCCTGTTATTGTGATGTTTACAGATGCATGGCCCTAATAGTATCTTCTTCTTCTTTGCTCTCCTCTTCTTCCTCTTTCTACTCCTTTAGTTATAACTATCCTCTACACCTCTTTAAGGGGAGATGGGTCGTCTTTCTGGTCCCCCTTTCTTCCTCATGTTTACCACCATTTGTTTTCAGATTTTAAGGCGTTCGCCCTATTAGTTTGTCGATTTTAAAATTGTTCGTCCCATTTCTATATCAATATCAAGACCTTTCGTGCCATTTAGGTGTCGATTTTTTCCTGGCGAACGATAGCGAGCCTTTAATTTTAAGATACAGTTTTCTTTCCTCCTCTATCGAAAAATGTACAAATTTATCTTGAAGGCGGGTCTAGGGAATGTTTGTTTAATCTTGATGAACGTCTAGCGAGGAAACTAAGACATAAATGAATATATAATTAATTAGAACCCAAAATACCCACTGTCCCCTTAATTCAACATACTTCTCTGTCCCTCTTCCTTCTTTATCCTGCCTCCTATCACCTTAATTCAACATACTTCTCTGTCCCTCTTCCTTCTTTATCCTGCCTCCTATCACCTTAATTCAACATACTTCTCTTTCCCTCTTCCTTCTTTATCCTGCCTCCTATCACCTTAATTCAACATACTTCTCTGTCCCTCTTCCTTCTTTATCCTGCCTCCTATCACCTTAATTCAACATACTTCTCTTTCCCTCTTCCTTCTTTATCCTGCCTCCTATCACCTTAATTCAACATACTTCTCTGTCCCTCTTCCTTCTTTATCCTGCCTCCTATCACCTTAATTCAACATACTTCTCTTTCCCTCTTCCTTCTTTATCCTGCCTCCTATCACCTTAATTCAACATACTTCTCTTTCCCTCTTCCTTCTTTATCCTGCCTCCTATCACCTTAATTCAACATACTTCTCTGTCCCTCTTCCTTCTTTATCCTGCCTCTTATCACCTTAATTCAACATACTTCTCTTTCCCTCTTCCTTCTTTATCCTGCCTCCTATCACCTTAATTCAACATACTTCTCTGTCCCTCTTCCTTCTTTATCCTGCCTCTTATCACCTTAATTCAACATACTTCTCTTTCCCTCTTCCTTCTTTATCCTGCCTCCTATCACCTTAATTCAACATACTTCTCTGTCCCTCTTCCTTCTTTATCCTGCCTCTTATCACCTTAATTCAACATACTTCTCTTTCCCTCTTCCTTCTTTATCCTGCCTCCTATCACCTTAATTCAACATACTTCTCTTTCCCTCTTCCTTCTTTATCCTGCCTCCTATCACCTTAATTCAACATACTTCTCTGTCCCTCTTCCTTCTTTATCCTGCCTCCTATCACCTTAATTCAACATACTTCTATGTCCCTCTTCCTTCTTTATCCTGCCTCCTATCACCTTAATTCAACATACTTCTCTTTCCCTCTTCCTTCTTTATCCTGCCTCCTATCACCTTTCCTCACTAATCCTCTCCTACCCTTCTCTTCTTTCTCTTCTTTCCTCTTTCTATTCCTCTCCTTTCCTTGCCTCTCCTTCATCCTATTCAGATCTGTTTACATCCTTCCTCGTCTCCTTATAATTGGGGTTGGGTGTGAAAGGGATCTGCCTTGTGGGGGCCAATCGGCTTTCTGCAGACTCCCATTTTCTTATGTTCTTATGTTCTCGTCTCCCCCCATTCGTATCCTCCCCCTCTCCTGTTTTTCCTACACACCCTACTCCTCCCCTCCTTATCTTCCTTCCTTTATCACCCCTTCCTTCCCATGTACTTCCCTGCTTCGCTCCCCCCCCCCCCTCACCACCTGAGTAACGAGGAAACAAGCATACTTTACGTAGACACCAATTTCCATCTTCTCTCCTGTTCCTCTTTCCTCCCTCTTCGTTTCCTACCCTCTCATCTTCTGCCCTTCCTTCTCTTCCTCTTCCCTTCCTTCTCTTCTCACTCTCATCTTCTTCTCTCCCTTTTCTTCCTCTTCCCTTCCTTCTCTTCCCCTCTCATCTTCTTTCCTTCCTTCTCTTCTCAATCTCTCATCTTCTTCTCTTCCTTAAGGGGGGTCACCGGTTTTTCTTTTATCTTTCACTCCTTTTTTCTCTTTCCCTGGCTTGTATCCATTCGGCCCCATTCAGCCAACTGTTTTAAGACGTTTATCCCCATCCAGGTGTCGATTTCTTCCTGGCGAGCCAGCATTGTATAGAGAAATCCGGCTTCGCCGGAGACATTTTTCTATGGAAAAAAGTACAAATTTAGCTTGCTGTAAACAAAAAAATATATATACAGTATATGCTGGCACGATACCGCTCGCCAGGAAAATATTGGCACCTGGGTGGGGGTAAACGTCTTAAAACAGTAGGCTGAATGGGGCCGAATGGATACAAGCCAAAGGGAGAGGAAGAGAAAGATAAAAAAAAAGCGAGGTGGGCTCCCTTAACCTCCTCTTCCCCTCTTTCTTCTCTTCTCATCTTCTTCCCTTTCTTATCCTCCTCTTCCCTCCCTCCCCTCTCCTACTCTTCCCTTCCTCCCCTTCCCCTCTCATCTTCTTCCCATCCTTTTCCTCCTCTTTCCGTCCTCTGTCCTCCCTCTTCGTTTCTTCCTCTTCCTTTCCTTCTCTATCCACTCTCATCATCTTGCCTTCCTCCCCTTGCTCTCTTTTCTCTGTAACCCCCCCCCCCCCCCCGGGATCTACTGCCCCCTCTGTGTAACAAGGAGACAAGTGTAGGTTAGGTAGGCATCATTTTCCACCATCCTCCTCTGTTATTTATTCTCTCTCCTTCTTCTTCCTCCTCTCCTCTTTTTTTCCTTCTCTTCCTCCTCCTCTTCTTCTCGTCCTCCTCTTCTTCTCTTCCTCCTCCTCTTCTTCTCTTCCTCCTCCTCTCCTTTTCCTCCGTTTCTCCTTCTCTTCCACATCCTTTCCCCTCCTTCTCTTCATCCTCTCCTCTTCCTATTCCTCTCCTTCTCCTCCACATCATATCCTATTCGTCTTCCTCTCCTTCTTTTCCATGTCCTCTCTTCTTCTTTCACATACTCTTCTCTTCCTCTCTTCTTCGTTCTTTCCCCCACCTCCTTCCCTCCTCTCCCCTCTTCCTCTTCTTCCTCCTCCCTCTGCCCACACTGCCATCTGAGTAACGAGGAGACAAGTGTAGGTTAGTTAGACATGACTTCCCACCAGCTTCATCTATTATTATCTTATTCTCCACCTGTCTATTCCCTTCTTTAATCGCCTCCATTCCTCCCCTTCCCTTCCTCTCTCTCCCTTCCCATCCTCCTCCTCCCCTCTTCCACCCCTACCTCTCCTGGACCTGTTGCCATCTGAGTAACGAGGAGACAAGTGTATTTTTTTTTTTTTTTTTTTTTTTTTTTAAAGACCTACGTCTACGTATTGTGAAAAACCTGTTATCCTCCGGCAAATTGTGGGGTTGAGTGAGTGAAGGGGGGGACACTGAATGAAGGAGGATACATGTTTTTCATAATACGTGTTGCTAGCCCCAAACGCGCGAGCAACTGTGGCTTTGAACCATCCGACACATTCCCTTTTATTTATGTGCATCACACATGTTAAATACAAATAAAGTTTATGTTTTGTTTTACCCTACTGTGGAAAGACTACGGATACACCACTCCTGCCCGGGCCTCACACAGTGGCATGACCCAGTCCAGTCGAACTGAGCTCATGACGCTGGTGGCATTGCCCCGGAGGATAGCCATCCCTAGTCTTTGCTTGAGCCAGAGGGTTTCCCGGGGTTCTCCTGAAACTTCTCTGATTTTACGGCCTATTTCATTCACCATCTTAAGGGTGGTAGGGCCGAAGACTCCTGAAGTTTCGAATGCCAGGGGCTCGAACTGATGATTTCTGGCGATGGCTTGATATTTTTCTCGCTTTTTATTTTCTGCTATCCGGGCGGCTTCACCTGCTTCGTCGGCGTTTCTGGCGATGTTGGTTGTGGAGAAAGTGTCAACACATGTGGCATCCCACACGAGGCACCGGCCATTCTTGTAAGGGAAAGTGGTCATCCCATCTGGCCGTTTGCCGTCTTCTCTGTGAAGTCCATGTGGTTCGAGGATTGATGCACGGTTAGCACTCTGCAGGGCCCGTTTTATGACATCATTTAGTGCAGAGTGTCTTGGCAGGCGGCCTGCGTTGTAATTACATGACAAGGCATGGTGACCTTGAGCATCCATCCCCCCACCACACTTGCAAGTGTGTGGGTGACAAACTGCCGCACCCACTCTGAGCGCGATGGCAACCCGGAGCGCTTCAGCATCCAAGTGAGTTCCAAGAGGTGGGATGGGGATGGCATGTAACCACAAGCCACTCTCCGAACGGGCGGCTGCCTGGAGGCGTGCTTTTGCAACCTGGTCTGCATTGGTTAGGAGATTTTCTTGAGTTTTCTTCGCCGAGATGGTATCCCACGCTTTCTGCTTGCTCCTGGAGGTACCCTGAGTGTACGTTAGGTGGACATGACCCCCACCATTCAACCCCCCCCCCCTCTCTCTCTCTCTCTCTGTCTCTCTGTCTCTCTGTCTCTCTCTCTCTCTCTCTCTCTCTCTCTCTCTCTCTCTCTCTCTCTCTCTCTCTCTCTCTCTCTCTCTCTCTCTCTCTCTCTCTTACCCAGTTCTTCTTCCCTCTCTCCTCCTCTTCGTTTCATCCTTCTCCCTAGCTTAGCCAACGTAACACCGATATTCAAAAAAAGCAGCAAATCCCTACCCAGTAACTATCGTCCAATTAGCTTAACCTCAATTGTATGTAAAATGCTAGAAACTGTCATAAGAGACAGACTCGTAAATCACTTAGAGGCAAATAACTTACTTAAAGATACTCAACACGGCTTTCGTAAAAGACGTTCCTGTTTAACAAACCTCTTAGACTTCTTCCACGATATCCTCAACCTCTACGATGAGAGTAAAGCTGTAGATATTATATACCTTGATTTTCAAAAGGCCTTTGACAAAGTTCCCCACAAACGTTTACTGCTAAAACTAAAAGAACATGGAATACAAGACGGTGTGTTGAAATGGATAGAAAATTGGCTCAGCGACAGAAAGCAAAGAGTAGTCATAAACGGTAAGGCATCTAAATGGACCAATGTAAGTAGCGGGGTACCCCAGGGATCGGTACTAGGACCAATTCTCTTTCTAATTTATATCAACGACATAGATGAGGGTCTCACCTGTACAATCTCAAAATTTGCTGACGATACAAGAATTGCAAATATCGTACTCTCAAAAGAACAAGTTGACGATATGCAACACAATCTAGATAAATTGTCATGTTGGGCCCAAATTTGGCAAATGAGTTTCAATGCGGATAAATGTAAAGTACTACATATCCGATACCTAAATGAGAAAGCAAACTATTCGATGAATGGCACTCAGCTTAAGAATGTAAACAGAGAAACCGATCTGGGAGTAACAATATCGAGTAACCTAAAACCGAGTCAACAATGTTCAGAAGTTGTTAAGAAGGCAAACAAAATAATTGGCTTTATAGGCAGGTCATTTGAGCATAAATCCAAAGAAGTTATCCTAACCCTTTACAATTCCTTAGTCCGCCCTCTTCTGGAATACTGCGTTCAATCCTGGTGCCCTTATTACCAAAAAGATATAAACAAGCTAGAACAAGTTCAACGTAGAGTTACCAAAATGATACCTAGCCTAAAGAACAAACCATACGAAGAGCGTCTTAGAGAATTAAATCTATTTCCTTTAACCCAGCGCAGATTAAGAGGTGACTTAATTCAAGTGTTCAAAATCATCAAAGGCATCGACAATATGAACTGTAGTAAGTACTTCACTATCGACCAATCTAATTACACGCGGGAAATGGTTGCAAAATTTTTGGTAAATCTTTTAACTCACATGAATCTAAGAATTTCTTCTTCAATCGAGTTGTCAACTTGTGGAATGGGCTTCCCGGAGACGTTATAGACTGCAGCACCGTTGATTCATTTAAACTCCGCTTAGACAAATATCTCGCATCAAACCCGCGACTGACTGCGTTTGTAAATGAATAACTTTATTTTATCCCCCCCTCAGTTACTAACCCCTCTGTCCCCTACTAACTTCCTAATCCTGCCACAGACATTAGTTGCAGGGCAGTAGTTCCCTTTCCAATGTTCCCTTACCCACTCTAAACCACTGTTTGGACACTTGATCCTCAGTGTTTTGGAGGACAAGCAGCCTAGAAGGGTCACTAGACCTGTTGTTGCTTGATTTCCTTTGTACTCCTTTGTACTCCCTCTACTCTCTCTTTCTCATTTCCTCATCTCTCCCTCTTCTTCCCTCCCCTCCCCCCAACCTCCTTCTTTCTCCCCCTCCCCTCCTCCCCTAAATGTACTGCCATCTTGGTAACGAGGAGACAAGTGTATGTTAGGTATGACATGACCTCCCACCACCCACTTTTCTTCTCCCTTCTCTCTCCTCTCCTCTCCTTCATCTTACCCACTTCTCTTCTCTCTCTCCTCCTCTTCTTCCCTCCCCTTTCTCCTCCCCCAGCCTCCTTTTTCCCCTTCCTCCCTCCCCCCTACTAAATGTACCGCCATCATAGTAACGAGGAGACAAGTGTATGTTAGGTATGACATGACCCACCACCCACTTTTCTTCTCTCCTCTCCTTCCTCTCACCCACTTCTCTTCTCTCTCTCCTCCTCTTCTTCCCTCCCCTCGCCTCCTTCTTCCTCCCCTCCTCACTCCCCCCCCCCTCCCTCCTCCCCTAAATGTACACCCATCTTAGTAACGAGGAGACAAGTGTATTTTAGGTATGACATGACCTCCCCCACCACCCACTTCTCTTCTCCCCTCTATCTCCTCTCCTTCCTCTTTCCCAGTTCCTCTTCCTTTCCTCCTCCTCTTCTCCCCTCCCCTCCCCCTAACCTTCCTTCTCACTCCTCACCCCCCCCCCCCCCCCCCTCCCCTGAGTGTAATGCCATCTTAGTAACGAAGAGACAAATGTATGTTAGGTATGACATGACCTCCCACCACCTACTTCTCTTCTCCCCTCTCCTTCCTCTCACCCACTTCTCTTCCCTCTCTCCTCTTCTTCTTCCCTCCCCTCTCTCCTCCTCCTCCCCCCCCCCCCCCCTTCTCTCCCCCCCCCACCACCCCTAAATGTCTACCCATCTAAGTAACGAGGAGACAAGTGTATGTTAGGTATGACATGATCTCCCACCACCCACTTCTCTGCTCCCCTCTCTCTCCTCTCCTTCCTCTTACCCTGTTCCTTTTCTATCTATCATAGTCCTCCGCCTCCTACTTTCCTTCTCTCTCTACTCTCTCCTTCCTCTTCCTCTTTTTCCCTCTCTCCTCTCCTTCCACTTTCTCAGTTACTTTTCCCTCTATCTCCTCTTCATTCCCTCTTTCCCCCTCTACTCTCTCCTTCCCTCCTCGGTATTTCCTCACCCCTCCCTCTTTCTTTCCTACTCCTCTTCTCCCCTCCGCCTCCTCCTACCCTTCCACCACCCACTTTTATTCTCCCCCTTCTTCCCCACTCTTCTTTTGGGCTTCCTTTCCCTCGCAGTTTCTCCACAAGCATTGTAAATTAAACCCTCTCAAGATCATGACACGTTTTGACAGTTTATGTTGGCTATCATTAGACGATTAAGGTTAAAGACCATCATAATTACCCTTATTAACGTCCATATTTGGCTCGAACGTTCCTTGATTTTGGCCTTGTCACTCTTTTTAACTCTGGGGGAGGCACTCGTCACAGGCAGTTTTGCCTTTTGTCTCCCTCATCCACATTAGAAGAACAAATAAAATATATACCCTTCCTAATCTGAATACAAATCGTCAAATAATAGCCAGAAACCCGAAAATAAATGAATCCTCGGATCTTTGAATGGTTAACATTTGTGTTTTTTCTCTCCCCGATTGTGTCTTTTCAATATCACAAAACAAAAAATATTACTGGATTTAGAACATCTTTCAACTATTTTCAAATGTTTTTTTTTCCTTGATGTGATTTATCCTTTAACCCATTCAGTACCGGTGACGTCCTTTTTTATTAGCCTATATTCTGGCAATTATTAGACGATTTTACTCCGCTAAGGAAGGACGTTACCCATTAAAAGGCTAGACACACACACACTCACTCTCTCCTCCCCCCCCATCTCTCTCGCTCACACTCACTCACTCTCTCTCGTCTTTTATTTCTTCCTACAATTCTTGAACTTCACCTTCCGTTTACTATTTATCTATCACACACACACACACACATTCTCTCTCTCTCTCCCTCTCTCCTCCCCCCCCCCCTTTTGAGTAATGTGTAGACAAGTGTGCGTTGGGTAAAGTCATGCCCAGATGCCTTATCGCTGATACTAGGACGCTCTAAACTACGGGGGATTTTTTTTTTTTATATATATATATTTTTTTTTTCATTTTTTTTTATATTATAAATTCAACGTTTTTTTTCTTCTAATTTCTTCTTTTAGTTATTTATTTTTCATTTGTTTTTATATTAACATTCAACGCTCTTTTCTCCTTATTTCTTCCCATCTTAGTTATATTTTTATTTGTTTAATTCAACGCTCTTTTTCTACTTATTTCTTCCCATCTTATTGTTAGTTATTTATTTGTAATTTCTTTGTCCTGTTATATTAAATTCAACGCTGTTTTTCTACTTATTTCTTCCCATCTTATTTTTAGTTATTTAGTTTTCATTGTGTTTTATATATTAACAATCAACGCTCTTTTTCTACTTATTTCTTTCCATCCTTTTATTAGTTAGGCTAGTTATTTTTGTTTTTCTTTTTATATTAAAGGGGTGTTTTTCCGGTCCCGTCTCAAGACCACCGTCGCAAGATCTAGGCTACCCGAAAAACTGTTTTTCCGGTCCCGTCGCAAGCCCACCTTTAGCAAGCGAGATACCAATATTCTCTTGCGACGGCAAGAGAGCTCCGGAGCTGGGTTGACGGCAAGCTGAAACATCTCACTCAACTTACTGTTTCTTCATTCTAATTTATTTCGGTATATTTGTTTATCCAAACATGATCTTATAATTTACTTGCCTATTATTAGGAAGTAGAGTAATAAGAGCCCACATTAACGAATATCCAATTGTTGATAATAAATTAATGTCGGACAGTACGCTTAGTTAGATTTTTTCCACGAAACAAGAAACCCCAGCTGTGACTAGGCCTATGCTATTTAGCCTACCGATTGTTTTTTCACATCAGAATTGCATTTATATAATCCTTATGATAATTAAATTGGCGGTGAATGTTATTCCGATGAAATGGAAGTTGTATAGCCTAGCCTATATATTTGTAAAATGGTGCGCTGCCTTGGAGCAAGCCTGTGTTGTTTTTCCCCGTCTTGTGATGATCTTGCGACGGCTAGGTAGAGACGGTGGTCTTGCGACGGGACCGGAAAATCACGTCTTAACATTCAACACTCTTTTTCTCCTTATTTCTTCCCATCTTGGTTTTAGTTATTTAGTTTTCATTATTGTGTATTAACATTCAACGCTCTTTTTCTACTTATTTCTCCCCATCTTATTGTTAGTTAGTTATTTGTCATTTATTTTTATATTAACATTCAACGCTCTTTTTCTACTTATTTCTTTCCATCTTATGTATTATTATTTATAGTTTTTACGTGTTGTCTATTTTATCTTTTTCTCCTTTTGTTCTTACGATCTTCATGGAAATTGTGCTATGTATTTGTTCTGTTTACTGTGTACCTATTATGTATTTGTTCTGTTTACTGTGTACCTATTATGTATTTGTTCTGTTTACTGTGTACCTATTATGTATTTGTTCTGTTTACTGTGTACCTATTATGTATTTGTTCTGTTTACTGTGTACCTATTATGTATTTGTTCTGTTTACTGTGTACCTATTATGTATTTGTTCTGTTTACTGTGTACCTATTATGTATGTTCTGTTTACTGTGTACCTATTATGTATTTGTGTACCTATTATGTATTTGTTCTGTTTACTGTGTACCTATTATGTATTTGTTCTTTTTACTGTGTACCTATTATGTATTTGTTCTTTTTACTGTGTACCTATTATGTATTTTATCTTTTTGTTCCATAATTTCTGAAGTAGTGTTAGGTATTTGTTCTTTTTGTTCCATAATTTCTGAAGTAGGTCTAGTGTTAGGTATTTGTTATTTTTAGTTTGTATCTGTTGTGTATTTTCTCTTTTTCTTCTTTTCTCCATATTTTTCGGGAATGATGCTAGCTATTTGTTATTTTTAGTTTGTACCTGTTTGTATAATAATGTGTCTTTTGTTCTTTTCCCTTTCCAAATGTATTCCAGAGTATTGATGCACATTTGGATAGTTTACTCCTCTTTATTATGTGTTCCGTGTGTTTTCTTCAACAGTAGGATATGTTAAGAAGCATTGGCTGTTATTTTTCGTTTTTATATGTATGGTAGCCTACAGTATTTTTGTTTACGTTTAAATAATTTACTAATTTCTATTAAATGGGGGCCATTTAATAGAAATTAGTAAATTATTTAAACGTAAACAAAAATACTCCTCTCTCTCTCTCTCTCTCTCACACACACACTTTGTGTGTGTGTGTATATATATATATATATATATATATATATATGTGGTTAACTGGTTTTAGATACGGTATTCTACTGATATATTTATATTATAGTTATACATATATTCTTCGCCCAATATATCACCATTTCACTCACTGAATGTCATTGGAAGCAAAAACCTTTTTGATCATGTCAGGAGATAGCATTTCTCACACTA
Source organism: Paralithodes platypus (assembly GCA_032716605.1). NCBI lineage: Eukaryota > Metazoa > Arthropoda > Malacostraca > Decapoda > Lithodidae > Paralithodes > Paralithodes platypus. The sequence goes on along the minus strand of CM064519.1, from coordinate 48,939,887 downwards.
GCACCGTGAATGTAATCTGTCATCTGTAGCTTTCTTCGTTTGTCTGTCTGTCATTATAGCTCGTCTTCTATCTTAATTCTCTTATCTACCTTTCAATCAACTCTCTCTTTTTTTCTCCATCTCATTTTTTGTTCCATCCTATTCTTAACTGTTCAAATCTATTCATGTTCTCAATGTGTTTCTCTCGTATTCAGTTTGTTATCACTCCTTGGCAAATATTCTTAACCCTTAAACACCGGGAGACGTACCCATACATTCCATTTAAATCAACGGAGAGCAGCGGGCGACGTACACATGTCTCATATGCGGTCTCGGTCTCAGTGCCTCATGAGACTTTGGAGCCGGCTTGGAGCTTGGTTTCGCATCAACACATATTCACTTCTGCCCGTTCATGTGAGGGCTACAGACAAACTAGGAATGTGATTGTCATTTCCACATACAGGCCATAACTTGTACTGTCTTCCAAACGTATTACTGTCTTCCTTACCTTTTTTTTTAATAGGTTTAGAGCCAGTGGAAATTCGCGAAATATAGTTAATTATTCGCTCACTCTGGGATACCTCCAAATCCTCCACTCTCTCAACAAATGTTACAGCCAGAGAACAGCTATGGGCGATAGCTTGGTGTCTTTGTAAAGCTGTGAGTTAGTGTTTTTCGCCACATACTTCTTTGGTTTCAATAACCGTTTTTATTCATAGAGTTGGAGCTACCGAAACATCGTGAAATATGCCCACAGTGGGATCCGTCTAGCTGATAACATGCAGATCTATAGGAGTTCATTCTTTTCGTAATTCCATTCTCCTCAATTGAATTCTTAACTCCTTATGATTATAGACTTGAACACCTTCCTATTTCAACTTTATCAGTATTTGGGTTTTCAATTTTTCCGGTATTTTCCTCCCGTTTACACTATTTTCCTCCCGTTTACACTATTTTTATCAATCTTCTTTTCCCTCTCTCTCTCTCACGACCCTTCCCCCTGTCCGCCATTTCTTTCCCTTTGTGTAACTTTTATCTTCTAGTTCCCTAACTTTCTGGCTCTGTCCTCGATTTCCTTTGGCCTGTCCTGTTCTTTCATTTTCAATCAGTTTCTCTTCGCCATTTATTTTGTATTCCGTTTTCTATTTTTGTATTTCATTATTTTTTCTCTCTCTCTCTCTATCTCTCTCTCTCTCTATCTATCTATCTATATCTCTATCTAGCTATTTATCTATCTATCTATCTATCTATCTATCTATAGGTATGGTATGGTATGGGGAGGTGTGGTGGAGTGTCTTACTAATTAATTGGTAATCTTACGATCCCGGGTTCAAATCCCGATGTGTGAATGGGAGGATATTATTGGGATGGAATTTGTGCTTTACTTAGTTGTATTGCATCACCACAAAGCCCACCAACATGCCATAAAAATACCCCCCCCCCTGTTTCCAATAACATTAGCATTGTATGAATCTTCCCATATTACAAATATGCTATGGAGACGGTGCCTAGTGAGTGAACAGCTCAATAGTTGGTGTTTGAGAGAGAAAGGTGTCTGAGATTATGAGATAAGACAATGGCGATGTAGCTTCAAGAAGTTAGAGTTGCAACGGGCCACAAGGGGACAATCAGACATCATGGGTCTATGTAGGTAAGACTACGAACGAGACGGTTGCAGCACTCACTGTTTCGATGTCTCACTCGCCATCTGGAATAAGACCTGACTTCAACGTATTGAGCGGGTTAAATCTACAGGTTGGTAGCTTATGTTTAAGGTAGAGTTGGAACATGGAAAGGAGAAGAAAAAAATACTGATATATTTAATGTTCTATGATCACTTTTCTATATAATATTATAGCACGATTGTTTCTTCCAAATGGTTTCTCCCCTTTTCAATACCTTTCTCCCGCTCCATCCCTTTCTCCCCCTCCATCCCTTTCTCCCCCTCCATCCCTTTCTCCCCCTCCATCCCTTTCTCCCCCTCCATCCCTTTCTCCCCCTCCATCCCTTTCTCCCCCTCCATACCTTCCTCCCGCTCCTCACATGTCATATTCTTTCCATCTCTCTCTCTCCTTACTCGGTGGGGGCATGCGTTCGTTTGTGTGCATAGTTCTTGATCGTGCGTTTCTGAGTGCGTGTGCGTGCGTGTGAGTGCATTCGAGGAGGTTGTGTGTGTGTGTGTGCGTGGAGACTCGTGAAGGGACTTGCTGTGTATCGGATTGTATGGTCGTGTATGTGTGGCTCGTGTGTGCGTGTTGGCTTCATTACGCACATGCATAAATATAGTCATTCGTTTCTTAACCCCATCTGTACCGGCGATGTCGTTTTCACTTTATTCTGGCTACTATTTGACGATTTTATTCAGTTTAAAAAGAGCCTCCACTGCCCTCCAGCAATTAACAGGCTTCGAACTATCTCGCTTGACCATTATCACTGCCACAAATCCTTCCTAAACTGCACAAATTCGTCTAAACAAACCGTAGCTAAAATACAATAACAAAGACGTCGCAGTGGGCTCGCGGAAAAAAATAAAAATAAAATATAATATAATGTAGCATGCTCCTTAGAGTAAAATAGAATAGAACTCTTGAGATATTAACACATTATATTGTCGAAAATTGAGAGTGTTCAACTTTTAATATTACTCGTTAAATGTTTTCATTTTATTTTTCTTATAAATACTGTTCCTCAATATTCTTCTTACAATTCACTAGATTTTAATGATTGATTGATATATTGATTATTAAATTGATATAAATGAACCGGTAGACTATAAACTATGTAGGTAAATAGCAGGGGGGCATATACGTATTTATGAGGACAAACATATTAAGGGACACATTTTGTATTTACAAACTTACAAGTACAATACTACATCTCCCAAGCAAGTCGTCCAAACCACGAGTCACTGATCCAACCAAAAGTATCTTCCCCAGACTGTGCCCCCTCCCCCCTCCACTGCCCCCCCCCCCTCCCTCCTACCCCCACCCCATCTTTCCAACCCCACTCCCCCCTTCCCATACTTGCCTAACCCCGTCCTCAACGACCCCTTACAATACAGATGAAGGGACTGGAGTTCCCGAAAAGGGGCTCCAGTCCTGACGATATTCTTGACTTACAGTGTGTTGGCTTAATAATCCAGAAAGGTTGATAGCGTCTGAAGTCCTATTTTAAATAACTAACTAACAATACAGAAAATGGCCAACCTTTCATCATGCCTCCATATTGGGGCTCCTACTGTATACCTGACATAAGTATTACTGTCACATTATAATATTATATGACCTGATAATTACTCCACTAGCGCTTATAATCAGTACTGAACTCCAAAGCAGTCTACCTTTAAGGGAGATGGGTAGTTTCTTGGCCCCCTTCTTCCTCATGTTTAGCTCCATTAGTTTTCAGATTTGAAGACGTTCGGCCCATTAGTTTGGCGATGTTATACCTTTCGCCCCATTTCTTTGTCAATATTAAGATTTTTCTTGTCATTTAGGTGTCTGAGTTTTTCCTAGCGAGCGATAGCGAGCCTGTAATTTAAATCCCTGTAAGGACGCAATCGTGTCCTGCAGTGCGCGAAAGGGGTAGGTGGAACTGGCTGTTATCGAAAAATGTACACATTTATCTTGAAGGAGGTTGGGGGGGGGGGGGGGGGAGCTTCATGGCGGTCTAGGGAGGAAACTAAAAATATATATATAAAAAGGTACACAAATGAGAAAATGAATACGCCCATCACCCCCTAACTTGGATGTGTTTAGTTCTACTAATATAGATTTATGAGGGTAGATTGTTTAGAAAAATGAGCCATCCCCCCTTAACCCTCTCCGACATATGACGCCTATTGGGGATACATTAAAGCCTTTGTTACCATCAGGGGTATTTAGAAACCTTTAGTTTAGTTACTTCAACCTCTGCAGTTGTCTTTGAGTTAGCTGTGGGCAGAAAACTAATTTTGGAGAGTTAATTATAAGAGTGAGAGAACTCTATTTCTTATTGCTAATCTGGCAACCTCTGCGTCATAAATGCGTGAAAGGGTTAAGAGGCGCCTGTCTACTGAAGTGCCCGTCCCGTGCCCCGTCCTCCCGTCCTGGCCTCGTCTATCAGCGTAATGTCACCGTCACGACCCCACCGCGGATAATAGGGCATCCATCTCCCTTAATCTACCAGCATCTCACTCACTCACCCCCTCTCAACCACGATACACCGGTTTAGGCTAGCTATAACATCAAGGGGGGGGGGGTCTAGTTTGTGGTGGGAGAAATTCTGGGTTAGCTTTAAGATCAGGGGAATGATCTTGTTTGAGGTGGGAACAATTCTGGGCTATTTTAGTTTGTGGTGGGAGAATATCTAGGCTAGCCATGACATCAGGGGGGATCTAGTTTATGGTGGAGCAATTCTAGGCTTGCTATAACATCAGGGGGGGGGGGGTCTAGATTTTGGTGGGATAAATTCTAGGCTAGCTCTAACATCAGGGGGAGGATATAGTTTTTGGTGGGAGAAATTGTAGGCTAGCTATGAGATCAGGAGGAGGATATACAGTAGTTTGTGGCGAGAACAATGATTTCCCCCCATACCTTTCTCCCCCTCCACCCGTTGGAATATGTAGTACAGTAGCCTATAATAAATGACTAGGTATCATATTCACGCGTGCTGTGTGTGTCCATTGCCATCACATTATCAAACCTTCCCTTGTCCAGAGAGTGTCACTAATATTCTTAAACATTTCCTTTCCCTCCCGATAATGAACAAAATAACCTGAAAAATTACGTTATCTTCAGAAGTGGGCATGCTAATCCGTGTACTCTCTGTAAACAACACTCATTGCCACAGTATTCGTTCGGTATCAGGCGCTGCGAAGGGAAATACAGTAAATTGTTAACCCCTGCTGTACCGGCGACGTCATTTATCATTATGTCGGCTACTATTAGACGATTTTATTTAGTTTGCAAAGGGCCTACAGCAATAAACACGCTTCGAACTATCTCACTCAACCCTTTGAACTACCACAGACCCTTCCTAAGCTGCATAACATCGTCTAAATATAGCTAGAATAAAAATAAAAAGACGTCGCCGGTCCATAAAGGGTTAAGAATACCAGCGTGTGACTTTCCTTGTGTGGGTGGTGTGGTCACGAGTCCTGCTGCTGCTGCCCTGGGAGTGGCCTAGCTCACCTCTGCCACCACCACAAATACCACACACTGTCTCCATATATAGATTAAGGGGGAGAGGGAGGTAGTCGATTTTTATGGACTCCCCTTCTCCCTCATGTTTAGCATATTAGTTTTGACATTGTATGACGTTCGTTGCATTATTTTGGCGATTTTGAGACCTTTCGCCCCATTTCTTTGTCAATATTAAGACCTTTCGTGCTATTTAGGGGTCGATTCATGGCGAGCGATAGCGAGCCTGTAATTTCGAAGAACCCGGCCATCGGCCAGGACATTTTTCTACCGAAAAATTTACATATTTATCTTGGGTCTAGGGGGTGTTTGTTTAAGGTTGATAGAGGTCTAGCGAGGAAACTAAATAAATCCATTAATAAATGTAGTTAATGACCAATATATATACAAGCACTATCCCCTTAATGTAGATATAGATAGGCAGATAGATATAGATAGCCAGTTATGCATATTGATGGATAGATAGGTAGATATATTGCTTGAATGATAATTTTTGGTACGTAAATACAATCCATGCTTTTACATTCATATTTGTTAGTTTTTGGTACTTAAATACAATCCATGCTTTTACATTCATACTAAATATAAACGTAAATCCTAACCATACTGTTGCATTCCTATACTAAATACAGATGTGTAGCCGGATATAATAATACAGATGTGTAGCCGGATATAATAATACAGATGTGTAGCCGGATATAATAATACAGATGTGTAGCCGGATATAATAATACAGATGTGTAGCCGGATATAATAATACAGATGTGTAGCCGGATATAATAATACAGATGTGTAGCCGGATATAATAACAGATGTGTAGCCGGATATAATAATACAGATGTGTAGCCGGATATAATAATACAGATGTGTAGCCGGATATAATAATACAGATGTGTAGCCGGATATAATAATACAGATGTGTAGCCGGATATAATAATACAGATGTGTAGCCGGATATAATAATTCGCCTAAAATTATGATGAAAACAAAATTGATTATCCCTCTTACTTACATCCACCCTTCCTAATCTATATTAAATAGTTTAATAATAGCCAGAACAAACTGCCAAAACGCGTCATAATCCTTAAGGGGTTAAGGTTATCGGCGAAGTATTAAGGGGGGATGGGCGTATTTATTTGCATATATATATATATATATATATATATATATATATATATATATATATATATATTATATATATACAGGTATATATATATATATATATATATATATATATATATATATATATATATACTGTATATATATATATATATATATATATATATTTTTTTTTTTTTTTTAGTGTCCTTAGACCTCCATCAAGCTAGAAAAATGTCCTCTTGAATTACAGGCTCGCTATCGCTCGCCACGAAAAAATCGACACCTAAATGATACGAAAAGTCTTAATATTGACAAAGAAATAGGGCGAAAGGTCTTAAAATCGCAAAACTAATTGGCCGAATGTCTTCAAATCTGAAAAGTAATGGGGATAATCATGAGGAAGAAGGGGTTCCAGAAAAACGACCCATCTCCCCTTAAGTCTGTCTATAGGTACAGTGCAGTACACTCGTCTGCAGTGAAAGGTGGTGCGAATTATATAGGACATATCCGAGGCAATTATAAAAAAAAAAATGAAATATTCGTTCCCTTCAAGGCGAGATTTCTGTTTTATTTTATTTATGTACATGTTGCATATACGTACAACACATAGGCTTGCGTCCATGTATGAATCTATATAAGAGAGAGAGAGAGAGAGAGAGATTATTTCATAGCTAACTATATTTAGCTAGAAAAACACACAGGTGGACATTTGAGGGCTGACACATGGATATGATTTTACTGAGAGAGTTTTATACCATTGCTAAATTTTATGTCTTGTTGTAAGCCTCAGTTAACCCTTTGAGGATTATACACGTGTTGACGTTTGTTCTGGCTATTATTAGAAGATTTTTACAGCTTAGGAACGATCTGTGGGAATTAATAGGGTAAAGACTATCTCTGCTAACCCTCTAACTTCCATATAACCTTCCTATTCTGAATTAAATCGTCAAATAATAGCCCGAAAATAGAACATAAATGCGGCATCGTATTTTGAAAGGGTTAAAGAATTTATAACTAAACCAATTATTTGAAAATGACCATCGCTAACCTCCACAAGGCTACACACACACACACACACACACACACACACACACACACACACACACACACACACACACACACACACACACACTACTCCCGTAGAATAGTTATACATTACCAACCTAATTTCCCTTTCAGAGCATTTAGGGGGATTACCTATTATTTTTCTCTTTAGGTTGTATCCATTCGGCCCCATTCAGCCTAATGTTTTAAGACGTTTATCGCCATCCAGGTGTTGATTTATACCTGGCGAGTGATGGCGAGCCACCATATTTTGGATAATGAGTTAGACAGCTGGCTAAATTTGTAAGTTTTTCTATAGAACAAATATTCCGGCGAAGCCGGATTTCTCCATAAAATGTGGGCTCGCTATCGCTCGCCAAGTAAAAATTTACACCTGGATGTGGATAAATGTCTAAAACAGTAAGCTGAGTGGGACCGAATGGATACAACCAAGAAAAAAAAAAACAGGTCACACCCCTTAAAGGGACAACAAATATTATCCCACCAGGAGGCATCGATAATATTAACCTTTTTTGTTATACATGTTTGCCCGGGTAGCCACAACATTTATCTAGGCTGGGTTACTCTCGCTCTTTGATTATCCTCCAGAGTCAATATGTGTGTGTGTGTGTGCTGACCCTTTTATCTAGGTCTCTCATGGAACCTATAACCTTGAACGGTGGCTTTCAACGGATCCGGTGTAGGGAACTTGTAACCCAGTTTTCCTTTATTTGATGGTTTCTGAACACAATTTGTTTAAGGGGACAGTGGTTAATTTGGGTGGTCTATTTATCTATATATTCATTTAATTTTTAGTTTCCTCGCTGGACCTCCATCAAGCTGAAAAAACAAAAAAAAAACCAAGACCCTTCTTCAAGATAAACGTAAAATTTTCGATAGAATAATGTTCCACTTAAATTACAGGCTCGCTATCGCTCGCCAGGAAAAAATCGACACCTAAATGGCACAAATGGTGTTGATATTGATATAGAAATGGGGCGAAAGGTCTTAAAATCGCCAAACTAATAGGGCAAACGTCTTAAATTCTGAAAACCAATAGGGTTAATCATGACGAGGAAGGGGGATCAGAGAAACGACCCCTTAATAAAACCCTTAATAAAGAGTTATCACACATTCACGCTTTTGATCCCGACTCTCTACGACTAGCCCAACGTGGCGCAATTGGATGCCTGGTCGTGAACTGGGGGTTCATTAATTCTTAAGGGGGAACTACCAGACTATTCCATCCGAGTTTATAATGACGCCAATATCCCTTTAAGGGGAGATGGGCTTATATACAGTATGTGCTCATTTAGGTATATTTTAAATAGTTTTACTTTCCTCCCTAGACATCCATCAAACTTAAAAAATCATCCATTAGATCTCCCTTCTAGAAAAATTTGTACATTTTTCGGTAGAAAATGTCCCGGCCAAAGGCCGGTTCTTCCAAAATTACAGGCTCACTATCGTTCGCCAGGGAAGAAATCGACACCTAAATAGCACGAAACGTCTAAATATGACAAAGAAATGAGGCGAAAGGTCTTAAAATCGCCAAACTAATGGGCTGAACGTTTAATAATCTGAAAACCAATGGGGCTAAACATGAGGGAGAAGAGGGACCAGAAAAACGGCCCATCTCCCCTCAATACAGGCTTCCTTTGGACGATTGTATTCAGCTTAGGAAAGTCTGTCACAAACACCCATCATCTTTATCTATCTATCTATCTATATGCTCAGGCCCACTCCCCACTTTTCCTATTTTTATTTTTGGATTTTCTATTTAATTCTATTTTCTTACTTGTTTTCTTTTTTTCTTGGGGGTGGCCGCCTCAAGACAGAGCAAGAACAGGGAAAACACAAAACACAACATAAAACAACGAACAAACAGACAAAACACAAATTGCCACACATCTAGGTCACCCAGGAGAAGACCCTGGGTGACCTACTGTAGATGTCTGGGAATTTGTGTCCTCTTCATAGTTCACTTATACTTGTCACTATAGTCTGTGTATTATCAGCTGTTGGTAAATTGTCATGTTCTCACCTTAATTACTCAGCTATTACGAAGATTTTGAAGCGATTTTTTTTGTTAACCCTTTCAAGCTCCAATACGCGTTTCTGTTCTGTTTCTGGCTACTATTAGACGATTTTATTCAGATTAGTAAAGGTATATGGAAATCAAAGCGTTGATTGAGATAGTATTTGCCCTTTTAGTACCCACAAATACTTCCAAAGCTGCATAAAATCGTCTAATGATAGCCAAAATAAACTGCTAAAACGCGTCAGAGCTTCAAAGGGTTAATTCTGAAATCTTGGTACTTGTATAATGCAGCGACTTACCAATATTAAATTATTCCATTAACCCCTTCTTTACCGGCGACGTCTTTTTATATATTGTCTAGCTATATTTAGACGATTTTGTGCATTTTAAGAAGTATCTGTGGTAGTAAACAGGGTTAAGTGAGATAGTTCCAAGCCTGTTAATTGATGGAGGCCCTATTTAAACCCAATAAAATCGTCTAATAGTAGCAAGAATAAAGTTGAAAGTACGGCACCGGTACTGAAGGGGTTAAGTATCGAGAAATCAGTTGCTAAGGAATTCAATTTACCATCAGCTGGAACAAAACATAACCTACAGTTATTGTTCCAAATTAGTAACTCAAAACTCTTAAACTCTTGAATTACCTCCGTAATTCACAAACGACCACAATAATCGAGCTATTTTTTCTACCATTGGGGAAGGGTTAGCCAGGGAATAGGTGTGGAAATTTACAGCCCATTTACTCTAGCCCTTTTTGAGTTACACAGGTAGCGTAATTATTCTTCATTCAATTAATTGCATTATTTATGTACTTAATTTTACTATTATATTTTCTCTTTATTCTCGATAATACCTTTACCGTGTCCTTCTCCTATCCCTTCTCTTATTTGTCTATCTTCTGTGCATGCATTGTCTTTGTATTTTCTTCATATTCCATTTATATTTCCAATTCCGATATTTCGTCTGTTAATCAACGTTTTGTCTTACCTTTTACTTATATCGTTATTCTTAATCGTTCTTCCGTTTCCTTCTCTATTCCACTTCATATTTGTTGGTCATGCTCATACTTTTTGTATCACCTCCTATCTCTTTACACATCTGTCCATATCTTTCTTCGTGTATATATATATATATATATATATATACTCTCCAACCCAAGAGAGAAACGGTATTCTCAGACTTTCTTCTATTCAACTGCTGAGGTCTGGAACTCTCTCCCAGAATAAGTCTTTCCCTCTTCCTATGACTTCAATTGCTTCAAACTCCGTGTGTCCAGGCATTTTGGCTCGAAATTCCCTTGATTTTGGCCCTGTCACTCTTTCAACTCTGGGGGAGGCAATCGATACAGGCAGTTCTGCCTTTTGTCTCCCTCTCTCACATAGAAAAGACAAAAATATATATATACTGTATATATTATATATATAATATATATATATATATATATATATATATATATATATATATATATATATACTGTATATAGACAGTATGTATATATATAATTATATATATATATATATTAATTTTTATTTGTTTCCCCTAAGACAAAGCGTGATGTTTAGATATGTCTGATATTTATTCCACCAATGCACAGGAGTACGTACATGTAGGTATATTTATAATTTGTTTCTTATTATATTTCACACACACACACACACACACACACACACACACACACACACACACACACACACACACACACACATACAGATACACACACACACAATATATATACACACACACACACACACACACACACACACACACACACACACACACACACACACACACCAGCTGTTTGAGAAGCATTCATGAAGACCCGACTTAGTTTGAGGTGAAAGTGCCCACACCCACACGGACACACGCATACAAACTTACACATGCACACACGCACATGCACCTACACATGCTCAGTTCACAATTGCTTAATAATATAATATCGGTATACTGTATATATATAATATTATATAACATGTAAGTTCTGTATGTGGTATCCTGGGTTATTACTTTTAGATATTTACTTTGTTAAATAATTATGGAATTGGTTTAGCTTTTGTATATTGTTTTCATTCTGTCTGTGCATTATGAAAGACATGGGATAGTACAGAATGTTTAGGAGTGACTGTACATTATGTCACACACACACACACACACACACACACACACACACACACACACACACACAGGTCATAGTGAGTGCAGTGAAGATGACCTCGCTAGTCCTGTTCTCTGCCACCCTCTCTCACCCCATATTCACCCCACCCACACCCCATCCTCCCTCCCTCTTCAATCCTCTCCCACCCTCACCCACTCTCCTCTCCCTCACTCACCCGATCCACTACATCCACCCCAACCCCGTCCACTCAAACCCCACCTCACTCTCCCTCACCTCAAGATACAATAGACATCTGTTGGTGATGAATTCAGTAACAGCGACCATCGTACGATAACTTTCACTTTAAACTTTACTAGTAACGAACCAAATAGTAGCATCGAAAAAGTCCCTAATTTCAAGAAAGCAAACTTTCATAAACTTAGAGCTATGTTTAAAGAAACTGACGGGAGCTTTTTAATTAACAATAACGACATAAATACATCTTGGAAGTTATTCGAAACCACTTACCTAAATGCAGTGCAAGACTGCATACCATCGAAAATACGGCGTCCAGGCCATAATAATAAGCCCAAATGGTGGAATAAAGATATTTCAAACTGCCTGCTTGCTAAAAAATTTGCTAATGATAGATTAAAATCCTCACAAAATGACGAAGAACGGGTGAAATTTGTAGAGCTACGACGCAAAGCCAAAAAGTTAATTAAGCAAAGTAAAAAGACCCTAGAGTTACATATTGCGAATCAAAGTAAAACAAACCCGAAAGAATTCTATAGTTATATCAGAAAGAAAAAAGTAGTTACTTCAACTGTTGGACCGTTAGTCGATGAAAATGGAGAATACACCAAAGACGAAGTACAAATGAGTAATGCCCTCAATACCTTCTTTGCATCAGTTTTTACAACAGAAGACCTCAGTGATATCCCTACACCATCGCCGATTCAGATTGATAATTCAGATGTTCTAAGCAATATCACCGTTACAGAGAGAGAAGTATTGAATTGTTTAGATAAACTCAAGGTAAATAAAACGCCTGGACCTGATACAATCTCGCCTAGAGTTCTAAAGGAAGCTAAGGATGAGCTATTCAAACCACTGACATTACTATTCAATAAATCCTTGCAGTCTGGAACTATGCCTGATCAGTGGAAGATAGCCAACGTAACACCGATATTCAAAAAAGGCAGCAAATCCCTACCCAGTAACTATCGTCCAATTAGCTTAACCTCAGTTGTATGTAAAATGCTAGAAACGGTCATAAGAGACAGACTCGTAAATCACTTAGAGGAAAATAACATACTTAAAGATACTCAACACGGCTTTCGTAAAAAACGTTCCTGTTTAACAAACCTCTTAGAGTTCTTCCACGATATCCTCAACCTCTACAATGAGAGTAAAGCTGTAGATATTATATACCTTGATTTTCAAAAGGCCTTTGACAAAGTTCCCCACAAACGTTTACTGCTAAAACTAAAAGCGCATGGAATACAAGACGGTGTGTTGAAATGGATTGAAAATTGGCTCAGCGACAGAAAGCAAAGAGTAGTCATAAACGGTAAGGCATCTAAATGGACCAATGTAAGTAGCGAGGTACCCCAGGGATCGGTACTAGGACCAATTCTCTTTCTAATTTACATCAACGACATAGATGAGGGTCTCACCTGTACAATCTCAAAATTTGCTGACGATACAAAAATTGCAAATAGCGTACTCTCAAAAGATCAAGTTGACGATATGCAACACAATCTAGATAAATTGTCACATTGGGCCCAAATTTGGCAAATGAGTTTCAATGCGGATAAATGTAAAGTACTACATATCGGATACCTAAATGATAAAGCAAACTATTCGATGAATGGCACTCAGCTTAAGAATGTAAACAGAGAAACCGATCTGGGAGTAACAATATCGAGTAACCTAAAACCGAGTCAACAATGTTCAGAAGTTGTTAAGAAGGCAAACAAAATAATTGGCTTTATAGGCAGGTCATTAGAGCATACATCCAAAGACGTTATCCTAACCCTTTACAATTCCTTAGTCCGCCCTCTTCTGGAATACTGCGTTCAATGCTGGTGCCCTTATTACCAAAAAGACATAAACAAGCTAGAACGAGTTCAACGTAGAGTTACCAAAATGATACCTAGCCTAAAGAACAAACCATACGAAGAGCGTCTTAAAGAATTAAATCTATTTCCTTTAACCCAGCGCAGATTAAGAGGTGACTTAATTCAAGTGTTCAAAATCATCAAAGGCATCGACAATATGAACTGTAGTAAGTACTTCACTATCAACCAATCTAATTACACGTGGGGAAATGGTTGCAAAATTATTGGTAAATCTTTTAACTCACACGAATCTAAGAATTTCTTCTTCAATCGAGTTGTCAACTTGTGGAATGGGCTTCCCCGAAACGTTATAGACTGCAGCACCGTTGATTCATTTAAACTCCGCCTAGACAAATATCTCGCATCAAACCCGCGACTGACTGCGTTTGTAAATGAATAACTTTATTTTATCCTCCCCTCAGTTACTAACCCATATGTCCCCTACTAACTTCCTAGTCCTGCCACGGACATTAGTTCCAGGGCAGTAGTTCCCTTTCCAATGTTCCCTTACCCACTCTAAACCACTGTTTGGACACTTGATCCTCAGTGTTTTGGAGGACAAGCAGCCTAGAAGGGTCACTAGACCTATTGTTGCTTGATTTCCTTTGTACTCCTTTGTACCCTCCCTCACCCCGCCCTTAACACCCGCACTCTCCCCCCCCCCCCCCCCCCTGCCCACCTTTCCCATCTCAACCACCCACCCAAACTCCTCCCCAACCCGCCCACCTCACCCTCCCTCACCTCAATATATAATCTAGACACCTACTCACCCTCCCTCACCCCGCCCTTAACACCCTTCACCCTGCCCACCTTTCTCATCCTCACTCACCCACCTCTACCTTATTTGGCACCCACAACTCATCCACTTTAACTCCACTACTTAAAGTGTTATGTCAATCCACTGCATCAGTCCTTTCACCTAATCTCCCTTAATTCAGCTTTGATTGTGTTCCTGTCTCCTCTCTACTGTATATCTTAAATTTCCTCTTTCCTGCTCCTCCATCCCATCTTCCACTCACCTAAATCATTCCACTTTGTTCATTTATTTGTATTCGCTCTCTCTTGCCCGTTTCTTCCATCTCACCTTCCACTCTCATACTGTATAATTATAATTCCGCTTGTTTGTTTTTGTTTTCACTCCCCTTTGCCCTTTTCCTTCCACCTCATCTTCCACTCCCATATATCATTCCACTTTGTTCCTTTTGTTTCCTTCGCTCCCTCTTGCCCCGTTCCTTCCACCTCATCTTCCACTCTCATATATCATTCCACTTTGTTATATATTCACTCACCATTGCCTGATCCTTCCATTCCATCTTCCACTCTCCTCTTCCATTCCACTTGTAACACCACCTTCTCTCCCCCCCTTGACCTACTTCTTCTTCCACTCTCTCCTCTACGGTCTCTCCACCTACTTTTACTATCTTCCCTTCTTTTCTTATATAACCCTCTTCCTCTCATCCACTCTTCCTATTCATCGAGTCTTCCATTTCTATTTGTTTTCGTTTTCTCTCTTTACTCTATCTGTTTGCCAATTTAAACATTTCCTCAACTTCTTAATTGTCGTGCTATGTATTAATATATTATTTATTAATTATTTACTTATAACGTCTCTCATCTCTTGCCAATCCATCCAAAATTCTTCTTACTTATGGTCTCTGGTAGACTAAAGAAAGCCAAGCGCTTGTGAATCCTCGAAGGAGGAGATACGGGCGCTATATAAGTAACCAGAAGATTATTATTATTATTATTACTTGCCTTAATACCATTGATTTTTTTTTCTCTTTAATATGTACTGTATATTTGTCTTGCTATTCATGTATATACAGTACTGTATATATATATATATATATATATATATATATATATATATATATATATATTATTTTGTCATTACTTCTACCGTCTCTTGCCTATACATTCATAATTCTCCCTTATTGCCTTACTACGTATTTGTGTTCGTATTCTCTCTGTACTATTTATGTTTGACACTTTTAAGGGGGTATGGTTCACATTTTGGGTGATTTTTGCATGTATTCATTATTTTTCTAGTTTCCTCCCTAGACCTCCATCAAATTAAAAAAAAAAAAATCCATTAGATCCACCTTCTAGAATAACTTGTACATTTTTCGGTAGAAAAACTTCCCGGCCGAAGGCCGCTTCTTCCAACATTACAGGCTCACTATCGTTCGCCAGGGAAAATATCGACACCTAAATAGCACGATAGGTCTAAATATTGACGGAGAAATGGGGCGAAAGGTCTTAAAATCAACTAACTAATAGGGCAAACATCTTAACATCTGAAAACTAATGGGGCTAAGCATGAGGGAGAAAGTGGTCCAGAGAACCGGCCCATCCCCCCTTAAATATTACCCCAACTTCTTGATTGTCTTGCTATAATTATATTGTATTTATTATTTATGTATATGATATCCCCCAGTTGAAGTGAATACATAAGGTTATGCAACCTTATGAATTTATTACGTCTAAAATCTCCAAACTAAAGGGCCGAACTTCATAAAATATCAAAAGTAATGGGAATGAACATGAGGGAGAAGGGGGGCCAGACAAAACAAACACCCACCCTTAAGGGGGTCACCTGCTTTTTTATCTTTCTCTCTTTCTCTGGCTTGTATCCATTCGGCCCCATTCAACCAACTGTTTTAAGACGTTCATCCCCATCCAGGTGTGGATTTCTTCCTGGCGAGCGATAGCGAGCCAGCATTGTATGGAGAAATCCGGCTTCGCCGGAGAAATTTTTCTATCCATAAATGTACAAATTTATCTTGCTGTCAAAACAAATATATATATATGCTGGTTCGCTACCGTTCGCCAGAAAAATATTGACCCCTGGATGAGGGTAAACGTCTTCAAACAGTAGGCTGAATAGGAGCGAATGGATACAAGCCAGAGTAAGAGAGAAAAGTAGACGATAAAAGCAGGTGACCCCCCTTAAGTATCTGTCGTGTATCTCTGCGTTATCCATTCCTTCTTCCTCTTTCCTCTTTCTTTCCTCCATCTCTTCCTATTCGCGATTTATTTTACCTGCGTCTCTTGGTTTCTTTAAATTGGGAGGGGGGGGAGGAGGTATCAAGCCTTAAGCTTACACACACACATACATACATACATACATACATACACACACACACACACACACACACACACACACACACAGGAGACCCCCCTCTGAGATAGATTTATATATTTTTCGTAAAACAATATCCCGGCCGACAGCTGGTTCCTTCTATATTGCAAACTCTCTATCGCTCATCAGGAAAAAATAGACACCTACAGTATATGGCAGGAAAGGTCTTGATACTGTTAAAGAAAAGGGGCGAAAGGCTATATAATCGCCAAACTAATGGACCTAACGTCTTAAAATCTGAAAACTCCTCGAGCTAAACATGGGGGAGAAGGGAGGTCAGAAGACTCCCCCCCCCCGCCCTCCTTTTAATCCAAAACACTACAGTGCATGTTGCTCTTCTGCTGATCCTTATCTGAGATTTACCTGGCTACCCTCACTGGAAACAGCTTGCAGAGAAACATATTTATCTTAGAGTACTGAAGAAAATATAATGTAACCCTTATGTATATATATATATATATATATATATATATATATATATATATATATTACAGTTTATATATATATATTGTTGTTGCAACACTTTTTCAATGGATACTTTTGTTTTTATCATATAATCCAAATCCGCCTATTTATCATTCCTTGTTGTGTTCCGTTCCCTACCATCTCGTTCTATAGCACCCAAAAACTTAGATCATGCGTATACTTACCTGGTAAATGGCATTGGTTGTGTTGCAAAGGATTCCATAGTGCCTCAGTGCTGTGATATATATTACTGTCTTCTCTCGTGTGGCAAACTGTCTTTTTACCGAATCATTTTAATTAACGTAATTTCAAATGCGCAATGAATATCGGTTAAGAGAAATGTTACTTATTATTGTACAAAATACACTGTGCATGATGATACTATGTGATCAATAGAATCAATACTATACATATGATCAATACTATACATATCTGGATTGTATGACTCACCCCACACATAATTCAATGCCAGATCCTCCTCTTATTCATTGAGGGGGGATGGGCGTATTTATTTGCTCATTTATATATATTTTTATTAGTTTCTTTAGTTTCCTCCCTAGACCTCCGTCAAACTTAGAAATACACCCCCAAAGAACCTCCTTCAAGATTAATTTGTACATTTTTCGATATAAACATTTCCCGGCCGAAGGCCGATTCCTCAGGCTCACTATCGCTCGCCAGGCAAAACTTGACACCTAAATGACACGAAAAGTCTCGATATTGTCAAAGAAATGGAGCGAAAGGTCTTAAAATCGCCAAATGAATGTGCCAAACGTCTTAAAATCTAAAAACTAATGGAGCTAAACCCGAGGGAGAAGAGGGACCAGAAAAGCGACCCATCTCCCCTTCATCATATATACGGCAATTATGGATATCTTGAAAATCTGTGTTTATTAATGGAGCAATTCTTCAGTGGTGGTGTAGTCGGCTTGTTTGAGGCTCCGGTGCGCTGTTCCGTTTCAACCTTAATATGAATTTCAGAAGTCGGCCTCGTTAATCCAAGTTCCAGATTTATAATTTGTGTTCACTCTTCTCAAAGTCTTGGATTGCATGTTTTTTTTTTTTTTTTTTTTTTTTTTTTTTTTTTTTTTTTTAAACTTGGTCACCAATTAATAACCTTTTATATATATATATATATATATATATATATATATATATATATATATATATATATTTGTGTATTTTTTTGTAATTGAAGTCCTACTGTCGCTAGTTGATTGTAGTCATATCTAATAATTACTCTAGAGTAGAATTCTGATATCTGCATATTGGCAGCCGTTATTATATTAATGAAGCGTTAGCAAAAGAGGGTGTTATTAATTTCGTCGAGAGAAATCAGCTTTCCATTAACCGATATTAGTTGTCTTTGTCCCCACTCATTCCGAATTACTGAACCATGAAACGTTCCTTTCCGTCTCTAAATTGTCTATAAATTCCTTTAGGCGATTTTCAAGTCCTGCAAGTTTATATCACTTCCAACTCTCTTCATGTACGGTAAATTACCGGAGAAGGGGTGGTTGGTGGAGGATGGGGGTGGGGGGTGGAAAGAGTACAAAGGAGTACAAAGGAAATCAAGCAACAACAGGTCTAGTGACCCTTCTAGGCTGCTTGTACTCCAAAACACTGAGGATCAAGTGTCCAAACAGTGGTTTAGAGTGGGTAAGGGAACAATGGAAAGGGATATACTGCCCTGGAACTAATGTCCATGGCAGGATTAGGAAGTTAGTAGGGGACAGATGGGTTAGTAACTGAGGGGGGATAAAATAAAGTTATTCAATTACAAACGCAGTCAGTCGCAGGTTTGATGCAAGATATTTGTCTAGGCGAAGCTTAAAAGAATCAACAGTGCTGCAGTATATAACGTCTCGTGGAAGAGAGAGAGAGAGAGATATATAGATATACAGAGAGATACTTCTGCTTTGCTATCGTTTTCGTAATACCCTGTACCCGCAAAATCCCGCAACAATAAGAAACCCACCACGTGAATCGTTCGTGGTAGTACAGTGGATTAGCGCGCCAGTCTGGGAAAACCTACTGAGGTCCCTAACCAGGGTTCGAAACTGCACCAGTCTGGTAAAACCTACTGAGGTCCCTAACCAGGGTTCGAACCCGCGCCAGGCACCACAATTTTTTTTTTTTTTTTTTTTTTCTATATTCCAACTTACTTCCTCTCGGGCATAGGCTGAGAGCCTTAACATTCACCGCTTTACAATGAACAGTGAAGCCCGTGAGGTCTTGTTCTAGTCTAGGGAGTGAGACATGTGAAGCACGTAGAGTACAACGAGCACCTGCCATCTTGCCTTCACATGAGGCACGGTGATCACTCATGGCCCGAAACGACCCCATCTCTGAAACCACCTCGTTCCCGGCTTCACTGTCTCATCCCCTACACTCGGACTCTCACAATTACACACACACAACGCCACCTGTTGAGCAGATAACTCACCAGGCATTGCACCCCTATAGCATATTTTGAATATGGGAATATTCATACAGTGCTATTTAATCAGGGAACAATGAGGGTATTTTATTGACGTTTCGGTGGGCTTGTGGTAATGCACTGATACTAGGTACAGCACAAATTCCATCCCAATAATATCTTCCCATTGATACATCGGGATTTGAACCCGGGACCTTTGGATTACCAGGCCAGTGGCAAGACCACTCCACCACACCTCCCCCATGGGATTGTCGGGAGGGTTAAATTCCCTTCACACCCAGCATTTCACTTTTCTTCCAATATCCTTTTGATACTCCTACTAGAATTAGGTCCCGTTCACTTCGCTGGGATCGTAATATCTCTAGCTCTCTCGCTCTCATTCTCTCCCCCCCCCCCCCCACACACACACACCCACACACACACACCCACACACACACACACACACACACCCACACACCCACACACCATCCCACCATCCATTACCCTCCACCGACGTTATCGCTCCCCTGGAATAACATGCAGATTATCGCCAATTTCCCGCATCCCCGCCTTGCCCTCCTCCTGAACCCGCTTGAACCCCAAGGATCCGAAACCCCGAATTTGCCTTTATGAGCAAGAAATGAGCGGCGGGTGGTTATTACTACTCCTGAACGTAGCTGCATGGCCAATCCAAGGTGTGTGTGTGTGTGTGTGTGTGTGTGTGTGTGTGTGTGTGATAGATAGAAAGATAGATTGATAAAAAGAGAGAGAGAGTGAGAGAGAGTGAGGGGCGGGGGGGGGGGGATGTCTGTGCCCAGCAGTTAACGATAAGAAAAACATTCATGCGTAAGGCATTCCTATATATATATATATATATATATATATATATATACTGTATGTATATTCATGAAATCTTATATCATCATTAACTACTGAGTTGAGGTATTTATTTCTCTATCTACAGTACCGGTATATACCTATTTATCTGTCAATCAATTTATCTCAGACACATTGTTTGGCGAGTGGAAAGCTTATCACCTATTTTCCAATGTAGTTGCAGCCTTATGGAGTAGACTACCCCCTAGTGCCATTCATTTATGTACTGTCCAAACATTGATTGATCAACCAGATATACTGTTCTCTACTGCATATCTTGCTCTTAAGGGGACATTTCCACTTGAGGGATTTTTTCTATACCCCTTTCTCCCTCATGTTTGGCCCAATCGCTTTTGAGATTTTAAGACGTTCGCCCCATTAGATTGGCGATTTTAAGAACTTTCGCCCAATTTCTGTCAATTTTAAGACCTTTCGTGCCATTTAGGTGTCTATTTTTTCCTGGCAAGCGATAGCGAGCCTGTAATTTAAGACTAGTCGGCCTTTGGCCGGGACATTTTTCTAACGAAAAGTGTACAAATTTATCTTGAAAAAGGGTCTAGGAGGTGTAATTTTAAACTCGATGGAGGTCTAGGGAACAAACTAAAAAGCTCCCCTTAACCCTCTCCGACATATGACGTGATTTTGAGCCTATTGGGGATACTTTAAAGCCTTTGTTACCATCAGGGGTATTTAGAAACCTTTAGTTTAGTTACTTCAACCTCTGCAGTTGTCTTTGAGTTAGCTGTGGGCAGAAAACTAATTTTGGAGAGCTAATTATAAGTGAGAGAACTCTTTTCTTATTGCTAATCTGGCAACCTCTGCGTCATAAATGCGTGAAAGGGCTAAAGGGAAATTTGTATTGGTGTGTTCATTTATTTACTTATTTATTAACTTCTTTAGTTTCTTCTCAAGAGCTCCATCAAGCTTAAAATGATACCCGTAAGAGATAAACTTGTACACTTTTCTGTAGAAAAATATCCCGGCCGAAGGCCGATTCTTACTAAATTACGGGTTCGCTTTCGCTCGCCAGGAAAAAATAAACACCTAAATGGCACAAAAGGTCTTAACATCGTCAAACTAATGGAGCGAACGTCTTAAAATCTCGAAATTAATGGGGCTAAACATGAGGTAGAAGGGAGTCCAGATTTTTTTTTTTCCCTAACCAACGATTATCTGCGCTTACAAATAAGATATAATCCTTATCATACAGTGCTACCCTTTCTCTTTCTCATAGACTATAGTCCATTCACTACAGGTTGACCAAAAATCCTGACCACTAACCTCTATAACTTATAAACGACGAGAGTAATAGTTAACATTTCTATCATTAGGGATGAGTCAACCAGGGAGGAGGTGTGGATATGTACAGCCCATTTGCTTTAGCCCATTTTGAGTTAGAGGTTAGGAATATCAGTGGAAGCTCGCCAACGTAACCCCGATATTCAGTACGGTAACTATCGTCCAATTAGCTTAACCTCAGTTGTATGTAAAATGCTAGAAACACTTATAAGAGATAGACTTGTTAATCACTTAGAGGAAAATAACATACTTAAAGATACTCAACACGGCTTTCGTAACAAACGTTCCTGCTTAACACATTATTCATCAATTACAAACCCTAATGTACTTGAATAAACTAATAAAAGCATATGGTCCTCCCGGGATTCGAACTTGGGACACCACACCCAGAACATAAGCACCTAAACCATTACACCACCAACACAGTTAAAGATTGAATGAGATTATATGTATTCAACCAAAAACTAGAAGAAAATAGCTTCAAAATGACACCAAAACGAGCTTCGTAGAGGGCGGGCTTCACCCGCAGCGCTATCATAGACGTTCGCTAATACTAAGCAATTATTGCTAATGTTGCGCTACATTTGCCTTTGGCAGCGCTGTATGTCTAGCCAGAGTATGGCTCATACTCCTCAGTGCCCCGGCCGGCTGGCTGGAGAGAGGATGGGTGGCCTGCCGTGCTTCCGCTCACTCGCACTCGATTCTACAGGCTTTAACCCCTTATTGGCGGCGCACGACATATGTCGAGTGAAATAAATTTGGACTATGTGGCGGTGCACGACATCTGTCGAGTGCCATTTTCAGCACGTAATGTTGCTGAGAGAGAGAGAGCTGAGCGGTGGGACGAGCGTAGTAACCTTATGACCGGTCCCCACCACCGCGGTGGACCTACTGAACTGTATCCCACCCTTCTCCCCCCTTTCTCACTCGCTACACAGGGAATTATGTAAGGAAATTACCTTATTTTAGGTTTTTTGCACTCGTGTTGCACGATCGTTGCAAGAGAACCAGTGGTCGTACAAGGATGGTTCGGGTGTCATTGGAAAGCTCTGTTTACGCTCTTTCAGGGATAGATACTTGTTTTACGCTCTGGGTCTTATTTAGGCATGAAAATGAGCACGGAAACAACCCTATTTAGGGTAAAAAAAAACGCTGTGCTACGGTCAAATAGACCACCTAGCCCGCTAAATAAGGGTTAAGAGGTTTTAAAAGCCTGTAAAGTGCTGTAAATTGGCATGGCATTCCGGAACGTCTCCCTCAGCCAATATCTGCAGGACAAGCTAGCATACCGTGTTTATGTTCTTATCCCCTTCTCCTTCATCTTTAGCCCCATTAGTTTTCAAGTTTAAATACTTTCGTCCATTTACATGTCAATATTAAGACCTTTCGTGCCGTTTAGGTGTCTATTTTTTTTCCTGGCGAGCGATAGCGAGTCTGTAATTATGGAGGAACCGGCCTTCAGCCGTGACATTTCTGTACCGAAAGATAAATTTGTACATTTTTCGATAGAAAAATGTACAAGAGACAAGAAGAGCTTGGAGTGGCTTGGGTGGTGAGGTCAGATGACTTACGTGATCATTGCCTTGTAACGCTTGTTTGTAATGTGATGTGGTTTAGTGCCAGATACAATAAGTTGCATTATATTGTGTATGCAGTAGAAACTAATTGAACATTTGATCTTTAATTATTCATTTGTTCAAACAATTCTTGTAAATTACCACAATATCGATATGACTATCCACACGTGTAATATAAGTATTATACGAATAATAGATGAATAGCGGTAGCAAGTTATATAATAGTGGTGATGAGTGTGATGGTAAATTATGAATGTGATGAAGGGCAATGATGAGTGTGATGCCTAGTGATGAATGTGATGATGAATTAGTTTGATGGTAGGTAATTATAACTGACGACTGATAAAGAATGTAAGTATTGTGTTAAGAGATGAAGAGTGATAGCAATTGATGGGTACTGATGATTGTGATGCTTAATGATGAATGTTATGATGGGTAATTACTTAGTTTGATGGTAGGTAATAATAACTGACGAATGATTAAGTATGTGAGTATTGTGTTGAAGAAAAGATTAATTGTGTTGATAAGAGATGCAGAGTGGTAGCAAGTGATATTATAGTGATGATGGGTAATGATGAGTGTGATGCTAAATGATTAATGTGATGAAGGGCGTGTGTTATGGGCGTGGGAAGGTAGTAGAAGAAGAAGAAGGGAAGGGAGGTGGCTGAAGATGCTGCTGCCCTGCTCGTGGGGAGTGAGGGGGTAGCAGGGGGTAGGCCTTTCACTCATTATCTGGGTCAACGGGGAAGGCAGGGGCAGAGAGAGAGAGAGAGGGAGAGGGAGAGAGAGAGAGTTAAATGGATAGACTAAAAGAGACACAGACAGACAAGAAAAACAACAAAACAAACAAAGGGAGCTAGGTATTCTAATTATGAATAACAAATAAAATACACGTGTCATAATGAAATATAATAATAGTTAATTCAAGCGTAAGAGAGAGAGAGCGAGTGAGAGAGAAGAGAAGAGAAGAGAAGAGAAGAGAAGAGAAGAGAAGAGAAGAGACAAGAAGAGACAAGAAGAGAAGACAAGCGAGAAAGAGATGGAGAGATATGGGAAGATCAAAAGAAGTGTGAGAAATAAAGTTAAAAGTGCACCCCCAAGACTAAAGGTGTTACGTGACTTAAAACAGGTAGAGGTGAAGTGCTTAATTAAACATACACAAAGGAAAAGAGAGCAGTTTAGGGTACAGGCAAGGTAAACCATCAGGCTACATCTCCATATTTAAAATGTGTATACTTATGTCTGAGTGTAGCACCAAATGACCTCCATACACACAGGAATCACGACTTACACCATATAACAAACCGGTACCGGGTATATAATATATAATGTGTCTCACACTCTGCCTAACTATATATATATATATATATATATATTCTGACATACGGAGCCCTGTATGTTAATTTAAGAGTTAGAATTAGAGTTCAAGGAGCCAAACTACCCAAGTGGTGAAGCAGACTAGCGAGCGAACGAGCGAGTGGGCAAACCATCTCGCCCCATACCAGCTCGCCCCATACCTCGATGACCGATGCTATGACGTATGATCGACGCCAGGAGCTGTGAGTGGACGACACACCTGTTATGTGATTCGAGGAGCTATGATTGGAGCGCGCACCATCACTCGCCTCCTGATTCGTTCCTACACCATCATTGTTTGGTATATAAGACCCGAGTTGTGGGCATTCAAATCAGTCTCATTTGGAGTTGGGGAAGGTGAACTTGCAGCTGGAGGAAGACGGGGTGAAGTATTATAATGGGATTGTGACTGTCAGTCAGATTATATAAATGTGTGTTAAGTGTGTTCGGTGTAAACACTTACGTTATGTTGGTTAGTGAGATATGTGATTGGGAATTAACGTGATGTGTTTAATGTGTGTAATGTGTTTAACTATTTAATTGGGAATTAACGTGAACACTACTATTATGTGTTTAACGATTTAATTGGGAATTAACGTGAACGCTACTATTATGTGTTTAACTATTTGATTGCGAATTAACGTTAACGCTACTATTTATGTACTTAACTATTTGATTGGGAATTAACGTTAATGCTATTATTATGTACTTAACTATTTTAGTTGACTAACTTGTGGACTAAAGCAACTCTTTAAGTAATTGGGTTATGATGAAAGTAATACTATTGTTTTATATTAATACTTACGAGTTCTTTCATTTTCTTTGAATTAAGCTTACAGTGCTTAATGGTGCTTAGTACGGTGATGCTATTGTCTCTTATTAGTAATATCGCCTTAGACTAACATGGCTGTGTTAATATTACTTCTAGTGATTTCCTAAGCTGAAGAAAATTCTTTTGCTTCAAAATATTATATTTTGCTTTTCATATTATTTGAGTGAGACCTGAATCGAATCTATGAAACGATCCTGTAACTTTATTTACTCATAATCAAACCTCAATGTTACGTGGTTAAGAAATAAATTTAACTAATTATTAAATATATATCTAACTTTTTATGTGACTTTGATATTACTCCTGATGATAATAATAATATAATACTATTAACGTAAGACAAGAACCAAGAATAATTACATTAAATATAAATAAAAGGACATAGAAGAAAACTATCTATTCATTTCAAAAAGGGTAAGAGACAGAAATATTCTTACTTTAATATTTATCTTTCAAGACTTTTTATAAAATTAATAGTCCTTCTTTAGCTATAACTTATTCGGTTCATAACCATAGCCTACTAAGCTTCGGTTAAATAATAATTCTTTATAAATACTACATGACTTTAATTAGTTTCAGTATTTTTCATAATTAAAGAGTATCAGTCAATAAAGGATACTAAGTCCTAAGATCCAAAAGGAAAGGAAGCAACAACAGGAAATTATTTTATTAGATTTTACTTTTGTTTTGCCTTCAGCTGACTGATACCTTAATATATATCTCTGTGCTATCTAGATTCATCAAGTTAACCACTTGAGGATCAAGATACGTAACAGAAGAGTGGCGACCTTGCCAGGATTCGTTTCATACAGTTTCACTCAGTTTCATTAACGTTTCACTACTTAAAAACTAAATATTAATCATGCCTCAACTAATTAATGAAGAAGATGCTCGAGTTTTCATAGAATCAGAACCCACAGCCCCTGATATTGACTGTCTGTCAAAATCCGAACTGAAAGTGCTTGCCTCATATCTCCAATTAACTGTCTCAAACATGTCTAAAGTAGAGGTGGCTCAGACCATAAAAACCCACCTGTTCCCTGTAGAAGGCGGGGAGGGTGACGGAGCAGTTGGTGGGATCCCTAGTAAACCTAGCCAACTTGATGAACAATTGCCACCTGGTTTGACCGGTGATCAGGTACTGGAACTAGCCAAACTAAAAATAGAACTAGCCAGAATAAATGCCGAACAAGCCAGAGCAAATATCGAAGAAGCCAGAATAAAGACCGAACATTATCAATATCAATATCAAACGGCTCAACTAAATGTCAATACAAATGCTCCCGTAATTGCTCCCCCTTTGGGATTGACTATGACTAGTGTCATTCCACCTTTCACTGAGGATAATGTGCAGGATTTCTTTGTTTTGTTTGAGGAAGTTGCTGGAGGTATGAAGTGGACAAGAGATCAATGGCCTTTTATGTTGCAAACTGTTTTGACAGGGCAGGCTCGAGCCACGTATTTGTCAGAAGTAGCAGAAGTTAGGCAGGATTATGACAATCTCAAAGAAGCTATCTTAAAAACCTATCAATTGCAGCCTGAGGCTTACAGGCAATCTTTCCGTAAAAACCAGAAGAAAGTAGAAGAAACCCATAAGGTATTTGCCAGGACCATGACTAAAACTTTCAATCATTGGGTCAAGAGTAAGAAAGTCACAAGCTACAACGATCTGAAGGAGTTGGTCCTGTTAGAAAATTTCCTATGGAAAATTGATTCTTCTGTATCCTATCACTTAAAGGGGAAAAAGGTAGATTGTCTTGCTGACGCCGCTGACATGGCTGACACATACGTGCTCAACAACAAATTTCGTGGAAAGAAGCCCTACGATAATTCTAGCTCTAATTTTAAGTATCCAAATCACAAATCTGACCGACCCAGTCACAAGCCTATAACGTCTTCCCCAGCTAGCCAAAATAGAAATGTTCCCCCAACTAAAAATGCGACTCAGGGCAATGGTAACAGAGGTGGGCCCCAAATAAATAGTAATGCTCAAAGAGGGAACGTTCCCGTATCCCCTAAAGTATGTACTTTTTGTGGCATGAGAGGCCACCTAGCTTATCAGTGCTGGGCCAAGGAAAAAACCGAGAGATCGGGGCAGACAGTTGCCGCCGTATCTCAAATTCCATGTGTGCCTTTAATGCAGGGCTCCCGACAGAAGGAGTACCTAGCACCAAATGTTCCTTTAATGCAGGACTCCCGACAGAAGGAGTACCTAGCACCAAAAGTTCCTTTAATGCAGGACTCTCGACAGAAGGAGTACCTAGCAGCTAACGTAAATCATCTAGACAGGGGTGTAGTAGCATGTGTGGTGCAACCCACAAGGGTTAAACCAATAATAATTTCACCATCAGTGCAGGACAGTTACTGTCCCTTTATTTCATCTGGCAACGTGAGATTAAATGGTTGCATGCATGAGGTAAAAATTCTGAGAGACACAGGTTCTACTAGCACCCTCATGGTGAATCCTTACACTGAGTGCCCACCTGGCGAACCAGTTGTAATGAGAGGTGCTGGAGGCCAGTTTTATGCATACTTGGTAAAAGGCGAAATTGAATGTGAGTTACTACAGGGTGAGGCCACCATAGCTTTGTGTAGGTCCCAAGATATCCCTGTGCCTGGGGTAACACTCCTTTTGGGGAATGATGTAGCAGGTGAGAAGGTCCGACCAGACCCCATTTTGTCACTTTCCCCTGTTAACGAGCCACTAACCGGTGAGCTCGACAAGGAGTTGCCAACTGTTTTCCCTGTGTGTGCTGATAAATTAATGTCTCAAGTAGCAGTTCCCTCAGACAGAAATGTACCGAATGTAAGAGTTGATAGAAGGGATGATGAGAGTGTGAATGACGCTCCAACTGTGCCTGATGATGTGACTGAGGTGGATTTATCTGACACCTTTATGGCTCATCTTGACCCTAACGATGACCATGAAACCCCTCCAAATTGTCCTAGTGGCCTGGTAGAGCTACAGAGAGATGATCGTGAATGCAAGGAGTTAGCTGCCAGGTCCGTGAGTGAAGAGGAATGTGAGAAGGAGGGTGGTGAATGTTTCTACCTCAAAGGAGGAGTATTGTGGCGAAGATGGAGACCGCCACACAGACCAATCGATGACGGGGCTTGGGACGTCCATCAAGTAGTAGTCCCCAAACCTTGTCGTAGAGATATAATGGAAATGGCACATTGTATACCATTGGCAGGACACCTAGGTGTGAGAAAAACTCTAGACAGAATCAGATCCCACTTTTACTGGCCAGGAATGCGTGCAGATGTAGTGGAGTGTTGTAGAGTGTGTCACACTTGCCAGATGACAGGAAAACCCAATCAGAAGGTGCCTGTACATCCTCTGGTGCCCTTGCCCGTTTTCGAGAATCCTTTTACTCGGGTGGTAGTGGACATTGTAGGCCCATTGCCTAAGACTTCCCAAGGTAACATTTATTTATTAACTATCATGGACATGGCAACTCGCTACCCAGAGGCTATACCCTTAAGGACTACCTCTGCTCCAACTGTAATCAAGGAACTGCTCAAATTTTTCACCAGAATGGGTTTCCCCCATGAGGTGCAAAGTGATCAAGGAACTAATTTTACCTCTAACATTTTCCAGCAGTCCCTGAAGGAGTTGGGTATCGAGCATGTAAAGTCTAGCACCTACCACCCAGAGAGTCAAGGGGTTCTCGAACGATATCATCAGACATTAAAGGGAATGTTACGTAAGTATTGTACAGAGACCGGAGTTGAGTGGGATAAGGGGGTACCTTTTCTTTTATTTGCTACTCGTGAGGTTCCAACTGAATCCCTGGGTTTTTCCCCTAATGAGCTAGTTTTCGGTCACCAGGTAAGAGGTCCTTTGCAACTATTGCAGGATAGCCTAGTTGGCCAGGAGGGGAACCAAAACCTCCTCAAGTATGTTTCAGATTTCAAAACCCGGCTGAGATCCTCATGTGAGTTTGCCGCTCAAAACTTGACCGTGGCTAAAAGCTCCATGAAAAAATGGTATGACAGAAAAGCCCGTGAGAGGGAGTTTAAGCCCGGTGATGAGGTTTTGGTCCTGCTCCCCCTTTTTGGCCAACCTTTATCTGCCAAATTCAGGGGCCCATATAAGATCATTCGGTGGGTGAGCATTACCGATTATCTAGTAACTACCCCAGACAGGAGAAAGCCCACGCAAGTATTCCATATAAATATGTTGAAGCCCTACCATAGGTCCCCTGATTCCTCTCTTCCAGATTCTCCCACTGTGGCAGTGAATGTCAGGACCTGTGGGCAGCCTGGTGCGGACAAAGTCTTCAGTTCTCTTACTGATCCGCAACAGACTGTTCCAGAGCCTGAAGGTATCCATGCAGACTTTGACTTGTCATGTAGCCTATCCAACTTTCAGTATAATTCAGTGGCTTTGAGGGAATTACCATCTAAACTATGTCATCTTCCCTCTGATCAAGCGAACCAACTAATCTCTGTTTTATCTCAGTCTCCCAATGTGTTCCGTGATACTCCAGGGCTCACTTCTTTGGCCGTGCACGACATCGACGTAGGGGATGCAACTCCCATTAAACTATCCCCCTACCGTGTCTCACCACAACGCAGGAGTATACTGCAGGTCGAGCTTGACTTAATTTTTTCAAACCAGCTGATCTCAAGGGCCTTCAGCCAGTGGAGTAGTCCGGTCATACTTGTGTCAAAGCCAGACGGGAGCCATAGGTTTTGTAGGGTCTATAGGCAAGTCAATGCTGTCATAAAGAACGATACCTACCCACTGCCACGGATCAAAGATTGCATTTACCAGGTTGGCCTCATGCAGCAGTAAGTATAATTTAATGAGAGGATTTTGGCAATTAGCTCTCCCTTGTAGCGAGGTAAATGTCATGCTTTTGTAGTGCGCTTTTAAGCCTTCAGCTGTGAGATGCCTTGCAGTTCGAATAACGCTCCAGCTACGTTCCGGCTATGTTCTGATGTGGTACCTGGAGACGTTGCCTACTTTGGGTGATATCCTTCTTATATCCTCATTTATAATCTTGCTGTTGCCAATCTGGTGGTGAATCTATTTATGTATTATGTTTAACATTATGTACTATACTCCTTAAACTCTTTTCTAGGGGGGAGGTCTGACATACGGAGCCCTGTATGTTAATTTAAGAGTTAGAATTAGAGTTCAAGGAGCCAAACTACCCAAGTGGTGAAGCAGACTAGCGAGCGAACGAGCGAGTGGGCAAACCATCTCGCCCCATACCTCGATGACCGATGCTATGACGTATGATCGACGCCAGGAGCTGTGAGTGGACGACACACCTGTTATGTGATTCGAGGAGCTATGATTGGAGCGCGCACCATCACTCGCCTCCTGATTCGTTCCTACACCATCATTGTTTGGTATATAAGACCCGAGTTGTGGGCATTCAAATCAGTCTCATTTGGAGTTGGGGAAGGTGAACTTGCAGCTGGAGGAAGACGGGGTGAAGTATTATAATGGGATTGTGACTGTCAGTCAGATTATATAAATGTGTGTTAAGTGTGTTCGGTGTAAACACTTACGTTATGTTGGTTAGTGAGATATGTGATTGGGAATTAACGTGATGTGTTTAATGTGTGTAATGTGTTTAACTATTTAATTGGGAATTAACGTGAACACTACTATTATGTGTTTAACGATTTAATTGGGAATTAACGTGAACGCTACTATTATGTGTTTAACTATTTGATTGCGAATTAACGTTAACGCTACTATTTATGTACTTAACTATTTGATTGGGAATTAACGTTAATGCTATTATTATGTACTTAACTATTTTAGTTGACTAACTTGTGGACTAAAGCAACTCTTTAAGTAATTGGGTTATGATGAAAGTAATACTATTGTTTTATATTAATACTTACGAGTTCTTTCATTTTCTTTGAATTAAGCTTACAGTGCTTAATGGTGCTTAGTACGGTGATGCTATTGTCTCTTATTAGTAATATCGCCTTAGACTAACATGGCTGTGTTAATATTACTTCTAGTGATTTCCTAAGCTGAAGAAAATTCTTTTGCTTCAAAATATTATTTTGCTTTTCATATTATTTGAGTGAGACCTGAATCGAATCTATGAAACGATCCTGTAACTTTATTTACTCATAATCAAACCTCAATGTTACGTGGTTAAGAAATAAATTTAACTAATTATTAAATATATATCTAACTTTTTATGTGACTTTGATATTACTCCTGATGATAATAATAATATAATACTATTAACGTAAGACAAGAACCAAGAATAATTACATTAAATATAAATAAAAGGACATAGAAGAAAACTATCTATTCATTTCAAAAAGGGTAAGAGACAGAAATATTCTTACTTTAATATTTATCTTTCAAGACTTTTTATAAAATTAATAGTCCTTCTTTAGCTATAACTTATTCGGTTCATAACCATAGCCTACTAAGCTTCGGTTAAATAATAATTCTTTATAAATACTACATGACTTTAATTAGTTTCAGTATTTTTCATAATTAAAGAGTATCAGTCAATAAAGGATACTAAGTCCTAAGATCCAAAAGGAAAGGAAGCAACAACAGGAAATTATTTTATTAGATTTTACTTTTGTTTTGCCTTCAGCTGACTGATACCTTAATATATATCTCTGTGCTATCTAGATTCATCAAGTTAACCACTTGAGGATCAAGATACGTAACAATATATATATATTTCTATCTATCTATCTATCTATCTATATCTAACTATATCTATCTACCTATCTATCTAGCTTTTATATATTTATCTAACTCTCTCTTACCTATCTATCTATCTAATCAATCTATCTGAGATCACACAAGGAAAGGTTTGTTTATGAGTTGTATTATGTTAAATTAAGAACTAAAAGTAAAGCTGATAGTTGTGCTTTATATGTCTATTCATCTTGATTTGTATTTGAGGGATGGAATTTTCAAAATTCAATTAAAAAAGTGTGTTGTCACAAAGTACATCATAGTTACATTCCACATAGTTATACAAACAATATCTACAATGAGACAATTAGGAACTGATACCAACCATCATATATGTCCCACAGCAATATATTACTCAAATATAAATTGGTCAACAAAACAAAAACTAGTGCTCAAAAAAGAGAACCTTAATACTAACGGAAACATTACTACTAACTACAAACAATAGAGATATTAATTAATTATATCCACATATAATATTTCTATATGAATACCAGAGAAACGGGCAATTAATATAACATTATTTGTGTTGTAAGAATTGTATATAATGTTCCTGTTTGTTGTTTTGTTTTCTGTAATATAGTTTTACTCCCGAAATATAATTATATTTAGCTTAGGATTGACTTCTTGAATTAAAATAATTAGATTTAATTATTTCAATCTGATGTCCAATTATCTTAATCATTAGTATTTGTATAGATATTATTTGTTTTATTATTATTATTATTATAATTATTAATATTAGTATTGTTATTATAATTATTATTAGTATTATGATAATATTAATAATACTACTAATAATAATACATAATAGTGCTGGATGTGGGCTAAAGGCTCAAGGCAACAGTAGGTGGATATTTCGTTTGGATTTGTGATATTCTGTTCTCTTACAATGAATGGGAAAATAATTAGCCACCTTAATTGATCAAAGTGGAATTGAAAGTGGGTAATGAAAGTGATTTTGAAAGTGGGTATTTAAAGTTGTTTTGAAAGTAGGTATTGAAAGTGGTGTTGCAAGTAGGTATTGAAAGTGGTTTTGAAAGTTTACAATATGATGACGTTTTGCTTATGAACGCATATTATTACATGAGAGATTGTAAACACCAATGGAGCAGGGCAATACCCAGGGGAGGCCTCATAGGCGTGTGATAAGGAGTTGCTGGAACACCTGCCTCATGTTTCTGGCTTCCCTCACTGTTTATGTTTGTATCTCACTTACACAGAGAGTAATCCAGCTAGCTCTCACAAACACTTCCTTCTACTATTCATTTCACTACACTAAACACTTCTTTCAAACAGGCCTACACCAAATATAGATTTTTTTTTCACTCTTTCAACATAGGGGGGACACTCGTTTTAGGAAGTCTTGCCTTTTGTCTCCTTCATACACATATAACGCTCTTAATGAATTTGAAATATTTTCATCGTGCTTATGCAATCATGATATAGTTTATCATTCAACACAGAAGCTCGTAGAAGAGAGAGAGAGAGAGAGAGAGAGAGAGAGAGAGAGAGAGAATGAGAGCGTGTGCGATAAAGGGAGATGAAGGGAGATAAACCTCGTGTATACCTTTCCATGTACGCGTGCTCGTGACTGTGTGCTTGTCCGTGTACGTACTAATATAGCCACCCCCTCATGTAAGCGACCTGCTGACCGTCTCCAAACATTAAAGCCCCCCCCCCCCCTAGAGACCATATAGTAACAGAGATCGGCCAACCTCCGCCATTTTGGTGCCACTGGTGTCATTACCCTCTGTTTATGGGAGGTACCTGCTTTTTTTGTCTCTTTCCCTCCTTTTCTCTCTTTCTCTGGTTTGTATCCTTTCGGCCCCATTCAGCCAAATGTTTTAAGACGTTTATCCCCATCCAGGTGGCGATCGATAGCGAGCCAGCATTGTATGGACAAATCCGGCTTCGCCGAAGAAATGTTTCTATCACAAAATGTACAAATTTAGCTTGCTCGCTTGACCAGCTTGACCAGGAAAATATTGACACCTGGATGGGGGTAAACGTCTTAGAACAGTAGGCTGAATGGGGCCGAATGGATACAAGCCAAAGAGAGAGGGAGAGAAAGAGATAAAAAGCGAGGAGGGCTCCCTTAAGGGGACGTTATTTCATTTGTATAATTTTATGTATTTCTTAATATTACGAGAAAAAGATGGCCAGTCTTGCTTACTATAGAATCTCTAAAGCCCCCTCCCGAGTCCCAAATCAGGAAAGGCAGGGCCCGGTTGAGACATATTCTTACTTTTACTTTCCAAATTCAGAACTCTCCCGTATAATTATTTCCGGCCGTTGATACCGTGAGAAGTTGCTTACATTTCGTATGTTAGCTATAAATGTTGTTATATTATTATGCAAAAAGTATATCAATTAGGCAGCAACAACATACAACATCATAATAATAATAATAATAACAATTGTAAAAATAATAATAATAATAATAATAATAATAATAATAACAATTGTAATAATAATATTTACAATAATGATAATTGAAATTATGTATTATTATTATTATTATTATTATTATTATTAGTACGGTTCATTGTCAACTAACCTTTTAATAAGCCACTGTAAAGATCAGCGTTAATTAATGAGGTGGGTGGCATATAATCGTGATCAATGAGCTAATATTAATGACCCAAGAGTTCCAGGTTTTTTTTTTTTTTTTTTTTTTAAGAGACAATGAACGGAGGAAGGAAAAACACAGATAAAACAAAAAGGTCCATGTGCCTAAAGGCATCCTCCATTCATAAAATGTTTGTAACAACTGGATTTAAACATTTGTTGATTGTAAGTTTGTGGAAAGCAATTCGAGGGAAGTGAATTCCAAAGAGTAGTAGCTCTGGGGATAAATGAATTCTGATAAGCAGAAGTTCTGCATTGTGGAGGAGAAAGTGTAAATTCATGGGCGCTCTCAGCTGCCCTAGTTCTACGGGGAAAGATGTGAAGAGGCGGCACAATTGAAGCAAGTTCCTCGGAACAATTGCTGTGAAAATATCTGTAGAATAATGCAAGGGATGCAACGTTTCTTCGTATGGCTAATGTAGGAAGGTCCTGTGTGATTGCAGGGTTATTGATTAATCTAATAGCTTTATTTTGAATTTTGTCCAACTGCCTCAATGCAACCACTCCACTTCCACCCCACAGAGGTGAACAGTAATCCATCTGAGAGCGCACATGACTTTTATATATTATGGCCAACTGCTCGTCAGTGAAGAATTCTCGAACTCTGTACAGGAGTCCCAGTTTTTTAGAGGCATTCTTAGCAATGCTTCTAACATAATGTGTCCAGCTCAAGTTAGTAGTTAATGTTACACCGAGAATGTCAATACTAGGGGAAGTGGGAATATTTACATCATTAAAAAATATATGGGAGTCAGTGAGATTCTGTCGGTTAGAAAATTGAATGTACTTGGTTTTCTGTGCATTAAAGGAAACTAGATTCTCTTGTCCCCATTCATTAATTCTAGAAAGGTCCCGGTTCAGAGAAATTGCAGTGTTTATTTTTGAATTTATAAGATCGGGTTGGGTGAAAGAATTGGTAAATGTGAAGGAACTGTGGAGTGTTGAGTCATCTGCGTAGGAATGTATTGGATTATGAGTGGTAGATATGAGATCATTGATATGAATGAGGAACAGAGTTGGGGCCAAAACTGATCCCTGGGGAACACCAGCATTTATTGAGTGAAATTGAGAATAAAGGCCATCTACCATTACACGTATTTTTCTGTTATGAAGATAAGAAGAAATTAGTGGAACTAATGATGCAAGGCCGTAGTGTGACATCTTCGACAATAAGGATTGATGCCAGACTCTATCAAATGCCTTTGATATATCCAGTGCTATTGTATGTGTTTCACCATGTTGGTCTGTAGCTTGGTTGATTTGATGCGTAAGAAGGCAAAGAATGTCTGCAGTTGATCGACATCGTCTAAAACCATATTGCCTATCACTGATTAATTTATTATTCTCCAGATGCTTAATTATGTGATTATTTAATATTATTTCAAAAACTTTGCCAAGAGTGGAAGTTATAGCTATTGGTCTGTAGTTTGATGGATCTGAAGAGGCACCTTTTTTAGGAACTGGATGGATGTTTGCTTCTTTCCAGGGTACTGGGAAGCATGAGGTATGAGTACACAGACGGAAAAATTTTGCCAATACAGGAGCGAGCACCAAGGAGCAATTCTTAAGTACTATTGGAGGAATTTCATCTGGACCAGGAGCCTTATCTACTGAGAGATTCTGCAAAATAGTTTTGACATGTCTGGTGTGGATCTTAAGTGAGGGAATTTCAGGTGAATTAAAATTAAGTACAGGGACATCTTGATTTATTTCATCTAAGGTTGAGTTGGTGGAGAAAATATCTGCAAGAAGGTTAGCTTTACCTCGTGGGTCACTTACAAGATTGCCAGTCGGAGATTTTAATGGTGGAATGGATGAAGCAGTAGTGAAGTTGGATTTGAATGAGTTAAGAGTAGACCAAAATATTTTGTTATCATTTGGATTATTTAGAAGTTTATTTGCCTGCTTATGGAGAAAGTTTGATTTAGTTAGGTTTAATACAGTTTTGGCATGATTTCTGATGTTTCTAAAGTAATTAAAGGCTTCATGTGTTTTTGATCTTGTGTATGCATTGTAGGCTATTGCTTTTTGTTCAGTTACTCTAGCACAATTATGGTCAAACCATTTAGGTGAATTAGATCTTTTACTGTACTTTTGATGAGGAATAAAAGTTTCCATTCCAATTTTTACAAAATCTTGTATGTGGCTCAAGGTGGAGTGTGCATCATCAGAAAAGAAAGAGGTCCAGGGAATATCAATAAAGAAACCTTGAAGACCCTCCCAGTCTGCCCTATCGTAATGCCATTTAGTCACCAAAACAGGTTCAGAGTGGGAAGGTGTGGTAGGTGATAGACAGGTGGCCTGTATCAGACAGTGATCAGAAGATCCAAGTGGGGACCTCACTGTAACATCATAATTTTCTGAATTGGTTGTTAAAAATAAGTCCAGTAGGTGGGAATTATGATTAGGATTATCTGGTACACGGGTGGGTTGGTTGACTAGTTGAATGAGATTAAATGAGTCTGCAAAGTAGTGTCATTAGAGCGGAGGATTACATTAAGGGGGGGATGGGCTGTTTTTTCTGGCCCCCTTCTCCCTCGTGTTTAGCCCCTTTATTGTTTTGTTAGATTTTAAGACGTTTGGCCCATTAGTTTGGCGGTTATAAGACTTTACGTCCCATTGCTTTGTCAATATTAAGATCTGTTGTGCCATTTAGGTGTCGAGGTTTTCCTGGCGAGCGATAGCGAGCCTGTAATTTTAAGAGGAATCGGCCTTCGGCCGGGACATTTTTCTACCGAAAAATGTACAAATTTATCTTAAAAGGGGGTGTAGGGGGTGTTTTTTAGAACTTGATGGAGGTATTGGGCGGAAACTAAATACAATGAGCAAGTGAATACGCCCATGGATAAAAAAACACCATCTGAGGAAGAGCACTTTATTGACAACGTTTCGCAGATAGCTCCATCAGGTCACTGCGAAACGTTGTCAATGAAGTGCTCTTCCTCAGATGGTGTTTTTTATCCATTCTGTCTACTTTTCAAGTACCACTCAACAAATACGCCCATCTTCCCTTAACACTATCTGGTGGGACGTCTTGAGGTTATTATGATTATTTGTTTAATTATTCTGGGGGTTTTCATTGATCCTGTCATTTGCGGACAAGGTATTAATTAGTTTTCTCCCTAGACTAAGAAAACGCCTCCCCATACCCCTTTCGTGCCTATTAACCCGTACAGTACCGGTCGTGTCCTTTTCATCATATGCTGGCAACTATTAGACAAATTTATTTAGCCTAGGAAGGATTTCTACACATTTAACCCATTGGCAGCGGGAAACGTAGCACTACGTTTTGGCAAATTACAGCAATTTACAGGCTTTAAAAGCCTGTAAAAGCGGTAGAAATTGAATGTCAGTGGGCGGGACCGCGAGGGGCCCACCTCCGACAGTCAGCACGTCCGTCCGTGCACTGAGGCAAACTGAGGTCCCAGACCCGGGTCTCAGCAGTGCTGCCAAAGGCAAAAAAGCGCTACATTGCAAATAAATTGCAAGTTTTCCCCAATGTCTATGGTAGCGCTGCAGGTGAAACCCGCGAGCTATAAAGCTCATTCTAGTGTCATTTTGAAGATATTTTCGTCTAGTTTTCAGCAGAATACATTTTATTTCATGCAGACACTTTATTAATCATTCAGGAGTGCCTGAATATGCCCTAAATAATTCAGGGGTGCCTGAATATGCCCTAAATAGCCCAAATATGCCCGCAGAGAAAGGGTTAAAGATTATAGACTATTTCAATTTATCCTTTTAGCTGCCATATGTCCTTCCTAAGCTTCACAGAATCGTCTAAATGTAGCTTAAATCAAATAAACGACGTTGCCGGTACATAATGGGTTAATAACGCCGCCCAGTCCCCTTTGAAGCTAAATATGTACATTTTTCGGTAGAGAAATGTCATGGTCGAAGGCCGGCTTCTCCTAAATTGTAGGCTCGCTATTGCTCACCCAGTAAAATTTGAAACCTGAATGGGGTAAAGCTCTTATAATTAGCATACACACACACACACGCTAAACCCACTTCACACCGACAAACACTAAAAACACACACACACACACACCTCTCACTACACACCTACCACACACACACCCAAAATCCACCACTCCTACTTCACACCTACAACATACCCACCCACACCCTCACACACATTTCACTCAAAACACACACACTTACACACCTCTCTCACTCCACACATTCACCCTATATCCACCACAACTACCACACATCCTCACACACACTCCATCCACTCACCACCCACACCTACCACGAAAAAAAAACACCCACACACCAAGCACAATCCACCCCTAACCCACCACACCTTTCCTTCCACCTTGACCCACCCCTTCCACCGTTCTCCCTTCACATCTTCACCCCATTCACACACACCCCACACACTCACCCCACTTCACGGCAGATGTTCAGTGTTGCTCATTTACTTAAGTCGGGGCTTCTCACGCTCCAGCCTTCTATTACGTTTTCTTTTTTTTACTGTCATCATTAATTTTATTTTTGTTTTGTTTACATTTGCACGTTTTCTATGCTCGTTTCATCTCTGCATTCACATTTTCAGTGTCTATTATATTATTTGTTTAATCTTCTTAATTTTGAAGGTGTTTGGTGTTAGGAGTGAAATTAATTCGTGAAGATTAACTTTACGTATTTTTCTTTATTTTTATCTTCTTACTTTTGACTCTTTACATTGTTCTTTTGTTATGTCTATTAATCCTTTTTAAGGGTTTAGGGAGGGGGGGTTCCTCCCTAGACCTCTATGAAGCTGGAAAACCCCCGCACACACACAAGACTCTCTCTCTCTCTCTCTCTCTCTCTCTCTCTCTCTCTCTCTCTCTCTCTCTCTCTCTCTCTCTCTCTCTCTCTCTCTCTCTCTCTCTCTCTCTCTCGATCCCGATCCCCCGTTGATAATCCATCTACTTAGCTACTAAATTCTGTCACTTTTTCCTTACATCATCCCCATTAAAGCCAGTCACACGGGCATCTTTAAGGGGGTGGGGTTTATAATATAGGTCGAGTTCAAAACAAAAAAAAATCAATCCCCCAAGATCCCATTTCTAGATATATTTGTATATTTTGTCGGTAGAAAAATTTCTTCCTCCTACATTACAGGCTTCCTATCGCTCGCCAGAAAAAAAAACACACCTAGGACTAAATGGCACAAAAGGTCTTAATATTGACAAAGAAATGGGGTGAACGTCATATAATCGCCAAACTAATGGGCCGAATGTTTTACAATCTGAAAACAAATTGGGTTAACATGAGGGAGAAGGTCGACCAGAAAATCCAACCAATCCCCCTTAAGCCAGTTTCATTTATTCCCAGACGTCTTATTCCTTGAGGGGGTGGCCACAAATGAATCGTCCCCATGCTCCTCTGTTATGTCATCCAACGTCTCTCCTCCCACCTATCTCTATTTTCACTCCTATGCCTCTCAAAGCCATCCCTCCATCTTATTCTTGGTCTGCCTCTTCTTCTTTGACCTTCCACCTCACTCTCATACATTCTGTCATTCTCTCACTCACCATACACTCCACATGAAACAACCACCCCAAGGTTGTTCCTATTTACTCTTCCCACCACATGAACATCCACACCACATTCCTTCCACTCTCTCCACACTCAACTCTTCAATCTACTCCCTCACACTCCACACTCAACTCTTAAATATACTCCCTCTCACTCCACATTCTACTCTTCAATCTAGTTCCCCTCACTCCACACTCAACTCTTTAATCTACTCCCTCTCACTCCATATTCAACTCTTTAATATACTCCCTCTCACTCCACAATTAACTCCTCAATCCCCTCCTCTCACTCCACACTCAACTCTATAATATCCTCCCTCTCACTCCAAACTCAGCTCTTCAATCTACTTCCTCTCACTCCACACTCAACTCCCTCTCACTCACGCTCAACTCCTCAATATACTCCCTCTCACTCCACACGCAACTCTTCAAGCTACTCCCCCAGCCCCCTCGTTCCACCTCGGGTTCATAATAGCAGAGCAATATTACAAAGGGAATCAATTTATCGGTGGGTCTGATAGCTATATGATCTTGGGGTATGAATAGCTGAAATTAGTAGTGTGTGTGTGTGTGTGTGTGTGTGTGTGTGATGGCATTATTAATTTTCACAGAAGTTACCCCTAAAAGTAGGGTACGTATGATGAAAGTCAGTAAAGATTCGCATCAATTTTTGGTAAGTTTAGAGAGCGATCTGAAGCTAATATACTAACCGAAATTCCCATGGACGAAAACGTAACTTCCATCCAACTTCATTGGCTGGGGAGAGTTACCCCTTACACTAGCGGTGCCGTCCTTTGATCTTTACTCTGGCTACTATTAGACGATTATATTATGTTTAAATAGAGCCTCCAGCAATTAACAGGCTTCGAACTATCTCACTTAACCTTTTTAGCTACCACAGATCCTTCTTAAACTGCACAAAAGCGTCCAATTATAGGTTGAATAATATTAAACAGACGTCGCCAGTACAGAAAGGGTTAAAGAAAGAGTCCAGGCCGTGAGAGAACCAGAGCAGGGCAGCCAGCAGGAGAAACAGAGCACAGCAAGATCAAAAGACACGCAATCAGAGAAAGCAAACAGGCGGAAGAAAGAAAACTCACAAAAAACGCGCCGAAAAAAAGGCAACCTCCCTGCGAAAAAGTACCATAAGGTCTGATTAAGACGCGGGGAGGTGAGGAGATTACCTGGTGTCACGGGCCGAGTATACCCCAGGCTCAGTACAACCCGCGAGGCCTCTGTGGGGAACGTTTTGTGTGGCCATCTGGGTATAGTCACCATTTTGTCTACTTGTTGTTCTATGTACATGAAGGAGACAAAAGGCAGAGATGCCCGTAACAAGTGTCCCCCTTAACGTTGAAAGAGTGATAGAGCCAAAATCAAGGCACGTTAGAGGTAATTTGGGTGTGTTTGAAAGAAGTGCGGTGTGCTTGTTAAGTGGAGTGAAATGAATAGGAGGAGGTGTTTGTGAGAGTTAGCTGGATCACTCTTTGTAGGTGAGGCACACATAGAAACAGCAGGGGAAGCCTGGCAAATGAAACAGGAGTTCCAACAACTCCTTATCCATAGACTACGCCTTATCATATGCCTAAGAGGCCTCCCTTGGATACAGCCCAGCTAAATTAGTACCAACGATCTCTCCAACTGAAATTTATTGTATTTTGTTCAGACGTTTTATCCCGTGTCTCTTCGCCCACGCCAGAAATGCTTTATCTTTACTTATAAACTCGTTTAGGATACATTAGGTTAGTGTATTTACACTTAAGTTTAGAATACAATTTCAATAGGTTGGACCATGCTTGATGGGAACGAAATGACTAGGAGCCTAGGAGTGAAAATGAGTGTACCTGAAAAAATCCTAAACCCATTATGCTATTTTCTGATACGTCAGCTTCTATTGGTATACTTCACGAAACGTTACAGGAGAGGATTAATATTTATATAATAGTAACTCCCATAACATTAGGCTATTGACCCTAATAACACCTGCAGTTCCTCGTCTACCATCCTGCTCATATATTGACAGATCTCAACTGTACACTACCGTTTGACGACAATTATAGACCGTGCATTATAGGTAGGCCAGCAATTTGTAACTCAAAAAGGGCTAGAGCAAATGGGCTGTAAATGTCCACACCTATTGCCTGGCTGATTCATTCATTATAGGTAGGCCAGAAATCGTGAACCCCAATTTCTATAACTCAAAAAGGGCTGGAACAAAGGGGCTGTATATTTCCACACCTATTCACTGGCTGACTCTTCCCAAATGGTATAGATTCATATTATCATCACCTCATTAACTCGCAAACAAACCTAATTAATGGAATCAATGAAACTAATGAATACATGTTATTATAATAGCTCGATTACTGTAGTCGTGTGTGAGTTATGAGAGGTTGGGGTCGGGATTATTGGCCTACTTACTACGTATATTGAACAGGATGTATAGTCTATTTATTTTAAGCTGGCGAGAATTAGACCTTTCCTCATCTTAATATCTCAGTTAATACAACTGTTTCATAGCTAAATATGTTGGTAAATGTGAAAACTTAGCATTAATATGATACAGAGAGATAGCAGCCAAGTGTGATAACCCTTTTCAAGGGAGGTTTTTAGCTTGCTCCCTAGACCACTATCAAGCTTTAAGAATACACCACCAAGACCCCCCTTCAAAATAAACGTGTACGATTATCGGCAGAAAATATTTCCCGGCTGAAGGCCGGCTCCTCCTAAGTTGCAGGCTCGCTTTCGCTCGCCAGGAATACATAGACACCCAAGTGGCACAAAATGTCTTAACATTGACAGAGATGAGGCGAAATGCCTTAAAATCGCCAAACTAATCAGACAAACGGCTTAAAATATCAAAACTAATGGGGCTAAGCATGAGGGACAAGGAGTCCGGAAAAACCACCCTTTTAATGAAATGTGTGTAAGTAGGATGTGTGAGCCCAGGGGTTGGCTTGGACCGGCAGTTCGTGACATCTGGGGGTTGTGACTGGGCTGGGGGAGGGGGGACTGACCTGTAATTAACCTGAGCTTCACCTGTCCGTGTGTTGCAGGCCCAGGTGCTTGATTGCCGGGTGCAGGTGACGCCCGCTGCGTGCAACAATGCTCAAAGGGGGGGGAGGGGTATCATTTGCGATTATGCTGTAAATGCTTGGGCTAGGTTATGTCACATTAGGATTATGATGTGAATGTTTGGGCTAGGTTATGTTATGTCATTTATGATTATGCTGTGAATGTTTGGGCTAGGTTATGTCATTTACGATTATGTTGTTAAGTTATTTAATTTATTTACTATTATGCTTTGAATGCTTGGGCTAGGTTATGTCACTTATGATTATACTGTGAATTCTTGTGATAGGTTATGTCCTTTACGGTTATGTTAGGTTATTTAATTTATTTACGATTATGCTGTGAATGCTAGGGCTTGGTTATGTCATATATGATTATGCTGTAAATGCTTTGGTTAGGTTATGTAATTTATTTAAGATTATGCTGTAAATGCT
Organism: Paralithodes platypus; assembly: GCA_032716605.1. NCBI lineage: Eukaryota > Metazoa > Arthropoda > Malacostraca > Decapoda > Lithodidae > Paralithodes > Paralithodes platypus. Next base: position 48,895,996 of record CM064519.1, on the reverse strand, counting down.
TGGGCTAGGTTATGTCATTTATTTAAAATTATGCTGTTAATATTTGGGCTAGGTTATAATAAGTAATCCAGAGATCGTGGACCCTAACCTCTGTTAACTCAAAAAGGGCTACAGCAAATGGGGCAGGGCAGTGGCTATGTGAATAATTTAATATTACGCTATAAATGCTTGGGCTAGAGTATGTCACTATTTTGGACACATACAGTATATGCAGCCGTGATTTAATGTGTTTCTTATGGTAGCATATGTGGTATATCTATAAGATTATCAATAATCTATAAATATATTATCCAAATATTTATATTCTTATAAATTTGCAGTTGCCTAAACCAGTTTTGTTGCATCATGTGTACTCTCGTCTCGTCCCTGTTAAGCTTGTTATATATATATATATATATATATATATATATATATATATATATATATATATATATATATATATATATATATATGGATAGATAAATGAATACATAAATAGATAGATACTGTAGTGTGTGTGTGTGTGTACTTGTGTTGATGTGTGTATGTGTCTTTGTATGTGTATATGTATGTGTGTATGTTTGTGTGTCTGGAGAGAGAAAGAGAGAGAGAATAAGTAACTTTATTTATCTTCGTCCACACATTTTGCCTCCCCTCCCATGTCCCAAGTAAGCAGTAACCTATGCTAAATAATCGTATGTGTGCAGTAAGTTAGAATGTGGTTATCAGAGGGGGCATCACTTGCTTGGGTCGGGTCACGTTGGCTGCTCCGGGCCTAACCTCACTCCAGTACACTATCACACACAGTTTTGAACTTTTAGCAAAACAATATTATGAAATGATGGATGAAAAAAGATTATGTTTATTCAAAATTATGGCCTCTAATACTATTGCTTTAGTAATTTGCTATATTTTCTATGTGTCACCACAGCCCTTTCAGTTGCACAAAAGTTACATGTCTACAAAGGTACGAAGGTTTACACGACTAGATATAAATATGAAACTGATTACCCTCCGTGATGACTACCATAACTTCAGAAATAGCCATTATTCTTCCTAGTAGCTGTCACCACAACCACCTCTGCGTTATTTATTCATTCGGATTCTACAATTCCAATAAATCCGCTGCTAATTTGTTTTCGCGTGACATCGAGTTAAATCATGTTCTCATTTGTAAGGTTTACTATTTCAATTACCCCTTTCTTTTGCTGAGCTTTTAAGAAACTAAATGATAATCAGTTATTTACACAAATTAATACTTATTCCCTTAATCTCCGTTCGATATGTGATAGACGAAACACTTTCCACATGTACAAAAATTAAGCCTCGACAGATACCACTTTATAATTCCAGAGATTGGATAAATTTCGTCATGTTTTGTCGCTGTGTTATTCAAAACATTAGGAACACTGAATAATTAACTAATTCTATCACTGACTAATTTTAACACTGACCAAGTATAGCAGTTTCTACGAAAAACTTATATCACCATGAAAACATTAACACCTTAACACACCGTTTTCTAAAAGCACAATATTCTAACCATACATCGTTGGAATTATTCAAAAGTGTAGGCTACACGTAATCTGTTATCAATAAGTTAGTAGTTTATATCGGTCACACTTTTTGAAATATACACTTGTAAGAATATCTTATTTTAACATATAATTATGAGAGGATTGTTATGAGGTCTATATAATAAAATAGTAATCGATAAGCTCAACTTCTGTCTATCTCCATTTTCTGTTCATCGTAGTAGCTTCTTAACCCTTTGACGATCATGACATATTTTGAGTACCGGTATATTCTGGCTATCAGTAGACGATATTATACAGCTTAGGACGGATGTGTGGGATTTGTAAGGGTAAAGGCTATCTCAAATACCCCTCTAACTTCCATATTCCCTTCCAAATCTGAATACAATCGTCTAATAATAGCCAGAAAATAGTAGAGAAATGCGTCATGGTATTTTGTAAGGGGTTAAGAGAATACAGGCTCATCTACCACCCCTCGACATGAATACAATAGATCATAAAAAAAAAAAAAACTATTGTCCCAACCTATTTACACCAACATGCGAGTTCCCCACAATCTGAATATAATCTTCTAATAATAACCAAAACATTGAAGATAAATGCGTCATGGTCCTATCTTGAATGAATACAGTAGATCATCAGAATACAGTAGATTAGATCATCAGAACCCCAACCTATTTACCTGCAAGTCCCCCACCCTCTACATATCGCCCGGGGTGGTGGTGGGAGAGGAAGATAGATGGGTGATGCACGTAGGATGGCTTGATTATTATTGGTTGAGGAGTGAATAATAAGTGAATGAGGGAGATAACAGAGGCTGCTGATGGAATGAAGATGGATGGTTGATGGATGGTTGGGATGAAGGAGCACAGGGGTTAATGGGGAGCAGGCAGGGAAGGGTACATTATGGTACATGTATATCCCGCGGTACCGTGGAGCATTAACCTCTTCAGTAATATATCCTGTTCCAAATAAATAGGCCAACACTCCTGACCATTAACCTCTATAACTCACAAGTGACTAGAGTATTCTAGCTAACATTTCTACCATTTGGGAAGGGTGAACCAGGGAATAGGTGTGACATTTACAGCCCATTTGCCCTAGCCCTTTTTTAGTTATAGAGGTTAGGGTTCACGATTTCTGGCCTACCTATTAGAAACAAGGTATAGGACGCCATATTATGTTAATGTCTTCTGGCTGTCATTAGACAATATGCTTCAGCATAGGAAAGGCTGTATCAGTAATGGTATATTTAATACAAATAACCTCGAGTAACTCCTGTAATGCAGTGGGGGGTTTTCTGGCTACCAATATATAATTACATAACACTAAGAAATTCCTCCTGTATTCAAAGGCTTAAGCAGGATATTCTCACTGTTGTGTTATGAAAGTGTAACATTTATCAGCCTCAAGATCAAGAACAAATAACAAATTCAATTAATAGTAAATTTGAGGTGAGAAGGCTTACTAGAGGACATGATATTAAATTTTAGGCAAATGTTGGAGGAATTCAAACATATACTGTAGTTAAAGTTGATATAACATTTATAATAACCTAAATACTAACTACTGCTTTTGTTAGCCCCCATGATGATTATGACGCGTTTTGACAGTTTATTCTCTTTATCATTAGACGACTTCATGCAGTTTCGGAAGGCCCTTTAGGAAACAGTGGGTTCAAAGCCAACTTACTTATGCCTCTGACGCCCACAGAGCCTTCCTAAGTTGCATAAAATCGTATAATGATATCCAAAATACGCGTCATAATCCTCAAGGGGTTCATATCTTCAGCACTGACAATAAACCTCTCTAAATTATATATAATTCATCGTTACTGTTATATAGTGACAAATAGATGGGTTGGAATTTCAGCAGATTAACCCTTAGAGATTATGACTCGTTTTGATAGTTTATTCTGGCTATCACTAGACGATTTTACGCAATTTAGGAAGGATCTGTGGGAATTCTATGAGTAAAGACTATCTCAATTAGCCCTCTGACTTCCATACACCCTTCATAATCTGAATAAAATCATCTAAAAATAGCTAGAAGTAGAAAAGAAATGCATAATTGAATCTTGAGAGGGTTAATGGTGATGGGAGGTAATTGTTCAATCTATATAGTGAACAGGATATAAATTGCTCCCTTCAAATCACTGCCAACCAATTATCTTTATATATAACCTCCCTATACTTCCTAATAATGAACCAAAGCCCTTACTGCCAACCAATTATATTTATATATAACCTCCCTATACTCCCTAATAATGAACCAAAGCCCTCACTGCCAACCATTTATCTTTATTCGTAATCAAATTCGCGGGGAGAAGATTTACTGACAAGTACTTTAGCTTAAGAGAAAAATTACATTTATTTGTATATTTATTTATCATTCTTTAGTTCCCTCCCGTCTAGGAATGTGTTCGTTTTGGTTGTGTCCATTTAGGAGTGTGGCCGGCCAGGTTGTCCGTCTAGGACTGTGGTCAATCTGGTTATGGCTATTTAGGAGTGTGGCCGGTCGGGTTGAGGTCATTTAGGAGTGTGGTCGGTCTGGTTCTGGCCATTTAGTAGTGTGGCCAGTTTGGTTGAGGCCATTTAGGAGTGTGGCCGGCCTGGTTGTGGCCATTTAGAAGTGTGGCTGGTCTGGTTGTGGCCATTCAGGAGTGTGGCCGGTCTGGTTGTGACCATTTAAGAGTGTGGCCGGTCTGGTTGTGACCATTTAAGAGTGTGGCCGTTCTGGTTGTGGCCATTTAGGAGGGTGGCCGGTCTGGTTGTAGCCATTTAGGAGTGTTGTGACCATTTAGGAGTGCGGCTGATCTGGTTGTGGCTACTTAGGAGTGTGGCCGGTCTGGTTATGGTCATTTAGGAGTGCGGCTGGTCTGGTTGTCTGTCCATTTAGGAGTGCGGCTGTGTTGACCCGCTTCCCTCCTGCCTCTCCTGTTCAGTATGCAGCTCTAGTTCCCCAATCAGGCTCCCTCAACCCTTTATTATTTCACCTGTCGCTCTCATATATCTTCTCTCTCTCTCTCTCTCTCTCTCTCTCTCTCTCTCTCTCTCTCTCTCTCTCTCTCTCTCTCTCTCTCTCTCTCTCTCTCTCTCCTCTCTCTCTCTCTCTCTCTCTCTCTCTCTCTCTCTCTCTCTCTCTCTCTCTCTCTCTCTCTCTCTCTCTCTCTCTCTCTCTCTCTCTCTCTCTCTCTCTCTCTCTCTCTCATGCGGTTATTTTTGTTTTCGGTTAGGATAGGCTATCACCCCTGGTGGCCTATTTCTGTTTAAATACAAATAAAATTGTTTTCGGTTCGGTTATCACTGTGTATTTAAATTTAATTTTGTTTTGTTTTAATTTTCGGTTAGGCTATCACCGCTGATAACCTATTTGTGCGTATTTAAAAAAAAATGTTTTCGGTTAGGCCTATTTATGTAAGTGAAGTGACCTGAAGTGAGTTAAGTGTTTTTAAAGTGAGATAAGTGTTTTTAAAGTGAGTTTAGTGTTTTTAAAGTGAGGTAAGTGTTTTTAAGTGAGTGAAGTGATCTGAAGAAAGTGATCGTCACCATGCCTCGTGCCTGTACCAACTGCGCCGGTAGGTTTGGTGCTTCCATGTTTGCTCCTGCCGATCCACAAGTCTGCCGACTCGGCCAGCAACGAGAGGATTTGACAGCAAAATTGGATGAAGCCCACAACAAGATCAATGCCCTCACCAGGAAGCTGGAATCACTCCAAGAATTTGTAACACTCAACGTTGGAGTATCACTAACTCCAATTGTTTCAACTCCAGCATTCACCACCGCCCCAACGTCATCTGCCAACAATCCAACACCTGCAGTAGCCACTGCAGCAGATGCTTCTGATGAACCTGAGCCGACATCAAACCAGGACAGCCGCCCTGTTCACCTTAGTCTCTCCCCCACTCCTCGTGCAAGAAGCCTGCTAGCACGAACAGTACCAACCCCTCGCCCCCGTTCTAACCACTCCTCTCCCCGACCTGTACGCAGAGTCTCGCCACCACAGATTTCCGGATTTACACCAGTGAGGAACGGTGCACGGCCAACGCAGAAAAGGTCTCGTCTACCAGTCACAATGTCAAACAGATTTGGGATCTTGGTAAAGATGTAAGACGAACCAGAAGAGACCAGGCTCGTTGGGGATTCCATCCTACGAGGACTGGTCGAAGAGTTCTGCGACAGAGTCCCAAATCGACGAAAAATATTTTGCATCCCAGGAGCTGGACTGGACGACATTGTGGAAGCCTTCGAAGATACCACAAAGGATGCAAACGAAAAAACCCTTTTTGTCATCCATGCTGGTTCAAATGACATCATGCGCACCAGATTCGAAGAGTTGATGGAGAAATATCGCAAGATGATCCAGCACTACAAAAACAAGTCAAGGAATATCATCATCTCAGGCATTCTCCCCAAGATCGACGCACCTGACAAATTCTACGACAAGGCCTTCAGCACAAATAGCCGACTAAAATATTTGTGTCTGAAGGAAGAAGTTGAATTCATCAACCTCTGGGATAATTTCTATAACCAGCCTACTCTGTTCCACAAGGATGGCACTCATCTAAACCCTGTGGGTTCAGCATGCATGGGTCGTCTCCTACACGAAGCAGTCCGCAGCCATGGATCAAAAAACGCCATCCGAGAAGAAGCAGCAGTGACATAAATCATCCAACGCCAAGCAAAAAACAGAGGCAACCGAGGACCACCAGCGATAAGGACCGAAGACAGCGAGGACCGAGGACAGCCATGAACATACATGTAGATCCGACAAGAACCAACAATATTATTAAAGAGCGTTCCGGGAGTTCTAAAATAACAAATTTAAAGGTTTTCTATGCAAACGCTCGTAGCATACGCAATAAATTTTCAGATTTAGAGGAGCTAGTGTTTACAGAAAATTATGATGTGATTGGCATAACAGAATCTTGGCTCAATACAGAAGATAGAGACTTTTTAGCAGAGTATTCACTTCCCGGTTATGTAATGTTTGAGAAAAGCCGAATAAATCGAAATGGAGGTGGCGTTTTACTTTATATCAAAGAAAGTCTTAACCCTACCCTCATGTCAAAACCTCAAATTGTGAATGTCGACACATCTTTTGTGATAATAAAGAATAATAAAGGTACAAAAATAATACTTGCGTTAATATACAGACCTCCAGCTCAATCAGTGCAAACTGACCGAGAAATTTACGAACAAATTGCAGATGTAAGTAACTCACAAGATACCGTAATTTTTGGCGACTTTAATTTACCTGTGACCAAGTGGGGCGATACTCTTACTGCACACTCCGGACATGACTTGTATACGAACTTGCAAGAGAGTTCGCTTTATCAATTTGTTCGAACACCGACCCGTGGTAATAACGTTCTTGACATTGTACTTGCAACAAAAGAAGAATTAATAGAGAATTTGAATGTTGGTGATGAATTCAGTAACAGCGACCATCGTACGATAACTTTCACTTTAAACTTTACTAGTAACAACCAAATAGTAGCATCGAAAAAGTCCCTAATTTCAAGAAAGCAAACTTTCATAAACTTAGAGCTATGTTTAAAGAAACTGACTGGAGCTTTTTAATTAACAATAACGACATAAATACATCTTGGAAGTTATTCGAAACCACTTACCTAAAAGCAGTGCAAGACTGCATACCATCGAAAATACGGCGTCCAGGCCATAATAATAAGCCCAAATGGTGGAATAAAGATATTTCAAACTGCCTGCTTGCTAAAAAATTTGCTAATGATAGATTAAAATCCTCACAAAATGACGAAGAACGGGTGAGATTTGTAGAGCTAAGACGCAAAGCCAAAAAGTTAATTAAGCAAAGTAAAAAGACCCTAGAGTTACATATTGCGAATCAAAGTAAAACAAACCCGAAAGAATTCTATAGTTATATCAGAAAGAAAAAAGTAATTACTTCAACTGTTGGACCGTTAGTCGATGAAAATGGAGAATACACCAAAGACGAAGTACAAATGAGTAATGCCCTCAATACCTTCTTTGCATCAGTTTTTACAACAGAAGACCTCGGTGATAGCCCTACACCATCGCCGATTCAGATTGATAATTCAGATGTTCTAAGCAATATCACCGTTACAGAGAGAGAAGTATTGAATTGTTTAGATATACTCAAGGTAAATAAAACGCCTGGACCTGATACAATCTCGCCTAGAGTTCTAAAGGAAGCTAAGGATGAGCTCTCCAAACCACTGACATTGCTATTCAATCCTTGCAGTCTGGAACTATGCCTGTTCAGTGGAAGCTAGCCAACGTAACACTGATATTAAAAAAAGGCAGCAAATCCCTACCCAGTAACTATCGTCCAATTAGCTTAACCTCAGTTGTATGTAAAATGCTAGGAACGGTCATAAGAGACAGACTCGTAAATCACTTGGAGGAAAATAACATACTTAAAGATACTCAACACGGCTTTCGTAAAAAACGTTCCTGTTTAACAAACCTCTTAGACTTCTTCCACGATATCCTCAACCTCTACGATGAGAGTAAAACTGTAGATAATATATACCTTGATTTTCAAAAGGTCTTTGACAAAGTTCCCCACAAACGTTTACTGCTAAAACTAAAAGCGCATGGAATACAAGACGGTGTGTTGAAATGGATAGAAAATTGGCTCAGCGACAGAAAGCAAAGAGTAGTCATAAACGGTAAGGCATCTAAATGGACCAATGTAAGTAGCGGGGTACCCCAGGGATCAGTACTAGGACCAATTCTCTTTCTAATTTACATCAACGACATAGATGAGGGTCTCACCTGTACAATCTCAAAATTTGCTGACGATACAAAAATTGCAAATAGCGTACTCTCAAAAGAACAAGTTGACGATATGCAACACAATCTAGATAAATTGTCATGTTGGGCCCAAATTTGGCAAATGAGTTTCAATGCGGATAAATGTAAAGTACTACATATCGGATACCTAAATGAGAAAGCAAACTATTCGATGAATGGCACTCAGCTTAAGAATGTAAACAGAGAAACCAATCTGGGAGTAACAATATCAGCTTAAGAATGTAAACAGAGAAACCGATTTGGGAGTAACAATATCGAGTAACCTAAAACCGAGTCAACAATGTTCAGAAGTTGTTAAGAAGGCAAACAAAATAATTGGCTTTATAGGCAGGTCATTTGAGCATAAATCCAAAGACGTTATCCTAACCCTTTACAATTCCTTAGTCCGCCCTCTTCTGGAATACTGCGTTCAATCCTGGTGCCCTTATTACCAAAAAGATATAAACAAGCTAGAACGAGTTCAACGTAGAGTTACCAAAATGATATCTAGCCTAAAGAACAAACCATACGAAGAGCGTCTTAGAGAATTAAATCTATTTCCTTTAACCCAGCGCAGATTAAGAGGTGACTTAATTCAAGTGTTCAAAATCATCAAAGGCATCGACAATATGAACTGTAGTAAGTACTTCACTATCGACCAATCTAATTACACGCGGGGAAACGGTTGCAAAATTATTGGTAAATCTTTTAACTCACACGAATCTAAGAATTTCTTCTTCAATCGAGTTGTCAACTTGTGGAATGGGCTTCCCCGAGACGTTATAGACTGCAGCACCGTTGATTCATTTAAACTTCGCCTTGACAAATATCTCGCATCAAACCCGCGACTGACTGCGTTTGTAAATGAATAACTTGATTTTATCCTCCCCTCAGTTACTAACCCATATGTCCCCTACTAACTTCCTAGTCCTGCCACGGACATTAGTTCCAGGGCAGTAGTTCCCTTTCCAATGTTCCCTTACCCACTCTAAACCACTGTTTGGACACTTGATCCTCAGTGTTTTGGAGGACAAGCAGCCTAGAAGGGTCACTAGACCTATTGTTGCTTGATTTCCTTTGTACTCCTTTGTACTCCTTTGTATCTCGTTATATCAACTTCCTACGTTATTTGGCCGATAGTCCTCGATATTCCATTGTTTGTTTGTTTTTCTTTCATTAATATCGAGAATATCGAACCCTTTACATATTTACCTATATATGTCTTTTAAGCCCCGACTCTTAAATAGTTCTCTCCAGTACGTGTTCATCTTACCTTTGTTTACCTATACTATTGTCTATTCATTATAGGTGGGCCACAAATCTTGACCACTAACCTTTTATAACTAAAAAACGACTTGAGTAGTCGAGGTAAAGTTTATATCATTTAGGGAGCATCCACCAGGGAGTAGAGGTGGAAATTTACAGTCCATTTGCTCTAGCCCTTTTTGAGTTACATACAGTAGGTTAGGAGTCCCGATTTCTGGCCTACCAGTAAAGAATGGACTATATTTCGCTCTACTGTTCCTAGCCAACCTAAGACTCTTCCATTATTGTTTCTGTCTCGTATCCACATGGTTACCTTTATCCATAATTTTTAGTTCTTATTTCCATATACTGTTCGTTTTTCATCTCTCCTGCTTTAACTATGCTTTAACATTCTCTCTCCATCATATAATATTTCTCCATTTATCTCCTGCCTACGTTCCCTTATTAAGTAATCTAATCACACGAGTAATTAATTTACACAACATAATATATAATTCATAAGAGTTACAGAGTCATTTTCAATTACAGTATATATATAGCCTATGTAAGCCCCGTAATGGTGTCATGATGAGGTGTTCGATCTCTGAGCTATAATGATTTATCTCTTCTAATAACATTTTTTATTAATGTTAATAATGTCCAGGGTTAATGTAATAATGTTATTATTAGTTAATGCTTTTTTGCAGCATTAATTCTAATTTTTAAA
>CM064519.1:48855713-48880713 GCA_032716605.1 Paralithodes platypus | reverse complement strand
GGTAGATAAATCACTCTCCCAGTCCCAGCAACGGCTGCAAGCCGTCAGTAATATACGGTTCTTGTACCAGGCAGTGGCTGGTACTATGACTTGTAAACACTGTTCTAAGGAATTGGCAACACTTCTTAGGTTGACTGCAAGCTTCCACAGGCTGTCTGGGTCAGTGCTTCATCAACTTTTGAGGTGGGAGGTATATCTTGCCTCTGAAGCCATTTTGGCCACATTGTTTGGTACTGGGGGGTACATTTATGGTAGTACCCTATGGTACAGTAGGGGTTAATGGACGAAATAACTTGAAAAATTGCGTTACCTTTAGAAATAGGCAGGCTAATCTATCTAATCTGTAGACAACGCCCATTCCCACAATATTCGTTCGGTATTAGGCGCTGCAAAGGGAAATAAATTGTTAAGAATAGAACCCAATGTCTCTTTTTGTTGGACTTATTTTGTGCAAGTAATAGTAGCATAAAGTTATCATGGTTTGGGATTATGATGGCGTGCGTAAACGTTGTAAAGAAACATTAACATAAGCTTTTATTTTTAGTAGCAGCTTAACCGAGTGATATGATACATCACTTAATTTACTTTAATGTGTGTGTGTGTTGTATTTGCGTGTGTTGTGTGTGTGTGTGTGTGTGTGTGTGTGTCGAGTTTGTATGTGTGGTGATATTGAGTGTGTGTGTTCTGGGGGAGTATACTGAGTGTGTGTGTGTGTGTATTGAATGTGTGTGTATTTGTGTGAGTGCGTATGATGTCTGTGTGCGTATGTCTGTGTGTGTGTGTGTGTGTTGATAGCATGCAGTGAAGATCCGTGGTGCAACAATGGGATGCTACGAAGATTGATGGAGGGCGCACGTTCAGCTCCTCATCTCCAAACTATATCAAGGCTATAGGATAGAAAAGTCAAGATTCACGATCGATTATTATTATTATTATTATTATTTTATTTATTTATTTATTTATTTATTTTATCTTTTTTTGTTTGTTTTTGTTTGTCATATATGTTATCAATTCATCTTTGGCAGCTTCTGAACCACACTTATAATGAATTCAGTCACATCACATTAATAGAACTTCAACCTAATTTCTAATATAAGGAATCATTCACTTAAATTCAGTTACATCGTCAAATATTAGCCAGAATAAAATTAAAAAGATGCGTCATAATCTTCAAAGGGTTAAGGGACTTGTTTCTGTCATGTTGAATATAAAGGACTATAGTTTTAACCCCTTCAGTACCGGTGACGTTTTTTACATTATATTCTGGCAACTATTAGACGATTGTATTCAGCTTAGGAAGAACGTCTACCCATTAAAAGGCTACATACTATCTCAGTTAATCCTTTTAGCTACCGCCTACCATAAATCCTTCCTAAGCTTAACAAAATTGTCTAAATGTATCTGTGTAACATGTGTATACACTTAAATATATATACGGTATTCATGTAAGCTAGACTCACTCTCATATTATACAGCATGCCCACTTTTATTAATCACTCCCTGTCAATTAACTGTCATACTTGACTACCCCCCGTTCCATCAGCGCTATAAGGTATATATATATATATATATATATATATATATATATATATATATATATATATATATATATATATATATATATATATATATATATATATATATATATATATATATATATAATAATTATAATAATACTCTCGTCCGAAGGCCGGTTCCTCCTAAAGTACAGGCTCGCTATCGCTCGCCAGGATAAAATCGACATCTAAATGGCACGAAAGGTCTAATTACTGACGAAGAAATGGCGTCAAAAGTCTTACTATCGCCAAACTAAATTGGGCGAACGTCTTTAGGCAGGAGGGGTCCAGAAAACAAAAACAAAAACCTGCCCTTGAAATTGTGTAAAGATAGATGATAACTACAGGGTGGTGCAATGTGATGTTAAGTGAATAAATCAAGTGTGGTTACATTAAATTGATAGGCCTACTTGAAATTAAATGTACACGCAGTTAAATATTGCAAGAACTTAACAAAATTGGAATATATTAAGAAGATGATCATAAGAGGGCAATCTCTCTCTTTCTCTCTCTCTCTATATATATATATATACTAACTCAATGAATCCTCTTAGCGACCATATATCACTCCTAAGATTCATAAAATCGTCTAAATGTAGCCATAATAAATTAAAAAGACGTCGCCGGTACAGAAGGGGTTAATTTGTATATGTATTCGATTATTTATTTATGTATTTAAGTTAGTGTTATTTATTTATTTATTTATTTATTTTTATATAATTGTTTGTATCCTTCCTAGACATCTATCTAGCTAAAAGAAATACCTTCAGGACCCCCTTTCGAGATAAAATTTTTAATTTCCAAGTGAAATTGCTCTGGCCGAAGGCCAATACCTCCTAAATTGCAGGCTCGCTATCACTTGCTAGAAAAAGAATCGACACCTAATGGCACGAAAGGTCTTAAAATCGCCAAACTAATGTGATGAATGGCTTAAATCTCCAAAGTAATTGTGCCAAGTATGAGGGAGAACGGGTCAATATATAAACATTAGAAGTAGAAGAAACACACTCACTATAACTGCACTCCAAACTGTCTCTAAATACACACCTAAGAAAGAATATTTAGCAAGATTCTCGTCAACCCGGATAATACATGAAGGATGATGTCATATTGCAAGGATTAACCCCTTCTGTACCGGCGACGTCATTTTAGTGTGTACCTAGCTATATTTACAGAATTATGTGCAGTTTAAGAAGGATCTGTATGAAAAAGGTTAAGCGAGATAGTTGGAAGCCTGTTAATTGCTGGAGGCCATTTTGAAACTGGATAGAATTGTCTAATGATTGCCAGAATACAGTGAATTGTCTAATGATTGCCAGAATACAGTGAATTGTCTAATGATTGCCAGAATACAGTTAATTGTGTAATAATTGCCAGAATACAGTGAATTGTGTAATGATTGCCAGAATACAGTGAATTGTGTAATGATTGCCAGAATACAGTGAATTGTGTAATGATTGCCAGAATACAGTGAATTGTGTAATGATTGCCAGAATACAGTGAATTGTGTAATGATTGCCAGAATACAGTGAATTGTCTAATGATTGCCAGAATACAGTGAATTGTGTAATGATTGCCAGAATACAGTGAATTGTGTAATGATTGCCAGAATACAGTGAATTGTGTAATGATTGCCAGAATACAGTGAATTGTGTAATGATTGCCAGAATACAGTGAATTGTGTAATGATTGCCAGAATACAGTGAATTGTGTAATGATTGCCAGAATACAGTGAATTGTGTAATGATTGCCAGAATACAGTGAATTGTGTAATGATTGCCAGAATACAGTGAATTGTGTAATGATTGCCAGAATACAGTGAATTGTGTAATGATTGCCAGAATACAGTGAATTGTGTAATGATTGCCAGAATACAGTGAATTGTGTAATGATTGCCAGAATACAGTGAATTGTGTAATGATTGCCAGAATACAGTGAATTGTGTAATGATTGCCAGAATACAGTGAATTGTGTAATGATTGCCAGAATACAGTGAATTGTGTAATGATTGCCAGAATACAGTGAATTGTGTAATGATTGCCAGAATACAGTGAATTGTGTAATGATTGCCAGAATACAGTGAATTGTGTAATGATTGCCAGAATACAGTGAATTGTGTAATGATCGCCAGAATACAGTGAATTGTGTAATGATTGCCAGAATACAGTGAATTGTCTAATGATTGCCTGAATACAGTGAATTGTGTAATGATTGCCAGAATACAGTGAATTGTCTAATGATTGCCAGAATACAGTGAATTGTGTAATGATTGCCAGAATACAGTGAATTGTGTAATGATTGCCAGAATACAGTGAATTGTGTAATGATTGCCAGAATACAGTGAATTGTGTAATGATTGCCAGAATACAGTGAATTGTGTAATTGCCAGAATACAGTGAATTGTGTAATGATTGCCAGAATACAGTGAATTGTGTAATGATTGCCAGAATACAGTGAATTGTGTAATGATTGCCAGAATACAGTGAATTGTGTAATGATTGCCAGAATACAGTGAATTGTGTAATGATTGCCAGAATACAGTGAATTGTGTAATGATTGCCAGAATACAGTGAATTGTCTATTGATCGCCAGAATACAGTGAAAGGCACGACACCGGTACTGTATGGATTAACTTAATTTATGATAAACAACATTGAAATTATGTGCCCATAGTCTGTTTTATTTCAGCTGACAGTAAATTATGTGCCCATAGTCTGTTTTATTTCAGCTGACAGTAAATTATGTGCCCATAGTCTGTTTTATTTCAGCTGACAGTAAATTATGTGCCCATAGTCTGTTTTATTTCAGATGACAGTAAATTGAATCCCTTAGCTGCTGATTTGTCGATACTTGATGGAAATATACGAAACTGCTATGACTGCACCACGTTCATGCTAAGTTTTCATAATTAACGATATATTTAGCTACAGAATCTTCATAATAGTTAAGTAATTAAAACTAATATATGGCAATTTGCCGCCAGCTGGAAAAAACTAGACTACAAGTAATTACAAGAAGAGAATAAAGAGACTAATGCATAACAATATTATGACCATCTCACACATGCTAACACAGAAATATTATGACCATCTCACACATGCTAACACAGAAATAGAAAATAAGAAATAGGGATAACATACGAATAAGGTGAAATAGAGTGCACTTCCATTCAGCTAAGCCCAGTCTATTAACATACAAAAACAATGGGCCTGTCCGGGATTTGAACCCGGGACCTCCTGCACCCAAAGCAGGAATCATACCCCTAGACCAACAGGCCATGTGTATGAAGTGGCGACGTCCAGAGTGTAGTTTGTAGAGACCGCATGAATTAACTATCTAGAATAAGATTTTGCTTTTTAGAAGTAATTTGATTTATGTAGTATCATCGAGCCCTTCTGATGAATGCAAAAGTATTATTTCAAAACGAAGGTGGAGTTTTGTTTATTTACATATATATTTGTTTTTTCATTTTCCTTTAAGCTTGATAGAGGTCTAAAGAGGTAATTAAAAGACTAACTAAATCAATAGAAGCATAACAAACTCCTCTTCCAACGAATATATGTGAAGATAGATAATACATATAACTACTACTAGTAAGATGATGCCGCATGAAAACTGAGGTGAATAGTGCCAGGGATCTGTATTAGGTCCTCTGTTGTTTGTTATATACATAAATGACCTTGATTTAGGTATAACTAGTAGGATAAGTAAATTTGCAGACGATACCAAAATGGGGAGAAAAATTGATTCAGATAGAGATATAGAGTGCCTCCAAAGAGATCTAGATACCTTACACGAATGGTCAGTAAATTGGCAGATGAAGTTTAACATTGACAAATGCAAGGTATTAAAGATAGGGAAGATGCATACAAATGTTAAATATAAACTAGCTAATATAGAATTAGAAAACTCAAATTGTGAGAAGATCTAGGTGTTTGTTAGCAATGATTTGAAGCCTAGAAAACAGTGTATAAGCGTTGTATACGCGTTCGAAACAAGGCAAACTGGATTCTCGGGTTCATCTCTAGGAGTGTGAGTAACAGAACTGCTGATGTTATCTTAAAACTTTACTTGTCATTAGTGAGACCCCGTATGGATTATGCTGTTCAATTTTGGTGTCCTTATTACAGAATGGACATAGATTCATTGGAGAGAGTACAACGTAGAATGACAAAAATGATCCATAATATTAGAAATCTTCCGTATAAAGAAAGATTGAAGAAATTAGGCTTACATTCGTTAGAGAGACGCAGGGTTAGAGGAGACATGATAGAGGTATTCAAATGGGTTAGTGGGATTAATACAGGGGACATGAAAAATTTACTAAAGCTCAGTGAAAGCGAAAGAACTCGTACAAATGGTTTCAAATTAGATAAATTTCGTTTCAAGAACGATATAGGCAAATATTGGTTTGGTAACAGAATTGTAGATACAGTAGGTGGACTAGGCTACCAAGTGCTATAGTGGGATCAAGAACGATAGGGAGCTTTAAGATACAATTAGATAGGCATATGGACGAGATGGGTTGGGTGTGAGGGCGATCTGTCAGGTGTGGGCCAGGTGTGGGGATCTGCAGATCCCCGTTTTTCTGACCTCTGACCGTTTCGGTGAGGTAAGTCCTAATGGTGTTTTTAAGCTGGGCTTATAATTAGGGTTGGGTGTGACAGGGATCTGCCTTGTGTAGGCCAATCGGCTTTCTGCAGACTCCCATTTTCTTATGTTATATATATATATATATATATATATATATATATATATATATATATATATATATATATATATATATATATATATACTGTATATATATATATATCTATGTATGTATCTATCTATCATTCTTTCTCGAACACACACACACACACACACACACACACACACACACACACACACACACACACACACACACACACACACACACACACACACAAACACATCTATATCAAACAACTCATCCTGTGCACACCCGAGGCATTCTGACCCTTACACCCGGGGACACTAAGGCTTCTTTTGCCGTACCAGGGTCCTATATCCTCGAGTCACGCTATTCCCAAGTAACCAGGGATTGTAGCTGGGGTGGCATTTGATAGTGGAGAGAGAGAGAGAGAGAGAGAGAGAGAGAGAGAGAGAGAGAGAGAGAGAGACTAAAATAAAGTCAGTGAATCACTAAAATATAAAATAATTCTCTCTCTCTCTCTTTATGTAGCGAGAGAGAGATTGTCAGATTGTGTGTGCGTGTGCGTGAGTGTGTGTATGTATGTGTGAGAGAGAGCGTGCACACATAAAGATACAAACATTTAAGTCGACTTTGCTCGCGGCCGTAATAAGCCAAGTGACCGTAATCCGCCCGCGTCCAAATATTCCCGTAGTCTTCTTTAAACGGGGGGTGGGTCACTTTAAACGGGGGGTGGGTCACTTTAAACGGGGGGTGGGTCACTTTAAACGGGGGGTGGGTCACTTTTTGGGTCGATTTGTTCATTGATGTATTATATTTTTAGTTTCCTCCCTAGACCTCCATCAAACTTAAAATAACAACCCCAGGATCCCTCTTCAAGATATATTTGTACATTTTTCGGTAGAAAAATGTCCCGGCCGAAGGCCGATTACTCCTAAATTACAGGCTCGCTATCGCTCGCCAGGAAAAATCGACACCTAAATGAAACAAGAAGTCTTAATATTGACACAGAAAAGGGGCGAAAGTTCATAAAATCGCCAAACTAATGGGCCTGACGTCTTAAAATCTGAAAACTAATGGGGCTAAGCATGAGGGAGAGAAGGGGTCAGAAAACGGCCCATGTCCCCTATATAAACGGGCGGGATCGGCTTGGGTGTGGGTGGAGAATGGGCGTGATGACAGGGGGGTTATTCCCGCCCATTGTCGGGGGGACTTAGCGCTACTTAACTTCATTTTACAGCTCCGATGTCAATTGACGAGTGGAAATTTGTGCGTGTGGCTTTTTTTTTTTTAAATGCCGGAAAATATAATAATTCTGAATTTAGTGCATGTAATAATAGGAATGTTTCAGTGACTAAATATACAGTATATATATATATATATATATATATATATATATATATATATATATATATATAGAGCGAGAGAACAACTTGAATGTGTAGTATGTTATAGTAAATCCATATTATTAGTCATAATAGAAAATATAATAGACAGTTGTGGAATAAATGTTCGAACTTTATGCTATTTGGGTATATGAATATAATTAGCTTTATCTCATTATTATATCACTTTCATTTACAGAGTATTATCATATACGCTGAGACCACGGTATATACGCTGAGACCACGGTATATACGCTGAGACCACGGTATATACGCTGAGACCACGGTATATACGCTGAGACCACGGTATATACGCTGAGACCACGGTATATAGGCTGAGACCACGGTATATACGCTGAGACCACGGTATATACGCTGAGACCACGGTATATACGCTGAGACCACGGTATATACGCTGAGACCACGGTATATACGCTGAGACCACGGTATATACGCTGAGACCACGGTATATACGCAGTGAGACCACGGTATATACGCTGAGACCACGGTATATACGCTGAGACCACGGTATATATACGCTGAGACCACGGCATAGGCTGAGAGCCTTAACATTCACCGCTTTACCAATATACGCTGAAGCCCGGTATATACGCTGAGACCACGGTATATACGTTGAGACCACGGTATATACGCTGAGACCACGGTATATACGCTGAGACCACGGTATATACGCTGAGACCACGGTATATACGCTGAGACCACGGTATATACGCTGAAACCACCCGCTGAGACCACGGTATATACGCTGAGGACTCTCACTGAGACCACGGTATATACGCTGAGACCACGGTATATACGCTGAGACCACGGTATATACGCTGAGACCACGGTATATACGCAGTGAACTATATTTTCCTGATGGGGGGTGGGGGGGTCGTTTGCTCCCTAAGCCTTTATCAAGACCCCCCTTCGAGATAATTTTATACATTGTTTAGTAGATAAATTTCCCGGCCGAAGGCTGGTTCCTCCTAAATTTCAGGCTAAGGTCTAGATATTGGCAAAGAAATGGGGTGAAAAGTCATAAAATCGCCAAACTAATGGGGTGAACGTCACATCATTTCAAAGCTAATGGGGCTAAACATGAGGTAGAAGGGAATCCAGAAAACAAAGAATGTTAACCTCCCCCTAAGTCGACCAACAGCTTTAATAGTCCCTGTCACGGTCACACTTTTACGTACCCTCACGTACAGTCACGAGCCATAATACCCGCACACCCATTGGGATCTTGGGATCTTTAAGGGGGTAGTGCTTGTTTTTTGGTAAATGTATTAATAATTATATTTATTTTTGAGTTTCATCGCTAGACCCCCATCAAGCATAAAATAGCACCTCCTAGACCCCCATCAAGCATACAAAAGCACCTCCTACACCCCCATCAAGCATAGAAAAATCACCTCCTAGACCCCCATCAAGCATACAAAAGCACCTCCTAGACCCCCATCAAGCATACAAAAGCACCTCCTAGACCCCCATCAAGCATACAAAAGCACCTCCTAGACCCCCATCAAGCATACAAAAGCACCTTCGATAGAGTCTGGCATAAATCTTTAATTTCTAAACTACCCTCCTTCGGTTTCTATCCCTCCATCTGTGCCTTTGTCTCTAATTTCCTTTCCGGCCGTTCCATAGCCGCGGTTGTGGACGGCCATTGTTCACTTCCTCACCCTATAAACTCCGGTGTTCCTCAGGGCTCTGTCCTATCTCCTATTCTCTTTCTAATTTTATAAATGATCCTTCCTTACTGTACCTTAATTCCCATCCATTCATACGCAGACGACTCAACCTTACACTACTCCATTAGTTTTTCAGAACGCCCCAGCCAGCAATCCCTCAACGACAAACGTAATGAAGCCATAGAACTCTTAAATTCTGATCTAAATACTATTTCCAATTGGGGCAGAGAGAAAACCTTGTTAACTTTAATGCTTCCAAAACCCAATTTCTCCATCTATCTACCCGTCAGGATCTCCCAGCGGACTATCCCTTATTCTTCAACAATACAAAAAATCAACCCTTCATCTTCTCTCAATATTCTTGGTGTCTCTTTTTCTTCTGCTCTCATTTGGAAGGACCATATTACCAGTCTTGCTAAGGCAGCCTCCCAGAAGCTGGGTGTTCTCAACCGCCTTAGGGGGTTCTTTTACCCTGCACAGCTTCTTGCTCTGTACAGGGGCATAGTGCGCCCTTGTAATTGAGTATTGTTCACATGTGTGGGGAGGTTCCTCTCACACCGCTCTCCTAGACAAAGTTGAAAGGAAGGCCTTTCGTATCATTAACTCCCGTCCACTCACCAACTCTCTGCAATCTCTCTCTCTCCGCCGCAATGTTGCATCTCTCTCGCTCATTCTATCGCTACTATAATAATCAGTGTTCCTCAGAGCTATCCCAGTGCATACCACCTCCTTTACGTAGGGCACGTGGTACCCGTCTTGCACTCAATCCCCCCCCTACTCTGTGCAACTCTCCAACCCAAGAGTGAAACGTTACTCTCAAACTTTCTTCTACTCAACAGCTGAGCTCTGGAACTCTCTCCCAGAATCAGTCTTTCCCTCTTCCTATGACTTAAATTGCTTCAAACTCCGTGTGTCCAGGCATTTTGGCTCGAACGTCCCTTGATTTTGGCCCTGTCACTCTTTCAACTATGGGGGAGGCACTCGCTATAGGCAGTTATGCCTTTTGCCTCCCTCAATCACATAGAAAAAAAAAAAAAAAAAAAAAAAAAAAAAAAAAAACTCCTAGACCCCCATCAAGCATAAAATAGCACCTCCTAGACCCCTTTTCAAGATAATGTTGTACATTTTTCGATAGGAAAATGTCACGGCCTAAGGTGGGTTCCTTTTAAAATTTCAGGTTCGCTATCGCTCGCCAGGTAATAATCGACACCTAAATGGCACGAAAGGAGACCTATCTAACACCACATGTTTCATGGCTGAGGCAAGCCAATCATGTCAAGAGTTACTTTGGAGGAGGAGAGTTGTGAGCAAAGCAGGAGCCTCACTTGGAGAATCTCCCGGGAGTTGAACCGGAAAGTGAGTGCAGCTACGTTCCTCTTGATTGACTGATGTGAAAAGGAGCAATTTACGCATAGTGTTAAGACTACAACTTCCCAACAAAGTTCTTCTTCTCTTCAGGGGGGGTCACCGGATTTTTTTTTCTTTCTCTCCTTTTCTCTCTTTCCCTGGCTTGTATCTATTTGGCCCCATTCAGCCAACTGTTTTAAGACGTTTATCCCCATCCAGGTATCGATTTCTTCCTGGCGAGCGATAGCGAGCCAGCATTGTATGGAGAAATCCGGCTTCTCCGGAGAAATTTTTCTATCGAAAAATGTACACATTAAGCTTGCTGTCAAAACAATAATATATATATGCTGCCTCACTACCGCTCGCCAGGAAATATTGACACCTGGATGGGGGTAAACGTCTTAAAATAGTAGGCTGAATGGGGCCGAATGGATACAAGCCAAAGAGAGAGGGAGAGACTGAGAGAACAAGTGAGGTGGGCTCCCTTAAAGTCTTCATAAACATTCAACAGCAAATCTATTTTGTGCGACGTTTGTAGGGTTTCTAACAAGTGCCGAGCTCAGCAAAGCACCAATATATAATCTCAATACCATTTCCCATGGTTAATTCAGGGTTTCAATCTGCAAATTTGAGAGCGCCTATCCAGTAGCATGATTAGTAGGTGACATTTACTGTATCTAATGTACAGTCGGCCAAATAAGTGATGACGCGGCACCAAGTATATTTCGATCAATAATTGGTATCAGCACTATCTGAGCATTACTTCATCGTTTCGAGAGAGATATACAAACATGTTCCTATCTTTACACACCTTATGCAACATCTGACAGACATTAATACAGCATACAGTGAGCAAAACGTAATGACAGCGGCGACACGACTGATTTGGCCAACTGTACCTATCTATCGAATTAAGCTAAGTATTCACTAAGTATTGAATACTTATTCGGCTAAGACTGTATTTGTGATATATTCTCAATACATGTATGTATGTATGTGTATATATTATATTGTCATTCTGCAACCTAATTCATCCTATCCTTCTTCCCCACGTACACCCTGATAATCTGGTGTGTACAGCTTGGTAGTATAGGTTGTACGTCGTAGGTAGTAAGTCTTAGGTAGTATACCGGTAGGTAGGTAGTAAGTCTTAGGTAGTATACCGGTAGGTAGGTAGTAAGTCTTAGGTAGTATACCGGTAGGTAGGTAGTAAGTCTTAGGTAGTATACCGGTAGGTAGGTAGTAAATCTTAGTAGTATGTAGTATAGTCTTAGGTCGGTAGGTAGGTAGTAGTCTTAGGTAGTATACGTAGGTAGGTAGTAAGTCTTAGGTAGTAACCGGTAGGAAGTAAGTCTTAGTAGTTTAGTAGTAGTAGTAAGTCTTAGGTAGTATACCGGTAGGTAGGTAGTAAGTCTTAGGTAGTATACGGTAGGTAGGTAGTAAGTCTTAGGTATTACCGGTAGTAGTAAGTCTAGGTAGTATACCGGTAGGTAGGTAGTAAGTCTTAGGTAGTATACCGGTAGGTAGGTAGTAAGTCTTAGGTAGTATACCGGTAGGTAGGTAGTAAGTCTTAGGTAGTATACCGGTAGGTAGGTAGGTAGTAGTATAGGTTGTAGGTCGTAGGTAGTAAGTCTTAGGTAGTATACCGGTAGGTAGGTAGTAGTATAGATATACTGTATATAGTTTTAGGTAGATATGCTAACCCTACCAAGCTGTACACACCATAGTATCAGGGTAGGGGTGCAGATACTTTTTTGACCGAGTGTACATCCTGCTATCAGTCCATCAATCTACCTAGACATGTACCAGTATCTGTCTACTGTAGCTAGCTAGCTATATTGATAGTCTGTCTACCTGTCTATATGTTTCATCTATAATAGGGCAGTTCACACAGCCCATATCCGCAATTTTATGTCAGATTCGTTTAACCCTTTCTGTACCGTCGACGTCTTTTTTATTTTATTCTAGCTATATTTAGACGATATTGTGCAGTTTAAGATCTGTGGTAGTAAAAATGGTTAAGTGAGATAGTTCTAACCCTGTTAGATGTTGGAGGCCCTTTTTAAACTGAATAAAATCGTGGCATAGTAGCTAGAGTCAAGTTAAAAGGACGGCCTGTGCCCATCAATGCCATTTAACATCCTTACTGTTTTTATATGTTGCCCTTGGGTAACCTAACTGAACACATGAAAGCTGTTGAATGACGTCTACAAGTATCAGTGTCACATTGTAAGCCACTTATCACAGGACTCGAACACATGAACCGCCTGTGTGAGGGCGACTATTAATACAACTATTGTATTTCATCAACCTTTATATTTGTATTTTACTCCTCTCTAAGAGCCATTTATGATCCATCACTTTCACTGCCTCCCTCTCTTACTCTCACGCCTCCATTCACCTTAAACTGTTACTTTTTGTTCTGTGGTGCCTCAATCTGGTCCATTTGGTCACGGAGCACTGAGCGTCTGACGGGTCCGAACGAAGCTCAGCCGGCTTAGTGAAGGGGGGGTTGTCAGTCTTAACCCCTTCTGTACCGGCGACGTCTTTTTACCTTCATGCTGGCTACTATTAGACGATTTTACTCAGTTTAAAAAGCCAGGCTTCGAACTTTGTGTTAACCCTTACAGTACCGGTGCCGTCTTATTAACTTCATTCTGGCTACTATTAGACAATATTATTCAGCTTAAAAAGGGCCTCCAGTAATTAACAGGCTTCGAACTATCTCATTTAACCCTTTCTACTATCATGGATCCTTCACAAACTGTACACAATCGTCTTAATATACAGTAGCTAGAATAGAATTAAATAGACGTCGCCGGTACAGAAGGGCGAGTCTTAAAAGGCGGATTGTCCGGCATTTTTTTTATCGGCAACTTGGGCCTGGAAAATACGAAGGTGTTGTGTTGTAGTGGTTTGAGAGATGTGTATTTATTTGTTCAAGACAAATGTGTACGTTTTTCGGTAGAAATCCGGCCGAAGGCGGATTCCTCCTAAATTACAGGATCGCTATCGCTCACCAGGAAAGAAATTCGACACCTAAATTGCACGAAAAGTCATAATATTGACAAAGAAATGGGTGAAAGATCTTCAAATCGCCAAACTGATGGGTCGAACGTCTTTAAATCTGAAAACTAATGGTGCTAAACTTGAGGAAGAAGGGGGGGGGGGGCACTAAACCCCTCCCTCCCCCCTTCAATATGTGTTGAGCGTTGTGGGAGTCTGCATTCGGGTTTGGCTTGTCTATAAGTCACGAGGGAGTCAACTTTCCTTTGCCTCGCCATGGTATCTGATGGTCAGAAGCCGTCACTAAGCTGTATAATATAGTCAGATATTATTCAGAGTCATACTACGTGGCTCAATATATATGTATACACATACACACAAACACACACACATACACACACACACACACATACACACATACGGTATATGTAAGTGTCTGGTAGCTCACAAATGTTTTTGTACCTGGCCGGGAATCGAACACACGTCTTAGGATTAAGATCCAGGCATATTTAATATGCTATGACCTCACAAAGTCACAACATGGTTGGTAAGATGCCTGGCTCTTATTCCTAAGATATTGGGTTCGATTCCCAGCCAGGGACAACAATATTTATATATATATACAGTATAATATATATATATATATATATATATACCGGGTATATATATATATATATATATATATATATATATATACGGTATATATATATACATATATATATACTGTATACTGTAGCCTATATATTTCCTGTTTACATATGTTGTTTTGCTACGATATTCATGACCATCAGAATTATTATCATAAGCCCTCATCACCAGCAGCATTCTTAACACAATACATAATTCATCTACTCTCATCTTAACATCACTCTTATTATTTCCTCTTGTTTTTTGTAATTTTTCTCTTTCCTTTCCCCCTCCTTCCTTCTCTCTCCTCTTTCTCCTTCCATATCTCTTACTTGTTCTCATTCTCCCCACTCGTATTACCTCTTTTATGTTTATTCTTCTCCTCTTTCTCCTTCTCCTTCCTTATCTCACCTCTTCCTTCTTCTATTTCTCATACTTCTTCTCATTCTCCCTATATGTTGCTTCCTCCAGAAAAGCCCTATCCTCCATTTCCACAGTTCAGTATAAACAATCCTCCCCAATCTCACATCACTATCCTCCCAATCACTATAGTCTGTTTACTTTCAGCTGACAGTAGATTGCAAAGTTCCCATCAACATTTTTCAGTTATTTAGAAGGCTGCAATTAAATTTTGTTTTAATTATTTAAGCTTGGCATAAATAAGATACAGAGACATAGTAGTTTCATATTTGTCCATTAAGTATCGAAAAATATGCTAGTAAGGGATTCAGTTTACCGTCAGCCGAAATAAAACCGAGTATAGTTGCAGAAATAGTAAGTACCGGATACCCATTCCCACAATCAACCTATTCTATAATTTTCCACTCCTCTCACCGTTATTAACCCCATTATGTTTTCACTAACAGCCATCTTCCCCATAAGTAAAACCCCGTTCTTAACTTAATCATCAACTACAAACCCCAATGTACTTTGAATAAACTAATGAAAGCATAATTATAGTCTTCCCGGGATTCGAACTCTGGACACCAGTACACCACACCCAGAACATAAGCATCTAAACCATTACACCACCTACACATAAGCCACACCACATTCACTACCATAACACTTCTCATGGAAAGATTGCCGATCAACCTTTTCTTACTCGTGCATATACCTTCTCGCTCTCTCTCTCTCTCTCTCTCTCTCTCTCTCTCTCTCTCTCTCTCTCTCTCTCTCTCTCTCTCTCTCTCTTTTTTTTTTTTTCTCTGCCAATTCCTCCTTCTAGCTGGTACGGGTGAGTGAGCAGGAGCAGTTAACCTTCTGACTCGGGTCGGCTTCTAGACCCTCTGATTTAATACATGTGTGGTTAGACGGGTTTAAGGGCGACTAGAGGTGGTTTGGGGGTGGCCAGGGAGGTATACTGTATAGACGGAGGTTGATTGGGGTGGGTTGGCATTGATGGTTATGTCTGTTCCAGGTTATGTGACGTTTCCGAGAGGTACTGTAATTGTTGTTGTAGTTGTTGTTGTTTTTTGTAGTTCCCCAGACTATCAGGGCAATCAGTCCCGAGTCTGGCAGCCCGTCCGCAGGCCCCCCCCCCCCCCCCCCACCCACCCTCCTTTGCAGTGCCACCCAATCGGGCGATCTTGCCAGCACCTAGAAGGAAAAGTTGGACAGTAAAAGAGACAGACAGAGACGGCTAAGGTGGGGTAGAGGATGCCAAACCTCACTGTGGAGTTTGTTGTGGTGGTGTGGTAAATATACTGACATGATACTGTCGTTATTTATAGATATTACAGGTTACCAGAGTTATGTTGTTTGCTTAACCCCTTCTGTACCGGTGACGTCCTTTTAATTTTATTGTAGCTTTAGTTAGACGATTATGTGCCGTTTAAGAAGAATCTGTGGTAGTAAAAAGGCCGGGGTGAGATATATAGTTCGAAGCTTGTTAATTGCTGGAGACCCTTTATAAACTGAATATAATCGTCTAATAGTAGCCAGAATAAAGGTAAAAGGACGACACCGGATCTGAAAGGGTTAAGAGTTGTTGGTTTTCTTTTTTTATGCATTAGTTGGGTCTTTACGGGATCAGTTAGAGGTTGCTTAAGGGGAGATTTTATATTTAAGATGGGATTTATCTGGACCCCCTTCTGCCTCATGTTTAGCCCATTTGTTTGAGATTTTAAGACGTTCGCCCAATTAGTTTGACGATTTTAAGACCTTTCGTCCCATTTATGTCAATGTTAAGACCTTTCGTGCCATTTAGGTGTCGATTTTGTCCTAGCGAGCGATAGCGAGCCTATAATTTAGGAGGAATCGGTCTTCGGCCGGGACATTTTTCTATCGAAAACTGTACAAATTTATCTTGAAAGGGGGTAGGCCTACAGGAGGTATTTTATGTTTAAAGCTTGATGGCGGTCTAGGGAGCAAACTAAAAATCTCCCCTTAATGATGTATTAGTGGCACTGCAAAGATTAAGTCAGTTGTCTAAAACATAATCCAAAAAATGCTGGCTCGCTGTCGCTCGCCAGGTGTAAATCGACACCTGGATGAGGATAAATGTCTTAAAACAGTAGGCTGAATGGGGCCCAATAGATACAAGCCAGAGAAAGACAGAAACGAATAGAAAACAAGCCTGTGACTCCCCTTAAAATGCAACTCCTTATATAATGGGGTTTTCAGATTGGTCCATATAGTGCTCTGAACAAGTTAGTCGCTTTTTATGGACCTCCTTCTCCCTTATGTTTAGTATATTAGTTTTGAGATTTTAAGACGTTTGGGCTATTAGTTTGGCGATTTTAACATCTTTAGCTCCATTTCGATGTCAATTTTTAGACCTATCGTGCCATTTAAGTGTCAATGCTTTCCTGGCGAGCGATAGCGAGCCTGTAATTATTAGAGGAACCGGCCTTCGGCTGGGAAACTTTTCTACAGAAAAATGTAAGTTTGATGGAGGTCTAGCGAGGAAACTAAAACATATATGAATACATTAATTAATAGACCAGAAAAACAAGCAGTACCCCCTTAAGTAATCGAATAAAAAAATATATTTAAACTTCCAACATGCAAATGAATGTGACCTAGTTCTTGGAATACGTATTTATATTATAGATTTTTGTGCTCTCTTGTTTGGGAAGCGTGAGTTTAGACACAGCCTCTGCATTACAGTTTATTGACCAAGCAAAACAAAAAATAAATAAATAAATAAATAAAAAAACAGTCCGCTATCCTAAAACGATGCCATAATAGCCTATAACTCAACTCTTTACAAATCCCATTACGTATTCCTTCCCTAGGCCCTTCCAAATCCCATTACGTATTCCTTCCCTAGGCCCTTCCAAATCCCATTACGTATTCCTTCCCTAGGCCCTTCCAAATCCCATTACGTATTCCTTCCCTAGGCCCTTCCAAATCCCATTACGTATTCCTTCCCTAGGCCCTTCCAAATCCCATTACGTATTCCTTCCCTAGGCCCTTCCAAATCCCATTACGTATTCCTTCCCTAGGCCCTTCCAAATCCCATTACGTACCTAGGCCCTTCCAAATCCCATTACGTATTCCTTCCCTAGGCCCTTCCAAATCCCATTACGTATTCCTTCCCTTGGCCCTTCCAAATCCCATTACGTATTCCTTCCCTAGGCCCTTCCAAATCCCATTACGTATTCCTTCCCTAGGCCCTTCCAAATCCCATTACGTATTCCTTCCCTAGGCCCTTCCAAATCCCATTACGTATTCCTTCCCTAGGCCCTTCCAAATCCCATTACGTATTCCTTCCCTAGGCCCTTCCAAATCCCATTACGTATTCCTTCCCTAGGCCCTTCCAAATCCCATTACGTATTCCTTCCCTAGGCCCTTCCAAATCCCATTACGTATTCCTTCCCTAGGCCCTTCCAAATCCCATTACGTATTCCTTCCCTAGGCCCTTCCAAATCCCATTACGTATTCCTTCCCTAGGCCCTTCCAAATCTGTATAAAATCGTCTAATAATAGCCAGTTGACGGAAAAGAAATGCGTCATCGGGTCTTCTAAAGGTTGATTATACCTATCTATCTATCTATTGCCTGACGCCGTGATCCCCGAAGGGGTGGCCACGAACGAACCGCCCCCATGCACCTCTGTCCCCAGTCAGTCGACGCCCCTCCCCCCAACCAGCACCGCCTTCGTTCATGTACTTCCTCACTCCATCCTTCCACCTCTCATTCGGTCTACCTCTCCCTCTCTGTCCCTCCACCTCGCTCTCGTACACCCGCTTAGTCATTCTCTCGCTTTCCATACGTTCCATATGGCCGAACCATCTCAAGCTGTCCCTTTTCACACTTTCCAGCACATCTACCTCCACACCACACCTCCTTCTTACTTCCTCATTAGTTTGTCTATCCCTCCATGTAACTCCGCACGCACTCCTTAAGTAATTCATTTCCACTGCTCTCACTCTTGGTCTGAGTCTCTCAACCAACGTCCATGCTTCGCTTCCGTAAGTCAGTGTCGGTGCTTATACCCTTTATAAAATAATTGAAATCCTCTATCAGACCAGGTACGGGGGTTTAAGGGGGTATTACTCGTTTTTTATGGACCCCCTTCTCCCTCATGTTTAGCAGATTAGTTTTGAGATTGTAAGACGGTCGTTCCGTTAGTTTGGCGATTTTGAGACCTTTTGCCTCCTTTTGTTGTCAATATTAAGACCTTTCGTGCCATTTAGGTGTCTATTTTTTCCTGGCGAGAGACAGCGAGCCTGTAATTTTAGAAGGAATCGGCCTTCGGCCGGAACATTTCTCTACCGAAAAATGTACAAATTTATCTTGAAAGTGGGTCTAGGGGGTGTTTGTTTAACCTTGATGGAGGCCTAGGGAAGAAACTCAAAAATAAATATATAAATAAATGCAAAGACCAAAAACCCAGCACTACCCCCTTAACTCCCTCTGTACCGGCCACATCATTTTAGTTTGTATTCTTACTATATTTAGACGATTTTGTGCAGTTTAAGAAGGATCTGTGGTAGTGAAAAGGGTCAAGGGAGATAATTCGAAGCGCGTTACTCTTAAAATCCCCGTCATTGTAAATATACTTGTACTTGACCTTTGAAGATTATGACGTTTTTTGACAGTTTATTCTAGCTATCATTAGACGATTTCCTACAGTTTAAGATTAAACTTGGGGGAATTACAAGGGTAAACACTATCCAAATTAATCCTCTGACATCCGTATACCCTTCCAAATCTGATTAAAATCGTCTAATAATAGCTAGAACATAGAAATGAAATGCGTCCTTGTATCTTGAGAGGGTTAACTGATATTGAATAAGAATCCTTTCGTTAAATTATTCTGGCTACGATAAATCCGAGATAGTCAAAGAGTTAATGGATATATTTTGCATACTTAATGTTTCACTTTTTGGTAGATTTTTTTTTTAATATATACAGTATATAATGTTTAATATATACAGTATATAATGTTTCTAGTTTCCTCCCTAGACCGTCATCAAGCTTAAAAATGCACCTGCCCAAGTCCCTCCTTCAAGATATATTTGTACATTTTTCGACAGGAAAATTTCCCGGCCAAAGGCCGGTTTCTCTTAAATTACAGGCTCGCTGTCGCTCGCCGGGAAAAAATCGACATCTAAATGACACGAAAAGTTTAATATTGACAAAGAAATGGGGTGCAAAGTCTTAAAATCGCCAAACAAATGAGTCGTACGTCTTACAATCTGAACACTAATGGGGCTAAACATGAGGAAGAGGGGCGATCAGAAAGTCCATCCCATCTCCCCTTAACTGAATACTACAGTGTCCTTCTTGGTCAAAATAAAGTCGACTGCTGATAGCCATAATATAAGAGAGAATGGCATCACCAATACTGAAGTGGTTAAAGAATTTGTCTTGTTTTATTTTCGTTTCACTACAAGCCCCAACACTTACGGGAACGTTGTGACTGCAGGCCATGCAGGTACAAAGACAATATTATAAAGCAATTCAAAGTAAAACTAGAAGAAAATATAAAATAATAATAAGAAAAACAAAGATAGAAAATAGACTAACCTCCCCTTAACCCCTCCTGTACCGGCGACTCATTTTAGCTATTCTCTAGCTATATTTAGACGATTTTGTGCAGTTTAAGAAGGATCTGTGGTAGTAAAAAGGGTTAAGCGAGATAGTTCCAAGCCTGTTAATTGATGGAGCCCACTTGTAAACTGAATAAAATCGTTTAATAGTAGCCAGAATAGAGTTAAAAGGACTCCAAGGGTTAAGAGCCCGTATGAGTAAGTGCGTATAATGGGTATAGTGTAAGCCGCCTGGTACCCCTTTCTCCCTCATGCTTAGTCTCGCTATTTATGAGATTTTAAGACGTTCACCCCGTTAGTTTGGCGATTTTAAGAACTTTCGCCCCCATTTTTTGTCAATATTAAGACTGTTCGTGTTATTTAGGTGTCGATTTATTCCTGGCGAGCGATAGCGAGCCAGCAATTTAGTAGGAAATGGCCTTCGGCCGGAATATTTTCTATCGAAAAATGTACAAATATATATTGAAGGTGGGTCTTGTTTTTTTTTGTTTTTTTTTTTGTTTTTTTTTAAACTTGACTGAGGTCTAGGGAGCAAACTAGAAGAAAATCTAAAATAATACGAAAATGCAAATCTAAAATAGACTACAACCCCCCCCCCTCCCCCATACCCCCACCCCCTTAATGGGTATAGTGTGAGCCGACTGGTACCCTTCCTGCCAATGGGGCCAAAGGTCTCGGCTCGCGTGTCCGGTATTAGCGGTGGTAAATGATGCGTAATATATGCGTACATGTGGCCCCCTGCGACCCTTACTTAACCCTTAGTGTACCCTTATTTAACCCTTAGTGAACCCTTATTTAATCGTTAGTGTACCCTTAACCTGCGACCTTTAGTGTGTCCTTAACTTGTGGCCCTTATTTACCCATCAGCCCTTACTTAACCCTTAGTGTGCCCTTAACTTGTGGCTCTTATTCACCCATCAGCCTTTAATTAACCCTTAGTGTGCCCTTTACTTGTGGCCCTTATTTACCTATCAGCCCTTAATTAACCCTTAGTGTTCCCTTAACTTGTGGCCCTTATTTACCCATCACCCCTTATTTACCCTTAGTGTACCCTTAACTTGTGGCCCTTATTTACCCATCATCCCTTAATTAACCCATCAGCCCTTAATTAACCCTTAGTTTGCCCTTAACTTGTGGCCCTTATTTACCCATCAGCCCTTTCTTATCCCTTAGTGTGCCCTTAAATTGCGACCCTTACTTAACCCTTACAGTGCCGTTAACTTGTGGCCCTTAGTTAACCTTTAATGTGCCCTTAACTTGTGACCCTTACTTAACCCATCAGCCCTTACTTAACCCTTAGTGTACCCTTAACTTGTAACCCTTATTTATACCTTCTCTTATCTAGCCCATAACCTGTGACCCTTAGCTAACGTCCCTTGCCTAGCCTATACCTGCAACCCTCATTTAACCCTTAGTGTACCCTTAACTTGCGGCCCTTACTTAACCCTAAATGTGCCCATAGGATGAAGGAAAGATTGATTGAGAGAGAGAGTACCAGAGTTTACTAGTTGAGTAGAGGAAAGAGTAAGAAAATATGCCAATTCTTCGATTGGAGACTTGGACAGAATAGGAGTGGGACTGTGTTGAAAGGCGGGTGCCTACTCGCCGCAAGGTATGCACTGAGAGAGCTCTGATATTTATTGCTATTATTTATTTATTTTAGTATATTTTGTTTGTATTACTTGTTAAAATGTTTAAACATTTAAAACTATTGTTTTAGCCTATGATAGGCCTATTTACGAAAGGTGTCCTACATAGCATATTTTAGTATTCTGATTTTTGTTCATAGCCATCTCATGTCTAGGTCTCTCACCCTGCTTATTGCCTTCCTTCCTTCCTGCATGCCTGTCTGCCTGTTTCCCTTCCTTCCTTCCTTCCTTCCTTCCTTCCTTCCTTCCTCACCAACTCACTCTCTCTCTTTCTCTTTCTCTCTCTCTCTCCCATCCTTCCTTCCTTCTTCCTCTCTACCAACACCTTCCTCCCCTCCTCCCCTTACCTACCCACCTACTATTTCTTCTCGTCCTCAAACATGTTAACCCCTTTTGTACCGATGCCGTCTATTTAAGGGGGGTCACCTGCCTTTTTTTTCTTTCTCTCTTATTCTCTCTTTCTCTGACTTGTATCCATTCGGCCCCATTCAACCAACTGTGACAGTTTCCTAGTTAAAATTATGTCGCCTAATGCCATAATTTCAGTATAGTTTCCGACACCAACGCCAAAAGAGAGTGTGTGTGTGTGTGTGTGTGTGTGTGTGTGTGTGTGTGTGTGTGTGTGTGTGTGTGTGTGTGTGTGTGTGTGTGTGTGTGTGTGTGTGTGTGGTGTGTGTGTGTGTGTGGTGTGTGTGTGTGTGTGTGTGTGTGTGTGTGTGTGTGTGTGTGTGTGTGTGTGTGTGTGTGTGTGTGTGTGTGTGAACCAGAATAATTAAATAAAGAGAATGGTCATTGTACTGTGAGGCCTAAGTATCCTATCCCATCACTAAACTCCATCACTACACGCTCTCTCTCTCCTCTCTCTCTCTCTCTCTCTCTCTTTGATTGAGTTTCAATCAAATGAGTTTCAATGCGGATAAATGTAAAGTACTACATATCGGATACCTAAATGAGAAAGCAAACTATTCGATGAATGTCACTCAGCTTAAGAATGTAAACAGAGAAACCGATCTGGGAGTAACAATATCGAGTAACCTAAAACCGAGTCAACAATGTTCAGAAGTTGTTAAGAAGGCAAACAAAATAATTTGCTTTATAGGCAGATCATTTGATCATAAATCCAAAGACGTAATCCTAACCCTTTACAATTCCTTAGTCCGCCCTCTTCTGGAATACTGCGTTCAATCCTGGTGCCCTTATTACCAAAAAGACATAAACAAGCTAGAACGAGTTCAACGTAGAGTACCAAAATGATACCTAGCCTAAAGAACAAACCATACGAAGAGCGTCTTAGAGAATTAAATCTATTTCCTTTAACCCAGCGCAGATTAAGAGGTGACTTAATTCAAGTGTTCAAAATCATCAAAGGCATCGACAATATGAACTGTAGTAAGGACTTACATTATCGACCAATCTAATTACTCGCGGGGAAACGGTTGCAAAAATTATTGGTAAATCTTTTAACTCACACGAATCTAAGAATTTCTTCTTCAAGCGAGTTGTCAACTTGTGGAAGGGCTTCCCCGAGACGTTATAGACTGCAGCACCGTTGATTCATTTAAATTCCGCCTAGAACAAATATCCCGCATCAAACCCGCGACTGACTGCGTTTGTAAATGAATAACTTTATTTTATCCTCCCCTCCAGTTACTAACCCATATGTCCCTACTAACTTCCTAGTCCTGCCACGTTAGTGGCAGGGCAGTAGTTCCCTTTCCAATGTTCCCTTACCCACTCTAAACCACTGTTTGGACACTTGATCCTCAGTGTTTTGGAGGACAAGCAGCCTAGAAGGGTCACTAGATCTGTTGTTGCTTAATTTCCTTCGTTTGTACTCTCTCTCTCTCTCTCTCTCTCTCTCTCTCTCTCTCTCTCTCTCTCTCTCTCTCTCTCTCTCTCTCTCTCTCTCTCATACGCAAATTACTTAGACCATCTTCACAGTGTAAATATAAACTGATCACGTTTACCAGAAAATACTTATTGTCACCTGTGTCTAACATGTCTTGATGGTGTAATGGTTAGACCGTGTAAGTTCTATATGTGATATCCTAGGTTCGGATCCTGGGAAAATCACATGCTTTCATTAACCCTTTGAGTACCAGCGACGTTTGCTATATTCTAATCTAGCTATATTTAGACGATATTATGCAGCTTAGGAAGGATCTCTGGTAGTTAAAAGGGCTGGTTGAGATAGTTTGAAGCCTTATATTTGCTTGAAGTCCGTCCTAATCTGAATACAATCGTCTAATAGTTGCCAGAATATGATGAAAAGGACGTCCCCGGTACTGAATGGGTTAAGTTCATTGGAGTGTTATTGGTGTTAAGAATGATGTTAACAAAATAGTGGAATTATTTTTTTAGTGACAAACAGATATTCCGTCATTAAGACGAGAATTTGTATTCCGTCGTTTATATCCATTCGACACACAATCTTGTCAACTTCAAATCTAAATCCTATAGGCCTAATTCTAGACACGTTCTATCTAGTCTGCATGACAAGTTGGTATTTTCAGTGCTTTTTTTTTTTTTTTTTTTTTTTTTATATAAATGTAGCAATACACAGTAAATACAAGATCTTCCTGAATAGGTGTGTCAAATTTTAGGGATAGGTTATATACTGTATACTGTATAATTCTAAGCATTACATTTTCTATAAGAACAATTCCGCATCTCAACCATTAGATAGCTATATCATGTTGAAAGTGGTATATCATGAACTATATCATGTTGAAAGTGGTATGTGATCCTGGTGGATCACATATATGCTTTCATTAATTTCATTGGAGGTGTTTGGTGTTGTGGTGAAATTAATATTAAAAAAAAAAAAAAAAAAAAAAATCCCCACAAGGCTTGTCCAGTGGTCTGAGGGCATATCCCTCCCTCACCGAAATCAGTTTATTTTACCACATTATAATACAGATTATATAATTTTGTATTCTACAAATATATTAGACTTTCTAGCTCGCATTGAACTTAATGGAAACAGTGTAAAATGGAAGAGTCCATTACAGTGGAGTGGGGGAGGACACTATATAAAACCTTCAATGGTCGAGATTCAGAATT